>CAWUFW010000864.1:3000000-3471089 GCA_963921515.1 Calotriton arnoldi | reverse complement strand
TGCAGTCACAAGTTTTCGACCTTGGTCAAACGATATTTTGGAGTCAATATTGAAGCATCATATCCTCCCAGTTCTACCAGTAGATGTGTGATTTCACAAGTGATATCTCTTGCATGTCAAAGCAGTGATCCAGAAGTGAGCACTAGGTCACTTCATTCTAGGGTTCGGCGGTGCCCAGAAACAACCCTGCCTAAGCAAAATACCACCCACCATTCCCAGCACCAAAAAAGCATATTCCCCATCAGGTGACAATAAAACAATTCAAAAGGGTGTGTGGACGACAAAATGTATAGTGTCATATATCATAATGGCATCCTGGAGACACAATTTCATGGTGTATACATAGATACATATGTCACTATAGCATCCAAAGGGTTAAGGGATGGCGTGGTTGTATGTTAAGATAAATTAATAACGAATGTTCTAAAAGCAACTTTACAAACAGCCTAGAAATGATGGGGTAATTTTGTCATTATCCTAAACCTGAACATCACTGACCTATCTAAGTTATGCATCCATAATGCCCCTATGCACTCTTCATCACTAGCGGCCTTACACATGACCTCCCCAATTATACCATCAATGGCATCATGAATGTGGCATCTTATATTGCATTGAAAAGATAAACTACACTACTACTGACAGGAAAAAAGATCAACTTAAAGAGATTCTATAGAAAAAAGGCTGCAATTTCAGTATCAGCCTTCAAGAATACTCGTGGAGAGGAGAGGCTGCGGTTCCTTACAAACATTTAAACACAATGGTAAGGCCGCAATACAACTGTGAACACGTATATATTATATAGAGAAGAAAACGCGCTGCAGATAATCGAACAGAAATTTACACAAAGACACGAAAATGCAGCCTTTAAAACTGCAGTAGCACTCTTAGCAATTAGATGTCCTCACACTGATTTCAAAGAGGAGAAAGTCTTCAGGGGTTAAGTTAAAAAGCAGCAGATCTCATACAAATTAAACGCAGTTGTAAGGTTGCAGTACAACTGCTAATCTCTAAATGTCATTACTGAGATTATATACAGAAAAGCTACATTTCACCTACAAAAAAGATATGAAATAAATAGTGCAACTGTTTAAAACTTAAATAATGTCACTGATGACGTGACTAGTTATGGCATAAGTGATGTCAGCAGTAATGTCTCTGATGGTGTAATTGTGATGTCATGTAGGGCCTGGGCAGTGCATACTGGGGCCATTGGGCATGGACTTCGGACAGTGGATTTATGTAATCACTTTCCAACAATTTCCAATTGGGATAAATATGAAATGTCAACCTTTAAGACCATGATACTACCCCCACCCTCTCGGCCAGTTCCAGTATTCAAGGTCGACCTTAGCCAGATCTGTTTCAAGAATCATCTATCATACAGGAGCAAAGTTATAAGCAATCTCTGTTTTCTTCAATGGTTTCCTTTGATCTCAGCACAAAGCATCACCAGGTACTCGTGACAAGACCAGGCCCTCAGCCATGCCTTACCGCCAGTGCATATTAGTACCATATCGAAGTTAGCGATATTGACAGGAACACTGATACCACCTTGACGTCACCACGAAATACGAAATAGCAGTTGTTGAATCTTAGCTTGAGTTCATCAACTACGTGACCAAATTTCTTATTTTGATAATTTAAAAATCGCTGGAACGTTTTAAAACAAGTAAAGAATGCATCACAAAGGAGTGCCTTCTGCCCGTTGGTGAAAATTCATACAACATTTTTTTTTCGAGGTTATTGCTCATTAATCTCACCTATGGAATGGAAGTGGAAAAAAATGGCTGGTCCTCTTCTATAACGTTCCCTTTTGAGCATTCTTTAATACGTGAGCCAGAATCACGGTTATCAGCATGAATAGTTTTCTGCATGAGGGTCTTCGCAATCAACAATGGATGAACAATGCAAAATACCTTTCCTATGGAAACACCGACTCAGCTGTAACTACAGATTGGTATTTCTCACTTACTAACATCTAACTATAATCAAGTGATCTAAATGTTTCAAAATGTCATAACTTGTTAATGAATACATTTTTTTACGTGTAACTAGGTTTGGGATGAGAAAGAGAAACAAATCCATGACTTTGTAAAAGGGATATTTGATTTTGAGGTTTATTTTTTTACTTTTTCATAACTCAGACAATAAGCCGAACCCACCACACTCGCAAAACGTGAGTTTAAAATGTAAAGATTGGCTGGCCATTGCATGATCATCTATTTACATATCCAACTATTTTATCACACCAGCCAAGCACCATCAATCACTAGTTACATTGGCAAACACGGGTTGAAGAGTTGCAACACGCTGTGCAATACATTTCCAGACAGTTAATAATCGCTATCATTTTATTCTAATGCGTTATAGATTGCCTGTAATGTCATCTTGGCTGGGTGACCCATTTCTAATTTTTAACAGCTGTTAAGCTTGAGAGTTAGTTAATGATTAAATATAAACTGCCTGATTTATTAGTCTAAACGCCTGAGCTTCCAGGTCAATGCTATATGGACAAAATCATCTGTCTTGATGTTCTTCAGAAGCTAACTGTCTCCTCATTCAGTTAGAAAGTGTGTAATCTCTGAGGAAATGTTTGACACTCGATTAATCCTCTGCAATATTCTTTCTTTCTGGATATTCAAGTACAACTGCTGGTGAAATTCAGGCGCCCATAGAAAACCTGTTAGTGCACTTTTTTCAGTCACCCCTTGAGTACAAGGTTATTAGTTGTAAATGCATTACTATTTTTTTATTACACTAGCCACAGTACAAGACCAGGGAGCAATTCAGTAAGCCCTGGAAATCAAAAAACGGAAGCAAAACATACATTATGTGCATATATGTGTAAGTTGCATACGTTTCTGCACTATTTATGTGTGACATATTATGCATTGCATCGTTTAGGTGCACACATATATGGTGTATATATAGTCCTCATATACACTATAAACTTGCACTCATTTCACAACACCTATGATTGTGTAATGCACATAGGAATGTCATGAATTTCACTTTACATTTCTTCGCCAGAATGTTTTTCCCTTTTACTTGCCACCCTTCCTTCACTTATTTTTCTTTATAAGTGTTTCTGCATTATTGCTGGACATGCAATGTGCTTTCCTACTTTGAACAAAGGGATACAGCTTCTTATTTATGTTGCTTTCATCCTATTTGCCATCTCTATTGACGCTTTAGTTATTTACGCCCACAACTTTACTACTCTGTGCCACTATACTCTATGCCACTTGCCACCCCACACTAATCTACGCCACTCTATGCCACTCCACTCCACGCCACTCCATTCCACTCTGCATCAACCTTGCAGATCATTCGATAATATTACCCCCTTTAAATAACAAGAAGCACAAAAGAAATACAAAAGCAAGGGCCACTGAAACTCCTGTCTCTGGGAGTTTCAGAACTGTAATTTGCGAAAGAGCTTCAGGAGTACATAATGGTGGGGATATGATATAAAAATATATAAGATATCTACAACCCTGGAGAGTACAGACCCACATAACTACATCTTACATTGATTGATAAAGTCAAACACTTTCAAATTCCTGTTAACCCTTTTCAATGTGTGAACTTTTGTTTCTTCGAGAGACTTATGGCAAGGTGTGGGTGTCCAGCTAGGCTCCAGCGGACCCCAATATGCTCTGTGCCAGAAATGCAACACATACAAAGAACCTGCTGATTTTCTGTGGTTAGTAATTTGTAGTCTGACTACACTGGAGAGAAAAAGAAGGACCATCTTTGCCCTTGCACATGGTATACACACTGGTTGTATATGGAGAAGATTGCATGTATTCTGACGTCAACACACTAAGGGGTCGATTCCGATTCGGGCCGGAAAAAGCGCCGACCGACTCGGATCCGGAAATAATACCGACCGACACGTACCCGTGGCGCACGACACGCCAAGTACGATGCAAGGCGCGAAAAATCCGACCGACACGTACCGAAACCAAGTCGACCGACCGAGCCGCACGGAAAACAGCAATCCGGCCGGAAAACACGCGAATCCAACCGACCGACACGCACCCGGAACAAATCCGACCGAAACGTACACGCGAACTCCAAACCGCAAAGTACGATGCAAGGCGCGAAAACCACGAGCGAGTCGGACGGAGGACAAGCCGTACGACCGACACGCATACAAAACCGAGCCGAAGCAACACAATACACCGCGACCGACGCGTACGCAGCATAGAAAACTGCACAAACACAGCGTGAACGAAACGGAGAACACCGTACGAGACCAATGCAGGGTCCGACTCGGTCACAAGAACGTTTCCAACATACACAAACAGCACAAAGGAAAAATCACCCAAAAAAAAGGCCAAACAAGCAATTACCAAGCCAATAAATACTGGGGGGTGGGGACAGAGAACAAAGACACACCCACAACTCCACCTATATAAAGGACACAAATCACAACCATGAGCCTTTGCAAATGCCATTCCACTGCCAGCACCCAAGAGAAAGCAACCACACACCCACAGCTCATCCCTCACACAAGCCACACACCATCAGCACACCAACAAATACCTACCTCACATACACCCAGCAAAACACACACTCACACACCCTCACCTGCACACCAACACAAACATCACCCACCATCACCACTGCCCCCCAAGAAGAATCCCAAGTTCCTAGATAGTGAATTGGAAGTCATGGTAGACGAGATCCTCAGGGTGGAGCCACAGCTGTTTGGCACACTGGTCCAACAGACCCCCATGTCGCAGAAAACCAAGATGTGGGAGAGGATCATCAACAGGGTGAACGCCCAATCACCATGTCGGCGCACAAAGACCGACATCCAGAACAGGTGGTATGACGTGCGCAGGAGGGTACGGGACATGCTGAAGAAAGACTACATCAACAGCCAACACACCGGCAGTGGCCCTCCTGCCAAGCCAATATACCTCAGGCCCTGGGAGGAGAAGGTGCGGGCCATCCTTCCGCCAGTGAGCGTATATGGACTAGAGGACATCCCAGAGCCTGGTGAGTACACAACAAATGTACACAATATACTGCCACAAAACACACACATCACTGTCAAGGGGAGAGTCAAACCATGCACTCATAGCAATTACACAGCAACCAGAACAGAATCATCCCAAAATGTGTATGTTAGTCAGATAAACACAACACATGCCATCAAAAAAGTCACATCCAACTGTGCCAACACATGTACAAACACAACTACAACTAGGCAGTGTCACAAATAGAACTAACAAACACATCCAGACATGTAGCCACCACAACAACACCAACATACAGTGAAGACCACTCAAAGGAAGGAATTCTGTGTATGCTGGCCAAGTCAGTGTAGCCAATAGCATCATGGGAGTCGCAGTCACACATATTGCCCCCCCACAACTGTCCCATCAACACCACCATGAACCATGCACACATCACAGGGATTGGAGAAGGACTCACAAGATGGCTGACACTGGCAACTGCTGTGGGGAGCACAAGGCCCTGCTGGCAACTGTGCACCAACAAACAGCAGGACACCACTGACTGACATCCTGAGAGACAACTTACACTCCCTGCAATGCAAGCACGTTCCATGGTGGGATATCTGGCTGGCTGGGTGGGAAGGGGGACTTGCAGCACTGACCATAGTCACAAGCACCTCCCCTCACACACACCCCAACACAAACTCCTCAGAACCCACCTGGTAGAATGCAATGCCCCCCATCCTAACACAAGATCCCACAAAGAACCACCACCCTGGGTTATGTTGTGTGAAGCACAGGGACACTCTTGGGACTTCTAGCCAAACAACTGCCAGGACAACACTCCCAGCCATCCTGTCAGCACAGCCAGCCCACCCCACAGGGAAGCAGAGTCAAAAGGAAGGAAGCATGGGCATGCTGGGAAGGGGGTGGAGGCAATAGCATGATGGGAGTCGTAGTCACTGATATTGGTCACCCCCACAACTGTCCCATCAACACCACCCTGAACCATGCTCACATCACAGGGAGTGGAGAAGGACTCACAAGATGGCTGACACTGGCTACTGCTGTGGGGAGCACAAGGCCCTGCTGGCAACTGTGCACCAACAAACAGCAGGACACCACTGACTGACATTCTGAGAGACAACTTACACTCCCTGCAATGCAAGCACGTTCCATGGTGGGATATCTGGCTGGCTGGGTGGGAAGGGGGACTTGCAGCACTGACCATAGTCACAAGCACCTCCCCTCACACACACCCCAACACAAACTCCACAGAACCCACCTGGTAGAATGCAATGCCCCCCATCCTAACACAAGATCCCACAAAGAACCACCACCCTGGGTTATGTTGTGTGAAGCACAGGGACACTCTTGGGACTCTTAGCCAAACAACTGCCAGGACAACACTCCCAGCCATCCTGTCAGCACAGCCAGCCCACCCCACAGGGAAGCAGAGTCAAAGGAAGGAAGCATGGGCATGCTGGGAAGGGGGTGGAGGCAATAGCATGATGGGAGTCGTAGTCACTGATATTGGTCACCCCCACAACTGTCCCATCAACACTACCCTGAACCATGCTCACATCACAGGGAGTGGAGAAGGACTCACAAGATGGCTGACACTGGCTACTGCTGTGGGGAGCACAAGGCCCTGCTGGCAACTGTGCACCAACAAACAGCAGGACACCACTGACTGACATTCTGAGAGACAACTTACACTCCCTGCAATGCAAGCACGTTCCATGGTGGGATATCTGGCTGGCTGGGTGGGAAGGGGGACTTGCAGCACTGACCATAGTCACAAGCACCTCCCCTCACACACACCCCAACACAAACTCCACAGAACCCACCTGGTAGAATGCAATGCCCCCCATCCTAACACAAGATCCCACAAAGAACCACCACCCTGGGTTATGTTGTGTGAAGCACAGGGACACTCTTGGGACTCTTAGCCAAACAACTGCCAGGACAACACTCCCAGCCATCCTGTCAGCACAGCCAGCCCACCCCACAGGGAAGCAGAGTCAAAGGAAGGAAGCATGGGCATGCTGGGAAGGGGGTGGAGGCAATAGCATGATGGGAGTCGTAGTCACTGATATTGGTCACCCCCACAACTGTCCCATCAACACCACCCTGAACCATGCTCACATCACAGGAAGTGGAGAAGGACTCACAAGATGGCCGACACTGGCTACTGCTGTGGGGAGCACAAGGCCCTGCTGGCAACTGTGCACCAACAAACAGCAGGACACCACTGACTGACATCCTGAGAGACAACTTCCACTCCCTGCAACGCAAGCACGTTCCATGGTGGGATAACTGACTGGCTGGGTGGGTGGGTGGGAAGGAGGGCCAGCTGTCAACCAAACACAACCAATGCAGACCATGTTCACACCCCAGAAAATACATAGATATGCCCAAATAATGCAGGACAATGTGCCACACCAATATCAACCCCTGACTGTGACGACTTAGGACAATGCAATGTACAGGCCCGCACCCAGAGGCACAGTCACAACTGTCATGTGTGTCAACCATTGATGCCTGCAGAAACATAACATACATTGTTTGTGTCTCCCAAAAACAGGTGATGATGGGGACACAGCAGCAGACGCTGAGGAGTCCCAGTCCCAGGCTCAAGAGGATGCCGAGCTCACTGGCGTCGTACAGCCTCTGTCCTCCTCGGACGATGAAGAACAACCTGGCACATCCGGTGCAAGTCAACATGCAGCACCAGCAGGACCACCAGCTGCAGCACCAGCAGGACCACCAGCTGCACCCCCTGCACCCACCCCTCCAACGACTGTCACCACGAATACCATCCCTGCCGACATGGACAGAACAAGGAGCAACACCAGCACAGTGACCCTGGACCAACCTGGGGCCATGGACACCACCACCACCACCAACCCCCAAGGTGGACCAGGGTTATCTGTGCGTGCCACTGCACACACTGCACATGTCAGCAGGGGTGGTGGGAGGGGTGGGAGACAGAGGTCGCTGCTTGCAGACGTTGCTGGTGTGCATGATGACCCACAACTGGTACGCATAGCTGATGCGTACCAGTCCAGCACCGGAGAGCTCAGCCAGGTAGTGGGGCTCCTCAGAGACATTAAACAGCAGCAGGCTGCCCATCATGCCCGCTTGGACTCCCACATGTCCCACGTGGAGTCACACATGTCCCGTGTGGACTCACACATGTCCCGCGTGGAGTCCAAGTGGGATGCACTGCATGAGATGACGGCGGTGCACAGGGACATTTTACAATGCCTCCACCAGATGAACAGCAACCAGTCCACACCTCCCTGTGTGCCAACAACATCTGGTGCTGAACAAACTGCAACTGCCACAGGGAGGGAGGAGGACTCTGGCGGAGAGTCCCCTGCACCGCAGCAGCCTGTACTTGAGGGGCCCCCCCAAGAAGAGGGGTCGTCCGAGGAGGGAAAAGTGAGAGGCCGATGGCCAAGCGCAACTCCCAGGAAGCCTGAACCTGTTCTGGATGTTCGCCTTTGTGCACAGACTGTTCACCCTGTTGACGGCAACACTACTCCCACACATTGCATGGGGAGTACAAGTTGGACCAATGTGTCAGACAACTGTGGCCCCGATACTGGGGATCCTGTCTACCAGGACTTTCAATTCACCTAGGAACTTGGGATTGCAAGATTTATGAACATCACTACCCATCCTATGCACTATTAACACAAATGTATCACAATAAACACACCAATACACCATACTTGCCTCTGTCGTGATTCCAACGTGGGTGCTGTTATGGGGATGATGAACTGCAAAATTACACTGTGTATGCGAACTGCAACAGCAAGGACAACACAGGCATGTGAGTACAGGCAACGTGACACACATGAGGGAGACACACCACCAGGGCTACACAACACATACACACCTAGGCCATCTGACTCATTGCCTACACTGATGTTGCCAGGGAAGACGGTGCAATGCACAGACACCACACCCATTCCCAGTTGTAGTCAAGTAGCCCACAGGTGCAGTAAGCAAATGGCAGTCAAATGTGTGACCACAGACAACGCACATCACAAAGTGAAGCACAGGTTTATTACACAGTTGCAACATGCTGTAACCACTACAGATGCAAGGTAATCCCACCTGGCAGCGGGCACACAGTCAACAACTGTAGACTGAAGGAAGTCCATGGGTGTGGCGCACATCACCTGTAGGGACACAACAGCTACCAGCCTGGATGTGCAATCACGTCGTCGGTGGACACAGTTGACCAAACGAATCTGAAAGTACCCTGTGAAGGACAGAAATGACACACAGTCAAAAGCAATGGAGTACAGGACAGAACAGCAAAACTCATGCACAATACATGTTACAAGATACCCACCCAGAACCAAGTTAGCATGTCAACACTGTTGGGGAGTACAGCCCACCTGTCACCACACATCGCAACACACATCCAGTCAAGTAGCCCATGGACACACTCCAACAGCACCAGAGCACCACCCACACATCATGCCAACTCACATCATTGACATGACACCTCAGGATACTCACATTCAGCTAAAGAAGTTGGTGATGAGCTGTGTGCGGACATCACCATCACCATCATCATCATCATCGTCACTGGCATCGTGGTCCAGGCCAGGATCCTCCACAGGTGGCGGATGTTGGTCATTGTCATCCTGGATGAGAGGCAACTCCTTCCGCACTGCCAGGTTGTGGAGCATGCAGCAGACGATGATAATCTTGCACACTTTCGCAGGGGCATATGGGAGGGACCCTCCGGTCTTGTCCAGGCAGCGGAAGCGGCTCTTCAGGAGTCCAAAGGTCCGCTCAATCACTCTCCTGGTCCGACCATGTGCCTCATTGTAGCGCATCTGGGCTGGTGTCACAGGGTTCCTGAGGGGTGTCAGCAACCACGGCATGTTGGGGTATCCCGAGTCACCTACGGACAGACAAGTGCACATTAGCTGACTTGGAAAAGTGGGCGGAATACTACAGATCAGATCACACACAATGGCACAAAGTCATTGCTGGTTCTGCATCTGTGCCATCATCCTGGGGATGCGACTACTCCTCATCACAAAGGCATCGTGTGCTGAACCAGGGAAACGGGCACACACGTGTGTGATGGTCATGTCTGCAAGACACACCACCAGTGCATTGACCGAGTGGTAGTGCTTGCGGTTCCTGTAGGCCTGCTCCTGGGCCTGTGGTGGTACCAAAGCCACATGTGTCCCATCAATGGAGCCAATTACATGCGGCATCCTCCCCAGGGCATAAAAGTCACTCTTCACGTCAGTGAGTCGTCGCAGTCTAGGGAAATAGATGTACCGGTTCAGGAAGAGCAACATTGCCGCCAAAACATCGCGGAGCACACGGCTGAACATGGTCTGTGACATCCCACCAGCAGTCGCCACAGTATGTTGGAAGGTACCAGTGGCAAAGAAGTGTAGGGCTGCCATCACCTTCACCTTGGGGGTCAGCGCTGTAGGATACGGCCGGCCAGGCTGCAAATGTGGGGACAACTGCACTGCCAAATCCTCAATCAGCTGCCTGGTGAAGCGGTACCGTCGGATGCTGTCCCGTTCCACCATCGTTGCCAGGTCTGGGAATGGTCGATGGACAGCAGGAGCCCTGCAGTGCAGAGGTGAAGTGAGCAAGATTGTCAGTCACCCCACATATGCGGCATTGAACACACTCAAGATCCCAACATACATCATTATGAGGCACAACTACATGAAGTGTGCAGTACCGGAAGGACATGTATGGTACATACATGGCCAACATCTGTCAACACGGTCCAACAGGTGGCATCAATTAGTCCCAGGTTGGCCCATTGGATATCATGAGGCCGTGTCACAGTTCCCATCTCCTGCTGCCGTGTCACAATAACCCCCCACAGTGACATGTGAGGACAGATGTGAACCAGGCACCACAGCACAATGACAGGTACATTCCCAGGGACCCTGTAATGCCACATGGACACTGGCATTACATGGAGTATCATGTATACACCACAGCAAAACAACCATGACCCCCACAGGTAGTGGCCCCACTTGCCACGGCAGGACAGACATGGACGTCTGTGACACACACGCACAACATCAGAGTCCATGCACACACAACGTGGATGTGGAGACTGTTTCCCATTGTGCACATGAAATCAGAGACATTGTAAACACTACATGCACAAAGACTGTGGAGGACCATCACTATTGTGCCACTGGGACACCCTGGCTCAAACATACCGTCCCACAAGGGACTCACGGGGTATGTGACATGACATACACATACACCACTGTGAAATGTGACCATGGCACATGCACAGATATGAACAGTTGCACATCACAGTGGACATGTACACGTAACACCCAGGATCCTGTCCCCATGAACACGTGCACAGCCTGGGGGTGGCTGCCCACAGGTGACACCCACAGGACAACATGTACACCAACATACGCACAATAGGAAATGCAGCCTTACATGCCTTATGATAAAGTTTGGACAGGCTGTCGTGATGTAGGTGTGCCCATCACTCCCTGGGAGCTATCTGTGGCTGGCATATGTCCATCTGAGACAGGCATGCTGACATATGCCAGTCACATGTACAGTGATGCGTTGTACTGCAATGGACCGATCGATGCCTCCGGCCGGCCCATTGCATTCAATGTGTGTGGGTACGCGTTGTACCCCTGTGCGCGTTGAACTGCAATGGACCGATCGGTGCCTCCGGCCGGCCCATTGCATTCAATGTGTGTGGGTACGCGTTGTACCCCTGTGCGCGTTGAACTGCAATGGACCGATCGGTGCCTCCGGCCGGCCCATTGCATTCAATGTGTGCAGGTACGCGTTGTACCCCTGTGCGCGTTGTACTGCAATGGACCGATCGGTGCCTCCGGCCGGCCCATTGCATTCAATGTGTGCGGGTATGCGTTGTACCCCTGTGCGCGTTGAACTGCAATGGACCGATCGGTGCCTCCGGCCGGCCCATTGCATTCAATGTGTGCGGGTACGCGTTGTACCCCTGTGCGCGTTGAACTTCAATGGACCGATCGGTGCCTCCGGCCGGCCCGTTGCATTCAATGTGTGCGGGTACGCGTTGTACCCCTGTGCGTGTTGTACTGCAATGGACCGATCGGTGCCTCCGGCCGGCCCATTGCATTCAATGTGTGCGGGTACGCGTTGTACCCCTGTGCGCGTTGTACCGCAATGGACCGATCGGTGCGCACCCATTGACAATGGGCTTGCCTGGCAACGGACGCGTTTTCGAATTTCGAACGAGTCGGTTGCTGTAAATTCAGTTGGTCACCCACAACAATGTTGCAAAATCATGTATGTCATGAAGTTGAAGATTTGAAGGATGCTGTGGGCGTGTTTTGGTGCTGCTATTCCATGGATTGGCCAGATTCAGAAGATGCAAACGACTTGGACCTATCACTTTGGACACAAGGGACAGTATCTGCCTCTCCAGCACATATATATTGCAGGCTGTTCCCCTGAGAGCTCACTTGCCTGCACTACATGCTCCAGGACGACATCTGCCACTGCACTGCTGCTGTCTCTGCCCCTCTGGACCCTGCAATGGCACGTACTGTGGAGAGAGCCCCAGCCTTCAGCCTTGAAGAGAACCAGGCCCTGCTGGACAGCCTACTTCCACAGTACAGCAAGCTGTATGGGACACCAGGGGAGCAGGTGAGTGTTCTGTGCACTGCCTTTCTGAATGTGCATTTTGTGTGACTAGCAAGGCTGAGAGTCTGCACGCCACTGGCTAGCAGGCTCACTGAGTAGTTGTCACCCCCCATAGTGTGTAGTGACTTGCACTGGACAGGTATGGTGCAGTGACAGTGCATTTGAACATGGTTTTACTTCCCATGCAATGATACCATGTAGTGACGTCTGGCAAACTGTCCATGGTCAGCTTTGCACTGCCTGTGTACATCATGTGCCCCTGTGATTGAGACATGTATATACAACTGTGTCATGCACGGATATGTTGCATGTGTGGTAATGGCCTTTTCACTTTGTCATCCTGACAGGTTAATGCCCATCGGAAGCAGGAAATCTGGAAGGACATCGTCCGGGCTGTCCGGTCTGTGGGGGTCTACAAGCGCCGGATCCGCAACTGCCAGAAGAGGTGGCAGGACCTTCGGGGCTGGACCTGGAGGATTGCACGGGTCCAGCTGAAGCTGTCGCCTCCTCGCAGGAGGGGCGGAACACGGACCCTGACCCCCCACATGCTCCAGATCCTGGCGGTGGTGTTTCCAGACCTGGATGGGCAGCTGAAGGCCAGACAGCAGCAAGGAGGGGGTGAGTCAAAGACTGCACTGTGAACTCTGTATTACATGCTTTGTGCCCTCCTCTGGCATGGTTCAACTGCCACAGTGCAGCAGTCATGTTGTCCAGGAGCCATGTCCCTCTATTGTGCACTGCCCACTGCTCATCTGATACCCAGGTGTGGCCCTTACATTCAGGGAATTGTGTCACTTGGGACTGTGTCCTTGCAGTTTGCTTCACTAAAGGTGGGGGACAGCATCTGTTTCCCTAACTCTGTTGTGGGCATCATGGGTGGGTCCATTGTTCACACAACGCCTGGGTTTGGACATGTGATCTGCGTGTTGCTTTGATATGCGGTCCACTTGCTGAGCTGAGCCACCACATGTGCCTGGGGTATGTGGCACACGCCCATGCAGTGGGTGGGAACAATGTTTGGGCCCCAGGAGTGTGCAGATTACGTGTGTCACACATACATAGCCAGCTATCCACTGTCCAGGGCACATCCCTCATTCATGTGGAGCAGGACAGTCATGCCTACTCCAGGCCATGCAATGCACTCTGTACTCCCACTCCCGTGTATCAGCTGACACATTGTGCACAGTGATTTGACCCCTCAGGTGTCTGCCTCTGTGTCAGTGTGCTGTGGATTAGTTGCCAGGACTGCTGGGGTGTTTCTTGGTAGGGGCTCAGCATGCCCCTGGAGATGTGACCATAGGAGACGATACTTGTGTGTCACATAGGTGTTTGATCAGCTGCCCGTGCAGACTGGGGTATGCGAATGTGAAGTTCAGGCAGCTGTTCCCCATTCACAGCAAATTGTGAGGGGCTCAGGTTCAGAGGGTAGTGTCACAGGTCTCCCATATGTCCAATAGGTGTGACCTGGACAGATGAGGGTTAAGATGATGTGTTGTGTGGGGGATGTACATGTGCACTTGTGCAGCTCCAGGACTTGCATTCCCCATGACCTACTATTGTGACACAGTGCATAGTGTTGTTGTCTGGCTGCCAAGTCATACATCACTGAGACAGTGATGTATGACTTAGCAGTCATGCCTCTGCCATGGCATGTGTCAACTTATTGGTGGTCCTGCAGGGGAGTGACATGTGCTACATGCACACCATAGTGGCGCTGGCTATCAGGACATGGGTGCATCATGGTGTCTGTCGCTGGTATGCATCACATGCATTTCCTATTTGACTCTGGGCATCCCTTTCATCCGGAAACCTGTACTGACTCAGTGGCAAGAGCTGTGATGTGTGCATGTCCACATGCCACACCATGTCCTCTGCACTGTCCAACTACTGTGTACTTGGTGCATGTGTCCACACTGGGGTGTTGCAATCCAACAGACACCAGACAGATGGGTGGAAGGCCACGTGGGATGTGAGTGCCATGCTTGGCATCAGACTTACAATTGGCTTCTCCTGTTCAGTTAGGGCACTTTTAGCAATGTACAACTAATGATGCCAGGGCTTGCTCTGTAATGTGCTGTGCTCACAGTGGTGTGTGCGTTTGGTGCAGGTGACTGATGTCTGTCTGTTTCCCCATTGTTTGCAGATACATCCACGGCCACGGAAGGGGACAGCTCCACCGTCCAGGAGGAGCCAGACTGGGTCAGCAGCCGAGGAGTGGTCGGAGGGACCCAGTGGCACGGAGGGCGAGGGAGCCACACCGAGGAGTCCTCAGCACCATCCACCTCAGCTGAGGACCAGAGCAACTCGGAGGATGACTCCCTTGTGGAGGCGGGTGTCAGCAGCCACCACACCCCAGCTAGTGTTGCTGTCCCCGCCACCACCAGCACCACCACCGCCCTCCCATCGGCTCCCATTCCCCAGGTCCGTGGAGGCTCCCATGTTCGGGAGCGTGTCTCCTTTGGCCCAGGCACCGCACCCCCTGCCCCTGTGTCCCCTGCTGCCCTGAGTGAGGAGTCTGTGTACCTCCTTCGCCAGCTCCATGTAGGGCAGACAGCCATGCTGAGTGTCCTCCATGCGCACACCGCACTGTTGACTCAGCTGGTGTTGTTCATGTAGGGCATCTCATCGGGCATGTCTGACCTACAGAGGGGCAACAGGTCCATGGACTCCTCCCTGACGGCAGCAGTGTCCCTCCTCAGACAGTCCCTCACCCCTCCTGCCTCTGCTCCATCCACACTCCCCAGCACCTTACCCGTCCCAAGCACACACACACCGGCACAGGCACACACCAGCACACACACGTCCAGCACACAGACACACACGCCACAAACTAAACGCACACGCACGCACAGTCAGGGGACTGAAACCAGACTCACAGGGGATGGGGCCCTGGTACACACACACGCATCCACGGGCACTGCGCAGTCCTCAGTTGCCTCTCCCTCCAAAGCACCCTCCCTTGCCTCACCTGCAACCCCAAAGACCCAGCGCCTCTTCCTCAGTGACCTCGGCCTCTTCCCCTCCGATCCAGCTGCCCCAGCATCCAGGGGGAAGAGGAAGCCCCCCACACGGAGCAGAGTGCCCCTCGCCCCCGGACACCCTCCCCCAGGCGCAGACAGACTGAGGCCCCCACCCGCAAGTCCCCCCGGAGTGCTAAGAGCAAGACCCCGCCGCCGCCCTGCAGCTCAAGCACCAGGTCTCCTTCCTCCATCCCTCAGGCCCCCACTCCACAGGTGCCCCCACCACACCCTGCCCCAGGTTCCCCCACCCACAGATATACCATCCCCAAGAGGCTCCGGCCTTCTCCCCCTGCCACTTGCTCTCCCGTCACCACACCCCCCGCTGCGCTTGTCTGTGCCACTGATGTGGTGAGGGTGTCCTCCCCCTCTGTGCAGCCCACCTTGCCTGTTCCCCATTCTCCTCCCCTGGTGGTAGGCACTGCAGTGGAGTCCACTACCACCCTGTCTGACTTGGGCACTGCAGTGGCGGACCTGTCCACTCCATCTGCAGGGTCCACTGCAGTCGTGCCGGCACCCACAACATCTGAGCCATGCCCCCCAGTTGTGCCGGCACACACCATGTCAGACATCTCCACTGCAGTTGTCAGTGGCTCTTCAGCACCCACCACCCCTTCCCTGCTTCCTCCTGGTGAGCCCTGATCCTGTCCCTGTGGTGCCTGGCCTACCCCCCCCGGTTGCCCCTCCTAGTGGATTGTCCCTGGTTTTGTGCAGGCATGTGTAGGGTGGCATCTGCCACTGTCACCCACTTGTGACTTTGTTGATGGACTGGCCATTGGCCTTTGTTTATGTTCTACCGGACTTCTACTTTTAATGCCACATATGCTGAATAAAGCAACTTTCTGTTCTCTAGTGCTTTTGCTTCTGATGTACATGATGTTGATGATGCTAACCATGCCCTTGCTGCAGTGATGGTGATATTTGGTCTCATGATAATGAAGTGTTACTGTGCAGGAACCCATGTGGTCCAGGGGGAATGTGTCCTATCCTGTGGTGTATCCATGTCATCCATAGCAGCATCTGAGGGTGTCATGTGTTCAGTATTTGGCAATGGGATTTCCTACTTAGATTGGCAATTTCACATCTGTGGCTTCCACCCCTGCACATCTGTTGTGCCTGCCATTGTTCTATTCGTCTACTTCCCTGACCGTGTGGCCATCTCCAGTGAACATGCAGGTTTGGGCATCAATGGGGAAGGACTCATCTGTGTTGTCAGTGCAACATTGCAATACAAGTGTGTTGGATCTGTGCTGATGATTCCGTTGGCACTTCCATGACCAGGCTGATGGGACGGGAGCCCTCATTTGGTGCTAATTGTTGATTGTGTGTCCCATTGCTGCCATGGTATGGTATCTGTTCACCTCACATCTGCAGTCTCCACAGGGTATCTGCATGTGTGTGCCCATTGGTGCAAATATGTGGGTCTGCATTCTGATGGTCACTTCTGTCATTGTGTCATTGATGATTGTTGACGGTGTCAGCCCCCATGGGTGTTGTTTGTCTGCACATGGCCAAAGTTATGTCTTATTTGCACTGCAGGATTTGGCTCCCCCAATTTATGTTGCAATGGGACACATACACTACTTTGCCACTGATGTGTTTGTTGTTCTGTGACCAGGAATCATCCATGCAGTTTGGCAGTTGCACCTCTTACTTTGTCAACACTTGCATTTTGGTCACTGTGATGATGGGGGTTTGGACCCCATTGCCACAATGTTCAAAATGTGCTGCAGCTATGGACCCCACACTTGCATTTTGGTCACTGTGATGATGGGGGTTTGGACCCCATTGCCACAATGTTCAAAATGTGCTGCAGCTATGGACCCCACACTTGCATTTTGGTCACTGTGATGATGGGGGTTTGGACCCCATTGCCACAACGTTCAAAATGTGCTGCAGCTATGGACCCCACACTTGCATTTTGGTCACTGTGATGATGGGGGTTTGGACCCCATTGCCACAATGTTCAAAATGTGCTGCAGCTATGGACCCCACACTTGCATTTTGGTCACTGTGATGATGGGGGTTTGGACCCCATTGCCACAATGGTCATGGCCTGCTTGCGTTGTGTGTGCCACACACATATTTGTGTGGCACATGTGCTAGGGGGTCACATTGTATGTTCGAAGTCATGTTCGGTGTTGTAGGCATTTGACACAGTCTACACACGCTTGTCGTGGTGTTGGGGGGATGTATTCTTCTTGCATTCCCTAGGTTGTGGTGTGCTGGTTGTGTCATGCATTGTCCATCCTATGGGTGGGGGTGGTAGTGGTGGTGGTAGGCATCCTGCCCCCCTGGCTAAGGGTGGTAGTAGTGGTAGGCATCCAGCCCCCCTGGGTGAGGGTGGTAGTAGTGGTAGGCATCCTGCCCCCCTGGGTGAGGGTGGTAGTGGTGGTAGGCATCCTGCCCCCCTGGCTAAGGGTGGTAGTAGTGGTAGGCATCCTGCCCCCCTGGGTGAGGGTGGTAGTAGTGGTAGGCATCCTGCCCCCCTGGGTGAGGGTGGTAGTAGTGGTAGGCATCCAGCCCCCCTGGGTGAGGGTGGTAGTGGTGGTAGGCATCCTGCCCCCCAGGCTAAGGGTGGTAGTAGTGGTAGGCATCCTGCCCCCCTGGCTAAGGGTGGTGGTAGGCATCCAGCCCCCTGGGTGAGGGTGGTAGTAGTGGTAGGCATCCTGCCCCCCTGGGTGAGGGTGGTAGTAGTGGTAGGCATCCAGCCCCCCTGGGTGAGGGTGGTAGTGGTGGTAGGCATCCTGCCCCCCTGGCTAACGGTGGTAGTAGTGGTAGGCATCCTGCCCCCTGGGTGAGGGTGGTAGTAGTGGTAGGCATCCTGCCCCCCTGGGTGAGGGTGGTAGTAGTGGTAGGCATCCTGCCCCCCTGGGTGAGGGTGGTAGTGGTGGTAGGCATCCTGCCCCCCTGGCTAAGGGTGGTGGTAGGCATCCAGCCCCCTGGGTGAGGGTGGTAGTAGTGGTAGGCATCCAGCCCCCTGGGTGAGGGTGGTAGTAGTGGTAGGCATCCAGCCCCCCTGGGTGAGGGTGGTAGTGGTGGTAGGCATCCTGCCCCCCAGGCTAAGGGTGGTAGTAGTGGTAGGCATCCTGCCCCCTGGCTAAGGGTGGTGGTAGGCATCCAGCCCCCTGGGTGAGGGTGGTAGTAGTGGTAGGCATCCTGCCCCCCTGGGTGAGGGTGGTAGTAGTGGTAGGCATCCTGCCCCCTGGCTAAGGGTGGTGGTAGGCATCCAGCCCCCCTGGGTGAGGGTGGTAGTAGTGGTAGGCATCCTGCCCCCCTGGGTGAGGGTGGTAGTGGTGGTAGGCATCCTGCCCCCCTGGGTGAGGGTGGTAGTAGTGGTAGGCATCCTGCCCCCTGGGTGAGGGTGGTAGTAGTGGAAGGCATCCTGCCCCCCTGGCTAAGGGTGGTGGTAGGCATCCAGCCCCCTGGGTGAGGGTGGTAGTAGTGGTAGGCATCCTGCCCCCCTGGGTGAGGGTGGTAGTGGTGGTAGGCATCCTGCCCCCCTGGGTGAGGGTGGTAGTAGTGGTAGGCATCCAGCCCCCCTGGGTGAGGGTGGTAGTGGTGGTAGGCATCCTGCCCCCTGGCAAAGGGTGGTAGTAGTGGTAGGCATCCTGCCCCCTGGGTGAGGGTGGTAGTAGTGGTAGGCATCCTGCCCCCCTGGGTGAGGGTGGTAGTGGTGGTAGGCATCCTCCCCCTGGCTAAGGGTGGTAGTAGTGGTAGGCATCCTGCCCCCCTGGGTGAGGGTGGTAGTGGTGGTAGGCATCCTGCCCCCCTGGTTAAGGGTGGTAGTAGTGGTAGGCATCCTGCCCCCCTGGGTGAGGGTGGTAGTAGTGGTAGGCATCCAGCCCCCCTGGGTGAGGGTGGTAGTAGTGGTAGGCATCCAGCCCCCCTGGGTGAGGGTGGTAGTGGTGGTAGGCATCCTGCCCCCTGGCTAAGGGTGGTAGTAGTGGTAGGCATCCTGCCCCCCTGGCTAAGGGTGGTAGTAGTGGTAGGCATCATGCCCCCCTAGGTGAGGGTGGTAGTAGTGGTAGGCATCCTGCCCCCCTGGGTGAGGGTGGTAGTAGTGGTAGGCATCCTGACCCCCTGGGTGAGGGTGGTAGTGGTGTTAGGCATCCTGCCCCCCCTGGCTAAGGGTGGTAGTAGTGGTAGGCATCCTGCCCCCCCTGGGTGAGGGTGGTAGTAGTGGTAGGCATCCTGCCCCCCTGGCTAAGGGTGGTGGTAGGCATCCAGCCCCCTGGGTAAGGGTGGTAGTAGTGGTAGGCATCCTGCCCCCCTGGGTGAGGGTGGTAGTGGTGGTAGGCATCCTGCCCCCCTGGGTGAGGGTGGTAGTAGTGGTAGGCATCCTGCCCCCCTGGGTAGGGGTGGTGGTGCGCATTCAGGCCCCTGTGTGCATATGTGGCATTGGTGATGGGCATCCCGCCCCTATGGTGCTGCTGTTGCTGGTGTAAGTATATTCTGCATCCCTCTGTGTGTGTGTGATGTGTCGTGTACGTGTTGTATGTGTTTTGTGGTTGGTGTCTGGCTTACCTTCTGCGCCGTTCGCGTCCGTGCCTGTTCCGGTAGTATATGTAGAAAATTGGTATGATTGGGACGAAGGGATTCATGGTTGGTTCGTGTCGCTCGTCCTTCTCGTTGCTTCGCGTCGTCCTCGCCGCTTCGCCTCGTCCTCGCCACTTCGCCTCGTCCTCGCCGCTCGCCTCGTCCTCGTCGCCCGCGTCGTCCTCGTCGCTGCCGTGTTCGTCTCGGAGCCGTGGATCGTGTTGTGGCGCGAATCGGAGCTTATGTGCGCCTCTCCCGGATGCTTTGACGTGCCGTGCGTAGCGACGGGTTCGGGCGCGTACGGAAAGCGCATCGTACTTGTCAGGCCGGACGGGGCTGCATTTTTCCTTCCGTGCGACTCGATTCGGCGTTTCCGGATTCGCCTCGGTCGGAGAACAGGACCTGGTTTGGGTGAGTACGGCTCGGCCGGATTCTTTGCTGTTGTGCGCATCGTACTTGCTCGTTCGGTGTGCTGTACGGATCGGTCGGGAAACAGGCTTTCGCATGGCTTTTTTCCCGACCGAATGGTGTTGGGTGCGCCTCCGACCGAGATCGGAATCGGCCCCTTAATCTGTGGGTTTCACCTGGAACACGGTTCCAGTTCAAGTGTAGGTGTGGGAACCAGCAACTGTTTGGTCCCCGTCAGTGCCAGCAGGGGCTGTCATCACACTGCGATATACTGTCAAACATAGTACAGGCATGCACATCATCCATTGCACACATCTGCAGTTCCTCACTTCTCAAAACTCTTCCTGCAGTTCTCTCTTCATTTGCCACTCTGTCCCTAGCTTTCCCCTTCACTGTACACCTGCTGCTCAGTTTCATGTCTCACTGCCCCTTCAGTAGTTTAGATTCTTCTGTTCCTCTCTCCACTGCAGCTCATGCTACCTACTCTTCCAGCAGTTATTAATCTCCATTTTGCCCCTTCCCCTACTTCTCTCTGCCCTTTCATGTCCTAAGTTAATGGAGTCTTCCTCCCCGGTCGCCGTGTTCATGCCTGCCCACCAGTCAGGATGGACAAACACTGAGCCCTCGAGGAGTAGGAGCGCAGAGGCGGAAGCCCAATGCAGAGGATGCAGAGGTCACTGGGGGACAGAAATGATAATGAATTTACTGCCTAAAGTGCCTTTTCCACTTTTTGGCTTATCTGTTACTGTGCCCCAGCTCTCCTTTAGCCTGTAGAGGCTGTGGAAGCATCAGGTGGACGAAGACGGCGCCACAGAGGATGATGGGCTCATTTCCACAGACTGCCTACTATGGCTGTGGTTTCTTCCCCTCTACTGGCCCTTTCGAAGCCTGTTTCCACCACTGAGTCTAACTCTCTTTTCTTTTGGAAGTTTGGACTCAGCAACTTCTAATCTAACTCACTCAGGGAAGATGGAATGGAGAGCCAGCCTACTTACACCCCTCCAATGCTGCGATCAAAACAAATAAAGCTCATACAGTATCCAATAAGAGTTTGGGATTGGAGAAAGCAATTAAAAATGATCATAAAACCACCCAAGGGTTGCCGTTACTGCATGTGGGAGAAAGGAAGAAGTGGCTCATAAGGCTCCTTTATCTGACTCTATTCGGACGTTTAGTAATGAACACTTTATTGGAACTTCTAATCCACCCCACAGGAAATATATGGACACATTTTCATGAGCACATGAATTTGATAAACTCACTCCTTCCAATGGAACTTCAAATGAACTGATTGATGTCTGATTTGGTAATTGAAAAGGGACCTAGATTATCTTCTTCCCCGAGTTTAAATATACAATTTTTTAATAGTTTTAATAGTGATTCCGCCCACCGCTGTTTAAAGGAGCAATCAGCATTCCCAGATCCCGATCCTTTCTTTCAAGCTGGAAAATCCTAAAATGAACCACATGGGTTAGCGTCACCCTCTATATCATCTTTGATGAATGTCCACTCTACATCTACACAAAAAAGGCGAGAGGAGGATGCTTGCAAAAAGTCTAACCATTGACAATCACTCGGGATAGCATTCCAACCCATTGTTCTTATGCCCAACATGCCACCTCAGATTAGACTAGCTATATGCAAATCAGTCTTGACCCTGCTCCAAAAGGAACAGTCCAGCCCAAACTGCCAAGTCATGTCCACTCTGAACCAGAACACAAGAAACCCAGAACCAGTTTTGCCCTGATTGGGGTACTTACGCCAGGTGTAGTTTGGTTTCAGGGAATCCCCCCCAATGCAAATAAGGGAAGACCCTCTTGAGATAGCGCTGGCGCTACATGTGCATCACCGCTATCAAGATTACAGAAGGGGCAACACAAGCGCCCCCCCTCTGTAATACCAGAGTGCCCCGGGGGCACAGAAAGTGAGTGCACATGCCCATTGCACTCCCAGAGGCACTTTCTGTAATACGGTCCCAGGTGATCAGAAGTAGTTTTGGAAAATAGTAACTGGTGTAAATAAGGACAGCCTAGGATCATTGCCATGCATGACTGCAGCAGAACATGGATGGCCGATTTTAATGATTTATATGGCTCTTCGGTCTTACCGATTCTTTCACCAAATCTTTCAACTGATGCCATCCCACATGACTGGTTCTCTCAGGCAACACTCTTATCTACAATCTTATACTTGATATTGAGTAGAGTTGCAGATCCACACAATGCCCCTGCTGCTATTAATAAATCTAACAGTGAATGGTGGGCAGATTTATTCTTCCATTTGTTTCAATGGATTGTTAGATCTGGTCTATTCCATGGTACTTGGAAGGTCTGTTTAGTCTAACCAATATTGAAGAAAGGTGATGGAAAACTGTCCTCTAATTGATTAGTATTTTGGATATTTTCAAAAAGGTTTTAAAAAAAATATTATCCCACTTGGAAGAATGGGTGTCGGCAAATAACCTTCAGCCGATTGAACAGAGAGGATTTTGGGAGGAGCATTCCACCACCGATCACTGCCTTGCTCTTTTGGGCAATTATTGAGAAATCTCTATAAGCGAATTAAAGGCTTTGCTGTTGTTTTGTGGACTTCAGCACAACCTTTGATACGGTGGAAAGAGGGCAGCTCTGGGAGAAGATGAGAGGGTGGAAAATCCCTTTTGATATTTTCTTTTTTTTAATGCAGTCATTGCTTTAGGCAAACTGGGCACAGGTAGTATTGGACACTACAGGGCGGTTATCTAATAGAATCAACTGGCGGCTAATACAGATTTCATCAAACCCTGAGAAGGGCTAAAAACATGTGCTGCCTGTCTCCTTGGGAGTTTATAAGCCATCCGCTGGTATGTCTTCTTCTTCTAATGGAACTAGTCCTGGCCTTCAAGGCACTACAATGGTGTCAGATTGAACCTTCACTGTACGTCCCTTTGAAATTAGGACATGGGTAAAAATGAAATGTCGGTGGCGTAATTTGCATAATTTCATGAATTTTGGATTACACTTTTTGTGTGGAATTCCTGAAATTATGACATTTCATCACTTTGTATAATTACTCATCGTTTGTGGTAAAAATGTACAGTGATCAATGCTCTTCAGGGTAATAATTTACCATGAATGCAGAGGGATCAACAGAATTCATACGTCTTTCATTTAAATGTGTCCTTGCGCCAAAAATTGATGCGAGGGTGCATTTCATGCTAAAATATATCCTGAAATTATGGATTTGTGGTTCATATAACTGTGCGTAAGTTTGCCAAAAATTTTCATAACTACAAGAAGGCAAATTACGCAAACGTCGCAAGCCCCTACTTTTCATCAATGCCCTGTTTTCAGAGCCTGTCACTTCAGCTCATCATTTTGAGTTGTTTTAACTCAAATCCAGTTGTCAAAGTCATGCGTTTAGTTTTCTAAATTATACTTGCTGCTTTTTAAAATAAAATATAAGAATTCTAAATTACTGGTACTTCTGTTAGCATATGAATCAGTTTTTCACCTTGAAGACTCACTCTGAAAGAAATTTTAATTGCAAAAATGTAATAATGCAGTCACATTTAAGTTGCTTGCATGTTAAATTGTTAACTGCCAGTTATAAAATTGCAACTGATGGGTAGTGAGAACTTTTTCAGTATAAATATACTCAAATAAAGCTTACTGACTAAGCCAGTTGGGTGGGTGGGGTACAAGGCGAGGGACCAAAGAAGGGCAAGGTGGCCAGTTCTCTGCCACCTTCCCACACAAGGCTTTTCTCCCTGACTGGCGCCATGGCTCGGCTTCATGCAGCCGCTGGGCTGAGCAATTTGGCATGTTTGAGGAGACCTGTGCAGTCAGCAGCAGCATCAGCACTGCTGATGGCGTTGAAGAGCTGGAGATGTGATTCAAGGGTGGAGAGTACCTCTTCAGCAACCTGGTCCCTGCTGCAGTAGATGCAGTCCTTTAGGGAGAATGCTGGGCTTTTTGGTGGGCTAAAAATAGGGAGGTATTTTGAATTCTACTACATGGATGCTGACCATATAAATCGAGAGTATAAATCCAGAGTTCCATCGGCTTGGATATCATGCAGGCTGACATTTTTGGACTAGGTACATTACAACCACTAGACTGCAGGCACAAACATATTCTTGGCCTAAAGGGAGACAACCATGCTGAAAGTAAAAATGGCCTCTCGCCAAGTTTAACTTTTACAATGATTCTAATAATTATGAGGACTACTGTGTCTATATTATCCTTACACTAAATTGGGCAACATATATTTCCTACCTTGGATACCTTGAAGTGTAGAGATAATGGACGCAATTCTCTGATCCGCTATGGGCTGCATTCCAGCTCACAGAAGAGTCCCAAATAGGACGGAACCTGGTCTGGGATTGCTTGTTTTTTTCCACCTAATAGTTCAGGATGGGCTGTTCATATTTCAGCAGAACCCAGACTGACTTGCCTGCATCTAGTTTCTCTGTGAAGAGGCATGGTGGGTAAAAAAGCGATGGACTGGCACGCGCCCAAAGTAGTTACCAGTGGCTGACAATAATAAAAGCGCGGAACCAATGATTTTCTGCAGCCAAATAAGGACCACCGTAAGTGCACCGCATGTTAAACCTTGCCTAAAAATGGAACGAGGAACGTGTAAAAAAAAATTCACCCTCTCTGCTTAACTATTTCTCTTTACATTTTAATGATTTGTCAGCATGCATTGCTTCCAATACATTCAGATAATTTTATTCCCAAACGTATTTTTGATATTGATATCTTATTCTATAATATGTTTTTACTCTTGTTTATGAATGATAAAATAATTAAATCATTTATTACTATTGTTGTACTTCTAAAATGTTCATGGTAGCTTTTCAAATCCAGGATAGAATAAATATTAATAAAATAGGTATTTACTAAAAAAGAAAAGCCTCTGGAAAAAATCCTAGCATACCAAGTCAAGGGGTGTGGGCGGATTATCTCTAGTATGACATTTGCATAACTACCAATTCTTTAAATAGCTACGTAGTGCTAAAATTGCCTTTCCACTGTATAAGCATCTTTTTGCCATGAGGATTGCTCAAGTGAATTAGATCTGTCTGCAAATAAGCATAATTATTGCACTGTATTATGTCAAGCTGTTAAAATAAATGCATTTTTTGCGAAAAAATGTGAGGGCTGTACAGATGGAAAAAATGGTGTGATGCATTTCTTTACAGGCCATGTACAATGTAGGCGTATGCAGAGTGCTTTAGTCCCAGCCTGAAAGATTATTCAGTTTCGCGCTGCTCATTAACCACAGCCTGCCCATGCTGTCAAATTGTATTCAGCTGTGTATGAAAGTGGTGACTTAGTTATAGGGAAGATTTCTCTCCAGGGGCCTACGAAGGCAAACAGGTGCAAGGTTAGAAATGAAGGAAAACAACCAGCAACAACAAAAGCAGTGAAGCATCGGAGAAAAGACATGCTCATTTTAATTAGTAAACTACAACTGGTGAATATAACATTTAATGACTGCTGGGGAATGCCAAGAAATAGTTGTTCTGCCCACCTGCATTTGCAAGCAAAAACATCAAAATTCTCTCGTTTAATAAAAAATATATATATATATATTTATGTATATTCACTGAAAAACAAAGGTTACAGGGACGTTATAGTTAGGTTCACGTTTTACCCACACAAATCATAGAAATTCAGCAGTTATAGTTATACTTATAGTTACACTTATGTAAAGAAACTATAATTTGTTGCCTAAAGTTACTTAATATTATGAGGTATAGTTTCTTCAGATCAGCATAACTTTAAGTATAACTATAACTGTTGAATTTCTATGATTTTCTGTGGGTAAAACGTGAATCTAACTATAACACTCCTGTAACCTTTGTTTTTTTCAGTGAATTTCGATTTTTTTTCAATGTAAAGTAATATATATTTACCGACCGTTAATACAACCACCACAGGTTTTTTTTCCATCCGGCTTTGGATTTTAGGATTCCCCACGGGTACTCGCAGATCCCCCCAGATATACAAAGTTTTATTTCTTTACTAACTGTAAAACTAATGAACAGATTTACCACAAATTATAAAATGGGCTCCTTCTGGACCCAGAGCTAGCTTTCTGCCAAATTTGGTGAAAATCCATTAAGCGGTTCGGCCTGTAGTAGTGTGTAGAAAATGCAAAATCCCCATAGAGATTGCATGGGGTAAAAGTTTTCTGGGACCCCCCCTTTTTCTCGTCTCCAGCTTAACGAACCACCCCAAAACTTTCCATGCAGAACTAAGCAATGAAGGGCACTTTTTGGGAAAATTTCTTGAAGATTCATCAAACGGCACCAAAGTCATTAGCAAAACAAAAAAAGATTAGTCCATGGGAAAAGTTGGCTCTAACTATAACTATCTACTGACTATCGCTGATGACATCTCTAATGACATCATCCTATGAGTGTGTTTCGTAAACGTTTCTGAGATTTAAAGATATATACTAAGCTACAGCATAAGTTAAATTACTATTCTTTCTGTACTAGTTATTAGTCATACTATTTCTAACATATTTCATCTGAGTGGCTGTGTGACTATATCAGTGTGTGAGTGGATGTCTGCGTGGCTGTATGGGTGCGTGAGTGGCTGTATGGATGTGTTAGTGGGTACATGAATAGCTAAATGGGTGAGTGAGTGGCTGTATTGGAGAGTGAGTAGGTGTGTGAGTGGCTTTATGGGTAAGTTAGTGGCTGTGTGAGTGCATAGGTGTCTGAGTGGGTGTGAGAGTGGCTGTATGGGTGAGGGAGTGGGTGTGTGAGTGGCTTTATGGGTGAGTGAGTAGCCGTTTGAGTGTGTGTATAGGTAATTGAGTAGGGGTGAGTGGTTGTATTGAGAGTGAGTGTGTATGAGTGGCTGTAAGGGTGTGTGAGTGGTTGTATAGATGTGTGAATGGGTACGTAAGTGGTTCTGTGGGTGTGTGAGTGGCTATATCGGTGAGTGAGTGAGTGGCTGTGTGAGCTCCTGTATGGGTGATTGAGTGTCTGTGTGTGTGGCTGTAAGGGTGTATGAGTGGGTGTGTAAGTGTCTTTATGACTGGATGTGTGAGTGGCTGTATTGGTGAGTGAGTGGGTGGGTGCATGAGTGGCTGTATGAGTTTGGTAGTGGATGTGTGAGTAGCAGTATGAGTTAGTGGATGTGTGAGCGGCTCTATGGATGAGTGATTGGTTGAGTGAGTACTGGTATGGTGATGTGAGGGATTTTGTGGGAGTTGGTGTATGAGAGGTTCTATGGGGTGTGAGTGAGTGTGTGAGTGGTTCTGTGGATGATGTCACTGACCATGTCAGGAGTGATGTAATATGTGAGGTCATACGCAGTGCATTGCAGGGGCGTACGTTACAGTTAGCTCAGGTAACTATAACTGCTGAATTTCTGTGGTTTTGTACGAGTGAAATGTGAGTAACTATAACGTCCTTCTAACCTTTGGTTTTTTCAGTGAATTTTTAAGTTTAAAAAAAAAATCTATTTCCTAACTATAAAGTCCCGGTAACATTTGGTTTTCTAAGTGAATTTTTAAGGTTATTTCATTTTATTTCCTACCTGTAAGCTGTCATCTTTGAGAGTGAGTGTGTGAGTGGGTTTGTGAGTGTCTGAGCGGGCCTGAAAGTGGCTGCATAAGTGTATCAGTGGGTCTGTGAGTGAGTGCATGAGTCTGAGTCAGCCTGTGAGTGGGTGAATGAGTGTCTAAATGGGTCAGTGAGTGGGTGCATGTGTGAGTGGATCTGTGAGTGAGTGCCTGTGCCTCTGAGTTGGTTTGTAAGTAGGTGTATGAATGTCTCATTGGGTCTGTGAGTGGATGCGTGAGTCTCTGAGTGGGTCTGTGAGTAGGTGTCTGAGTGCTCTCTGTTTTGCCCTCTTCTGCTCTGTTTTGACTTTTCTGCTTTACTGCCCTCTGATTTGCCTTTCCTTCTCATTTTTCTCCTGTCTGTTTTGCCCTTTTCTGCTTTGTTTTGCCTTTCCTGCTTGTTTTTCTACCCTCTGTTTGGCCTTTTCTGCTCATCTTTCTGCTCTGTTTTGCCTTTCCAGCCTGTTTTTCTTCCCTCTATTTTGTCTTTCCAGCTTGTTTTTCTGCCCGCCGGGAGCACGCGCTTGGTTTTTTTCAAAATTTTCACCGGATGCGCTGTGTTTTCAGCAAATATAAAAACAAAATGCTTTTTCACCCTGGAGGGGCCCCGAGGACCCCAACACCAGAGCTAAGGGGTCAGGGTATCCCTACCCTGACCCCTTTTCATTCTTTTTAAACCTTTTATTAGTGACTCAGCTGAAGTCGAGTCCCAAGATAGCTGCCAACACTTCTTGGTTAGAGTGTTGGCAACCAATCAGATCTCAGCACGAGATCGGGATGGTATGCGAAGCCTTCGCGTCCATAGGTATACAACTAGTTTTTTTGTTAATATCTCCCAAACTACTGAATGGATTTACACCAAATAAAAAAAAGGGTTCTTTCTGGACCAAGAGCTACCTTTCTGCCAAATTTGGTGCAATTCTGTCCAGCGGTTCGGGCTGTAGTTGTGTCTAAAATCGCTATGGAAATTAACATTGGAAAAACACTATTTTTTGATTCCCCCTTTTTCTCTGCCCCTGCTTAACAAATCACCCCGAAACTTTGTATGCACAACTAGAATCATGGGGCATTTTTTTTGGGAACATTTCATGAAGATTCATCAAGCAACTCCAAAGATATAGGCAAGTCAAAAACGATTTTCCTTTGGAAACATGGTCCTAACTATAACTACTTTTTGACTTGCCTATATCCCTGGCGTTGTTTGACGAATCTTCACAAAAGTTTCCAAAAAAAAGTGCCCTGCCATGTCTTGTGCATGGAAAGTTTCAGGGTTATTCGTCAAGTGGGGGCCGAGAGCAAGGAGCGGTGAACAAAAAAGCCCATGGGACCACCACCTTCCTGGGGCTTTATTGAAACCAAAGGAGGGGAGCTGCACAGATCCCCCTGCTGGGGCTTTCATATGCCACAGGGCCCACTACCTCCTAACTTAAAAATTATTCAGGGGTGGCGTGGTCCACTGGCCCTGGGGACCACCAACTCCCCGGGGCAAAAGACATTCTTTAAAGTGAGAAGGGGGACAAGCAGACCCCTCCCTGGCTACATATGACCACATGGGCCCCAGCCCCTGGGGCAAGGCCTTAACTCAATGGGAGAGGGGAACCGCCTGGCACCCTTCCCTGGGCCAAGTTCGGGCCCAGGGACCCCATCCCTCGGGCCTGGCCATGTCTCCTGGGTGCCCCCAGGGCACCTAGTATGCAGCTTGAGAACTGCAGGGGGAGACTCAAGGCCCCAGCGGTCACAACCAGCTCCCCGCCTCCTGTGGGAGCCGGCATTGCTCTCACAGACAGGGAGCTGCTAAACATGCAGCTCCCTGTCTGTGATAGCAATTGGTTCATCTGTTTCCCTGCCCGCTTGACAGCATTCAGGGAAACCGACGAAACCTCAGCTCTCAGTGAAAGGGAGCAGTTTCGCAGCTCTCACTTGCTGAGAGCGGAGGTCGTGTTTGCTCTGACTCCACGGGGCTTGTAATAAGCCCAGAAGGGGGATCCATGTAGCCCCTCTCCATAATTAAAATGAAAGCCCCGGCGAGGTGGTGGTCCTCAGGGCTTTGAGCAAGCCCAAGAGGGGGGTCCGTGCGACCCCCCTCAATTATAATAATAAAGCCCTGACGAGGTGGTGGTCTCCGGGGCTCTAAGAGCCTTAGGAGGGGGGCCCCGTGAGCCCCCTCCTGATTTTTTTAAAATGCCCGCACAACCTGGCCCACCCAGGGGCTCATTTCAAACAAGCACGGGAGCATGAGCTTGGTTTTTTTTCCAAAACTTTCACCGGATCTGCTGTGTTTTCAGCAAATATAAAAACAAAATGCTTTTTCGCCCTGGCGGGGCCCCGAGGACCCCAACACCAGAGCTAAGGGGTCAGGGTATCCCTACCCTGACCCCTTTTCATTCTTGTTAAACCTTTTAGGGACTCAGCTGAAGCCGAGCCCCAAGATAGCTGCCAACACTTCTTGGTTAAAGTGTTGGCAACCAATCAGATCTCAGCACGAGATCAGGATGGTTTGTGAAGCCTTTGCGTCCATAGGTATGCAAATTTGTTTATTGTTAATATCTCCCAAACTGCTGAATGGATTTACACCAAATAACAAAAAGGGTTCTTTCTGGACCAAGAGCTACCTGTCTGCCAAATTTGGTGCAATTCCGTCCGGCGGTTCGGGCTGTAGTTGTGTCTAAAATCGCTATGGAAATTAACATTGGAAAAACACTATTTTTTGATTCCCCCTTTTTCTCTGCCCCTGCTTAACAAATAACCCCGAAACTTTCTATACACAACTAGAATCACGGGTGCACTTTTTTGGGAACATTTCATGAAGATTCATCAAACAACGCCAAAGATTTGGCAAGTCAAAAGACTCTTTTCCTTTGAAAACATGGTCCTAACTATAACCACTTTTTGACTTGCCTATATCCCTGGTGTAGTTTGACGAATCTTTGCAAAAGTTTCCAAAAAAAAGTGCCCTGCCGTGTCTTTTGCATGGAAAGTTTCGTGATTCGTCAAGTGGGGACCGAGAGCAAGGAGGGGTGAAAAAAAGTGTGTTTCCTATGTTAATTCCCATAGAGATTTTAGACAAGACTACAGCCCGAACTGCTGAATGGAATTATACCAAATTTGGCAGAAAGCTAGATCTTGGTCCAGAAAGTGTGCTTTTTGTGATTTGATGTAAATCCATTCTGTAGTTTTCGAGATATTAAAGAATACAAATTTGCATATCTAGTGGCGCGGAGCCTTTGCAAATCCAACAGGTCTCATGATGAGATCTGATTGGCTGCCAACACTTCAAACAGGAAGTGTTGGCTCCCATTTTGGGAGTCAGACTCAGCTGAGTCCCAAACAAAAAGGTAAACAAAAAAAGTGAAGGGGGCAGGGTAGGAATACCCTGACCCCCTAGGCCAGGGACCCTCCAGGGCCCAAAAGCTGTTTTTTTTCAATTTTGCCAAGATTTTGTGATGGATTTGCAAATTTGCGGCAAAAGAAAAAAAGAAACAAGCACGGTCTCTCATGCTTGTTTCTAGTTGAGACCCTGGGTGGTTCAGGACCCGGGGGCATAATTATTATGTATTTTGGAGAGGAGGGAACATACAGCCCCCATCCCCATGGCTGATATTGGCCTCAGGAACCACCACCTCCCCAGGGCAAGGCCAATAAATTAGCAGTGGAGGAGGGCCATGTGGACCCCACTCCAGGGCCCTTTACGGATCTGGAGACCACCACCTCCCTGGGACCAGCCCGATTGAATAAAAAGGGTGAGGCAGCCATGCGGCTCCCCTTCCAGGCCATTTAAAACCCCAGGGACCCCCACCTCCCTGGGGCTTGGCCAACATTTGAAAGGGGAAGGGGCCTCTCAGCCCTCATCCAGGGCCGTTTTTGGCCCCAGAGGCCACCACCTCCCCAGGGCAGGACCCTGAAATAAGAAAGTAGGGGCGGCTGCGCGGCCCCTTCCTAAAGCCATTGATGGCTCAGGGGACCACTACATCCCAGGGCCATCTCCCTATGTGCCGAGGTGCCCAGGACATAGTAGCTTGCGGTCTCCTGGCGGCAACTATGACAGCTCCCACCAAGCGAGAGCAAACAGTAAGTCTGCTCCCAGTGAGCAGGAAAACTGCTCCCGTTTGCTTGGAGCTGACTTTTTATCAGTTTTCCTGAAAACAGATGAAAAAAATTGCTCCCACATGCAGGAAGCAGCATTTTTGGCTGCTCCCTACATGCAGGAGCAATGCTGGTTCCCGTTAGAGGTGAGGAGCTAGCAGGGACCGCAGGGGCATTGAGGGTCCCCAGCAGTCCCCAACAGGGCACACTGGGTGCCTTGGGTGGGCTCCAGGGCACAAAGCATCAAGTGGCCAGGCCCCAGTGGATGGGGTCCCTGGAGCTAAAATCAGGCCCGGCGAGGAGGACCGTGTGGTCCCCCTCCTCTTCTGTAAAGTGGAAGTTGGTACTTTCTTATCCTCTCCTGGTGAGAGCAGAGTCCATGGTTCTCCCTCCTGTCTACCTTAATAGTATGCACAGGTCTACTCGCCTTTAGCCAGGATGATGGACGGCTTGCCAAGGGCCCCCCAGTGCATTTCCTGCTGATTTTAGTGATGCTCTAGCAGAGTCCATGGTTCTCCCTTTAAATTACTATGAGTATGCAAAAGTGGAAGATCACCATACAGCCACTCACACACCCATGCACATCCACACAGCCACTCACAAACCCACTCACACAGCTACTCATGCACCCACTCACCAACCTGCACAGCCACTCACTAACTCATAAATCCACTCACATACACTCACACACCTTCAAAACTACTCACACACCCACTCATATACCCACTCACAGACCCATACAGCCACTCACACACCCAGTCACCGACCCATACAGCTACTCATACACCCACTCACAGACCCATACAGCCACTCACACATACCCCCACTGACCCATACAGACACTCTCACACCCACTCACAAACCCATACACCCACTCACTGACCTATACAGACACCCACATGCCCACTCTCAAAGGCTACAGGTTACAGTTAGGAATACAAATTTAAAAAACCTTGGAAATTCACTTAAAAAAATAAAGGTACAGGGACATTATAGTTAGGAAATAACATTAAAAAAAAGTAGAAATTCACTGAAAAAAACCAAAGGTTACAGGGACATTATAGTTAGGCTCAGGTGTGTGAGTGGTTGTATGGGTGTGTGAGTGGGTGTGTGAGTGGTTGTGTGGGTGATGTCCTCAGTGATGTCATTTGAGATGTCATCAGTGATGTCATTGACCATGTCATGAGTGGTGTAATATGTGCGGTCAGCAGTGCAGTGGAGTAACTTATAGTTAGCTCAGGTAACTATAACTGCTGAATTTCTATGGTTTGTGTGTGTGTGAAATCTGAGCCTAACTACAACGCCCCTGTAACCTTTGTTTTTTTCAGTGTATATATGTGTATATATATATATATATATATATATATATATATATTATCTACTGGCGGTCGCCAGTAGATAGTTATAGTTAGGACCTATTTTCCATAGGAAATCCGCAACATTCTATTCCCAATAACTTTGGCGCCGGTTGATGAATCTTCGCGAAATTCTCAAAACTTATGGCCCGCTCCGGTCCGCTCCTATCTTGAAAGTTTCGGGGTGATTCGTCAAATGGGGGCTGAGAAAAAGGGGGTCCCAAAACATGTTTTCCCCATGCAATTTTCCATAGGAACCTTTAGTCGCAGCTACAGCTCGAACTGCTGAACGGAATTACACCAAATTTGGCAAAAAGGTAGCCCTTGGTTCAGTGTCGTGTCTTTTGGTTAAATGGTGTAAATCCGTTCAGTAGTTCCTGAGAAAATCAAAAGTAAAATCACATATATATCTATGGCCGCGGTGGATCCGCGCACCCTGAGCGCACCCTCCCGATCACGAGCTGTATGCTAATTGGCTGTCAACACTCCAAACCAGGAAGTGTTGGCAGCCATCTTGTTCCTCGGTAGAACCGAGGCACAGAAACAAGTGCGCAAAACGCAAAAAGGGGGCAGGGTAGAAACACCCTGACCCCCTAGGCCTGCTCAGGGGGTCCCCCCCCAATTTTTTTTTCAGAAAAAAAACTGGCGGGATGCGCTCAGGGTGCGAGGATCCCGCCGTGAAAAAAAAAAACCGAAGCGCGGGCTCCCGCGCTTCGATAGTATTTGGCCCCGGGTGGGCCAAGTCCCGGGGGCATGCGTGGGTTCATTGAAATAATGTGTGGGGGGGGCCTCTAAAGCCCCCCCAAGCCCCAGGGACCGCCACCTCCCCGGGGCACTAAAAATGTAAATGTGGGGGTCCGTTATGGACCCCCGAGCCCCGGGGACCACCACCTCCCCGGGGCTGTGCACAGGATGGGAGGGGGCCGCGCGGCCCCTCCTGGAGCCTGTGATGGCCCTGGGGACCACCATCCCCCAGGGCCAGCTCCTGCAGTGTCCCGGGTGCCCAACCCCAGGACACTGCTGTTTGCTATGGCAGGGCGGAGCCTCGCGGCCCCGTCCTGTCATAGCAGTCTTGCTTTGAATTTTGGAAGAGAGAGCAGGAAACCTGCTCTTCTTCCAAAATTCAAGCAAATTGCTTTTCCACACGGGAGCTGCATCTAAGCAGTTCCCCGTGTGGAAAGCAATGCCGGCTCCCGCACGAGGCGGGGAGCCGGCGGGACCGTGGGGGAGTTGGGGTCCCCAAAGGATAGGGCCAGCCCGGGGGATGGGGTCCCCGGGGCAAGTAGTGGCCCGGGAGGAGGGGGTCAACGCAGCCCCTCCATGCAAATTTTTTAAAAATATGTGGCAATGACCCGGGGGATGGGGTCCCCGGGTAGAAATTGGCCACGGGAGGGGGGCCCACGCGGCCCCCTTCCCGTTCCGTTTTTAAAAAAATAAATAAAAGGGGGTCCCCAGGGCCCAAAATAATTAAAAGAAGGGGGCCACACAGCCCCCTTTTAAAAATAAAAATAAACAAAAAGACCGCATCGCGCCGGAGGCCCCGCCCCTCCCTGCAGCATTCTGCAAACGCGCCCCTGGCGCGTTGTAAGATGGGGAAGTAACTTCCCTGAATACTGGGGGTCCCTGGGGCCAACTAGCCCACCCTGAACCTCCAGTATGCGCCAGGAGCTGCGTTGCAGAGAGGTGTTCAGAGGCCACGCCCTTTTACACCTCTCTGCAACGCAGCTCTGTGGCGCTTACTGGAGGTACCTGGTGGGCTAGTTGGACCCCAGGGACCCTCAGGATTCAAGGGGACTTAATCCTCAACTTAAAACGCGCCACGGGGCGCGTTTGCACAGTGGTGAAGGGAGGGGGCGGGGCCTGAGGTGACGTGTGTAAACACGCCCTGTGGCACGTTTTAAGTTGAGGATTAAGTCCCCTGAATCCTGAGGGTCCTGGGGTCCATCTAGCCCACCAGGTACCTCCAGTAAGCGCCACAGAGCTGCGCTGCAGACAGGTGTCAAAAGGGGCGTGGCCTCTGACCACCTCTCTGCAACGCAGCTCTGTGGCGCTTAGTGGAAGTACCTGGTGGGCTAGTTGGGCCCCAGGAACCCTCAGTATTCAAGGTGACCTAATACCCCAACTTAAATCGCGCCACAGGGCGCGTTTGCACAGTGGTGAAGGGAGGGGAGGGGCCTCAGGTAACATGTGTGCAAACACGCCCTGTGGCGCCTTTAAGTTGGGGAATTAATTCCCTTGAATACTGGGGTCCCTGGGGCCAACTAGCCCACCAGGTACCTCCAGTGCGCGCCACAGGCTGCGTTGCAGAGAGGTGGTACAGGCCACGCCCCTTTTTACTCCTCTCTGCAACACAGCTCTGTGGCACTTACTGGAGGTACCTGGTGGGCTAGTTGGACCCCAGGTACCCTTAGGATTCAAGGGGACTTTATCCCCCAACTTAAAACGGCCAGAGGGCGTGTTTGCACACATGTAACCTCAGGCCCCCCCCTCCCTACACCAGTGTGCAAATGCGCCCCATGGCGCGTTTTAAGAGGTAGTTTTAATCCCCCTGCCCTATTATGTACTAGGGAGTTGCAGAGGAGGTCATGCTAATCACAGGGGTACCCCAACGCATAGTGTTCCCTAGTGTATGTAGGTGTTTTAACTGTAGTCTAAGTGTCTTTTACCATAGCACTGGCTCTAGGCCTGGTTAGTCAGAGTCAGTTACCACCAGTACCCGTCTGGAAAAGGTGTGGGCACAGGATGATTTTGCAACAAGGCCTCTTTCTGCTCCTCTGTTTGTTCTTTCTGCACATCTTTTGCTTCTTCCTGCACTTTTCTTCGCCTTTGTGGACTTCTGTTGCTTGTTTCTGCATTTCTTTTGCTTCTTTCTGTGCGTTTTTTCTTCTTTCTTCACATGTCCTAGCTCTGTAGGCATAGTTAGAAACTAGCATTTAAAAAAACTTTGAAATTCACTTAAAAAATCATAGGTTTCAGGCACGTTACAGTTAGAAATTAGCATTTAAAAAACCTTTGAAATTCACTGAAAAACCATAGGTTTCAGACACGTTATAGTTAGAAATTAGCATTTAAAAACCTTTGAAATTCACTGAAAAAACCATAGGTTTTAGGGACAGTTATAGTTAGTTGGACATTGCACTCGTACAAAACCCGTGAAATTTCCCCGTTATAGTTAGTTCAGCTAACTATAACTCGCACCCCGCAATGCACTGCTGATGACGTCACATATTACATCACTCATGACATGGTCAGTGACATCACTGATGACATCACTGATGACATCTCAAATGACATCACTGATGACATCACTGATGACATCATCCATGTGATAATTTGATGCATCTTCTCACACCCTAATATAACCTTTGATACACCCACTCTAAATTACAGACTGCCATTCTCAAAAGCATAGACACTCCAACACCAATAACTACATACCCACTCACTGATTCTTAGGTTTACACACACATCCACTCACTCACCCGTACAGTCACTCATACGTATGGTCACTCAGTACAGGACTATCATATGCACTCATACTATTAGATAGACACTCACACACCGCCACTCATCCATAGAGGTACTTATACACCTAGTCAGTCATGCAAATAATTAATCACACTCCCATTTACTCACCTATTCAGTTATACACACCAGCTCACTTATTCATACAAATACTAGCACATTCTTACGCTCCTATGCAATCACTGATGCAAGCACACACTAATCCATATAGCCACTCTCACAATAACACACTCTCACTTATAGCCATTTATATACTCCAACACACATATATACTGCCTTTCACATATGTAGTTACTCACACATGTACCACTGAGATATACATTCAATCACTAACACACCCATACACACACTCACCCACCCATACAGTCCATCACAGACGCACTCTTGAAACCATGCACCCAGTGAATCACCCACTCACACATCTATGCACAGAGTCACACACACCCCACCCACACAAACACTCAGGCACCCATACAGATACTCAGACAACCAATCCATAACCCATATAGACACTCATGTAGCTAGTCACAAACCCATGCAGCTGCTTACACAACAACAGACAGACGGATACAAACATTCACACAGTTTAGTCACTAACCCATGCATTCAGTAAGATACGTTTAATCACTCACTTATAGACTCAGTCACGCACCTACTAAATCATCCATTCAGACACTTATGCACCCACTCGTTCTTCAATACGCCTTTTCCTATATATATTAAACATATTTAAACTTTACAGAAACACACAGTCACTGGATGATGTCATCAGTGATGTCATTTGAGATGTCATTTGAGATGTCATCAGTGATGTCACTGACCATGTCATGAGTGATGTAATATGTGACGTCATCAGCAGTGCATTATGGGGCGCGAGTTATAATTAGCTGAACTAACTATAACGGGGAATTTCACGGGTTTTGTACGAGTGCAATGTCCAACTAACTATAACTGTCCCTAAAACCTATGGTTTTTTCAGTGAATATATATATATATATATCCACAATTCTCGCCGTAATCCTTTTCCCAAAGAGCGAGTGCAGACTGCAGATAACTGCAGGTATTTTTTAATTTATTTGAGCTACATCTGCCATGACGCGTTTCTGCCGTTACCGGCCTTGATCACATGACAATGCCACAGATGGTGATCATTCCTTTTGTAATCACAAGTACTCCACACGTGGTCAATAAATATAGACAAAAGACTCTTTGACTATATAGAATATACAACAAACATAATGGGTGGATAAATCCCCCTGGTATTACATCTTAATGATTTTACCTCATTTCAACTTTGTAATTGTGTAACTAAAATGAATATTTCTACTTCACCTTAGTTGATATCCACATTTTTATAAACTGCAATACCCATTGTTGTTCTAATAATGCCACAAATATTTGCATGTCATTGACCCAATATGCAGATTGAATAAGCACATCATTTCTTGTTTTTACTCTTAATGCTTCCTAACCAAGTTCGTTCTCTCAATTTTTAGTTTATCTTTTAAACTTTTTAAAGTAACAAGTGCAGAATAGTAATCGGGTATGGACTAATTAGTGAAAGGTCTCAATGTATGTATAAATACTCAATTATCTTCCCTCTTTGCATATAAAGCCTCTGTATATTTTCTCCCTGTTTTTTAATACGAGGCCTCACGCATCGGTATTCGAATACAGATATTGTATTTGGCCTATTTATGCCAATACTATTTATTTAATACCATAGACCGAAACTAATCCTGTGCAAACCAATTTTTCCTTAAAGTGTATCTGTGCCTTCCTAAAAAATAAATGTATGTGAAAATATATAAAATCCTTCCCAGCCAGGATATTATTAAAGTGCTAACTATCTAAAGTGCTTAAGTGATACAAATTACATAAAAAGTATGCCGCAGCTGCCTAATAAATATATATAAACAAATATGATCAAGGGTCTACGGACCCGAAATGCGTCATGGCCAATAAACAACTCATTGCTTCGCACAAAACTGTGGTCCGGGCTCCTGTTCTTCATCTGTTTTAACCGCAGTACGAGAGGAGTTGCTGCTATACATATATATATACGTATATACAATATTGCTAATGTAAAAAATACAATTCATCCTCAACTCTTTAGATTGAGCAGTTAAAGTGCATAAGAAGAGTTCATATTCAGATTTCCCACCAGGCATAGTGATTATTTGTGGAAGATAAAACCATTTAAGAAATCCTTCCATACGGATGTTATATAAAAAACCATAATATATTAATATAATCAACATATTGCTGAACCTCTAAATTTCATGAGTGCCCTATAGCGGAAGGTTAGACTTGTAATTAACTCTTCCAACTAGTTGTTATAAAAGTAGTTATGAAGATCTTAATATAAATATAAACAACCCATCAATATGCCCCTAAAACCTGTTGAATAATACAAATCCACCCTTTCTTTCAAGATCTTTTTTCTTTTTTTCTTTTCTCTTTTTTCTCTTTTCCCATTACGGACAGTCTCCCCTTGATCATCATCACCCACTTGGCCCCCTCCTAGCTAGCCAGTTTATAAACATGTATGTAGGTCCTCGCTTGTATTCAACCCTCCTGGTATTTTAGTATCTAACTCCAAGATATACCTTGTCTCCAACCGTCTCAATTTCTCCTCCCGGTTACCTCCTCTTTTATGGGCACTGACTGTATCAATTAAGAAATATTTAAAATGCTTCAGATCGCTGTCATGAACTTCTCTAAAATGCCTTGCCACCGGGTAACTGGGGTCTTTGTTGACTATAGACCTAGTATCCTGCAAGATCCTTTTGTGTGCCTGCAATTTTGTGCTGCCCACGTACTGGAGCCCACAGCTGCACTCCAGCACGTAGACAACATGATCTGTTTTACATGTTAGGTGTTCACCTATCACCTGCACTTTGCTGCTAAAGGCCGTCTGATATGTAGTTTTGTTACAACCAAACTTGCAGGCTATGCAGGTTGCACACTTAAAAAAACCTTTTCGTGTAGTGAGCCAAGAGCCCGTTCGTATATCTTCTGGGCTGCTCTTAACTAGGGCATTCCCCATGGAGGCTGTTTTTCTGTATGAGATGAATGGTGTTTTAGGTAGCAAATGGCCTATTACTGAGTCATCTAATGCAATAGGCCAGTTCAGTTTGATTATGCCCCTAAGCTGTTTTTCCTGTCTTATATACGTTAGAATAAGTCTTGTAGGCTCTTTCATTAGAGTACTCTGTGTCATTTCATCATTTCCTCTTTTCTTAATGCTACCGGTGAGTAAATCTGATCTGGACCGAAGCCTAGATTTCCTTATAGCAGCTTCTATGGTCTTTGTTTTATAGCCCCTAGTAAGAAATCTCTCCTTACTTTCTTGCTGTTTCCTTTCCAGATCATCATCACCACTGCATATCCTTCTAATCCTTAACATCTCCCCATATGGGATACTTTCGATAAGATGTGCTGGATGCGAACTTGTAGCATGTAAAACCGTATTTCCAGCGGTCTACTTACGATATAAAGACGTTTTGATTTGATTGTTCACTATGGATACCTGTACACCTAAAAAGGTTACCTTCTCTGAGCTGATAGTGGCAGTAAAATTCAAATTCATATTATTTACATTAATCTGAGAAATAAAATCCATTGCACATTGTTCCGTCCCATTCCATACTATAAACAGGTCATCAATAAACCTTAACCATGTTATTATTTTATCTTTGAGTATGTGGCCATATTGCTGTTTGAGAACCAGCTCCTCCCACCACCCCATATGCAAACAAGCATAGGTGGGAGAGAAACTGGCCCCCATTGCCACTCCTCGGACCTGTTGGTATATTTGATTTTTAAACATGAATAAATTGTTTTCGAGACAGAACAGGAGCATATTAACCAACATCCGGCTATGCTGTGCATATTTTAAAGGACGATTATTAAGAAAGTACTCCACCGCTCTAATACCGTCCTGATGCCTGATACTCGTATAGAGCGACGTGACGTCGAGTGCAATAAGCATATATCCTGGTTGCCATTGTATATTCTGGATTATTCGCAAAAAGTCACTTGTATCTTGTACATAGGATTGCAGGCTCTTGACATGGTCTTGTAGAAAAAAGTCAATATACCTAGACATATTTTCCAAAGGCCCATCACATGCTGCTATGATGGGCCTGCCAGGTGGTTTCTGCATGTTCTTGTGTACCTTAGGAATAAAATACATAATCGGCATATTAGGATGTTCTTTTAAAAAATGTATATTCCTCCATGCTTAAAAGTCCCATGGTCTTCCATGCCAAAAGTCTTGCATAAAAATCATCCTGTGTATTTTTCATTTTTTGAGGTGAACTTTTTTTGTAGCAATCAACATCATTGAGCTGTAAAAATGCTTCTTCCATATAGTCCCTGAGTGACCATAGGACGATGTTACCTCCTTTATCTGAATTTCTAACGACCACTTGTTTTTCTTTTTGAAGCTTCTCAATTAATTGGTAGTACTTTCTCTCATGATTAGTAAATTTGTTCTTTCTCCTATGTAAATTGATATTCAATTTTTTAATTTGTGCAACCACCTGCTCATTAAAAATGTCCAAGGAGTCCCGAGGCATTATAGGGGTAAATTTAGATTTGGGTTTAAAAGGGGTGTTGGGTTTGGCAAGCACTTCTAACGCCATTGCATCAGGCATGCCAGTCCCTTGTTGTTGACTGGCATCATCGTCTCCACTGTGTGAAATAATATTTTCCTTGTGTAAACTTTGAAGATCACGAAGCAGAGCTAAATCTCCTACTGTTAGATTTGTTGTATCTTGTGATATTGAGCTTGTTCCACCAATATCATCATACTTTGTGAGTATATGGTACTTCTTTAACTTCAATTTTCTTATAAATTTATATACGTCCGTTCGTGTTTGCATATAGTTGAAGTTACTTTTTGGGCAGTAGGATAAGCCTAATGCAAGTAACTGATGTTCCGCTGTAGTGAGATCCACCTGCGCTAAATTGATTATGGTATTGGCATTGAGGTTTGTATTGGTGTGTTGTAGATCATCATCCACTACCTGCGTTTCCAGTAGCCCCTCCCTCGACTTGGCTTCTTGCTTGCTTCGCTTTTGGCAGGCTTTCCTCCGCTCCGATCTTCTTTTATTGTTCTGCTTTTTGCGGGTCTGGTGTTCCTCGGACGGAGGGTATCCCTCCTGCTTTGTCTTAAAAAATTCAACTCCTCACCTAATGATAATTTGATTGAATTATGACTATATATATATATATATATATATATATATATATATATATATATATATATATTACCTACTGGCGGTCACCAGTAGGTAGTTATAGCTAGGACCTAGTTTCCATAGGAAAAGCGTTTTTTGTTTTCCCAATAACTTTGGCGTAGTTTGACGAATCTTCACGAAATGTTCACAACTAGTGGGGCGCTCCGGTCAGCTCCTGTCTCGAAACTTTTGGGGTGATTCGACAAGCGGGGGCCGAGAAAAAAGGGGGGTCCCAAAACACGTTTTCCCATGTAATTTTCCATAGGAAACTTTAGACAAAGCTACAGCCCGAACTGCTGAACGGAATTACACCAAATTTGGCAAAAACGTAGGGCTTGGTTCAGAAAGAGCCCTTTTTGTTAAATGGTGTAAATCCGTTCAGTAGTTCCTGAGAAATTCAAAAAAGAAAAAATATCGATATCTGAGCACCGAGGAGGATTCGCGACCCCTCCCGAGCACGAGCCCAATTCTGATTGGCTGCCAACATTCCAAACCAGGAAGTGTTGACAGCCATCTTGTGACTCTGTAACCGAGTCACAAGAAATCAGAAAAAAACATGAAAAAGAAGAAAAGGGGCAGGGTAGAAACACCCTGACCCCATAGGCCTGCTCAGGGGGTCCCACAAGGACCCCTAGGCCCAAAAAGCATTTTTCTTTATTTAAATGGCAGAATTCGCGTTGGGGTCGCGAATTGTGCCGTGAAAATAAAAAAAAAACGAAGCGCGGACTCCCGCACTTTGCTTTAAAAAAAGCCCCCAGGTGGGCCAGGTCCCGGGGGCAATCATTGATTTATTTGCGGGGGCCCCCGCAGCCCCGGGGACCGCCACCTCCCCATGGCTTATGAAATTGAATGCAGGGGGCACGCAGCCCCGGGAGCGCCACTTCCCCGGGGCTTTGTTGAAAAATGCGTGGGGGGGGTCCCAACCCCCCCACGCTGCCCCAGGGACCGCCACCTCCCCGGGGCATTCAATATTTAAAATGAGGGGGGCCTCACTGGCCCCCCCAAGCCCTGGGGACCGCCACTTCCCCGGGGCTGAAATTAATTAAAAAAAACTGTGTGGGGGGGCTCCTGCCCCTCCCCACACTGCCCCGGGGACCACCACCTCCCCAGGGCATTCAATATTTAAATACGGGGGTCCATTGTGGACCCCCGGGCCCCGGGGACCACCACTTCCCTGGGGCTTTGAAATGGAGGGAGGGGGGCTGCGTGGCCCCCCTCCAGGAGCCCTCGAAGGCCCTGGGGACCGCCACCCCCCAGGGCCAGCTCCTGCAGTGTCCCGGGGTGCCCACCCCAGGACACTGCTGTTTGCTATGGCGTGCTCCCGCCCTACCATAGCAAACACTGCTTTGCTTCATTGAAGCGAGAGCAGGAAAACCTGCTCTCGCTTCAATGAAGCAAAGCAGAATTGCTTTTGAGCAAGGGAAGCTGCATGTCAGCAGCTCCCCTTGCTCAAAAGCAATGCCGGCTCCCGCAGGAGGCGGGGAGCCGGCGGGACTGTGGGGGCATTGGGGCTCCCCCCACGGTCCCCAACATGAGGCCAGGGCCCGGGTGATGGGGTCCCCGGGGCCATAAGTGGCCCGGGAGGGGGGCCACGCGGCCCCCCTCCCTCAATAAAGCATAATTTATTTATTTTTTAAAAAGAGGCACAGCCCCGGGGGATGGGGTCCCCGGGGCCAATAGAGGCCTCAGGAGGGGGGCCACGCAGCCCCCCTCCTTAAAAAAATTACAAAATAAAAAAGTAAATATGTGGCCATGCCCCGGGGGATGGGGTCCCTGGGGCCGAAATTGGCCTCGGGAGGGAGGCCGCGCGGCCCCCTTCCCATTTTTTTCCCCCCAAAAAAACGGGTCAGGCCCTGGGGGATGGGGTCCCCAGGGCCCCAAATATTGTAAAAGAAGGGGGGCCACACAGCCCCCTTCTAAAAAATGAAATTTAAAAAAAAGCCGGCATCTCGCCAGAGGCCCCGCCCCTTCTCTGCATCACTCTGCAAACGCGCCCCCTGGTGCGTTGTAACTTGGGGAATTAATTCCCCTTGAATACTGAGGGTTCCTGGGGGCCAACTAGCCCACCAGGTACCTCCAGTATGTGCCACAGAGCTGCGTTGCCTCAGGGCTGAGGACCTCAGGACACAAGTGGACTTCATCCCCTGAGCAGCAGTGCACCAGGAGCTGCGTTTGCAGAGTGGTGTAGAAAGGGGGCATGTCCTCGGACCACCGCTCTGCAACGCAGCTCTGTGGCGCATACTGGAGGTACCTGGTGGGCTAGTTGGCCCCCAGTGACCCTCAGTAATGAAGGGGACTTAATACCCCAAATTAGAACACGCCAGGAGGCGCGTTTGCAGAGTGGTGGGGAAAGGGGGCGTGGCCTTTGTCCACCTCTCAGCAATCCCACTGTGTGGGGCTTACTGGAGGTAAGACGTAGGCTAGTTGGCCCCTAAAGGACCCCCAGCAGCGAAGGGGACTTCAATCCCCATCCAAGAGCGCACCAGGGAGCCCGTTTGCAGAGTGATGGGCAAAGGGGGCATGGCCTGCTATGAGAACTTAGCAATCCTGGTGTGTGGGACTTACTGGAGGTAATAGGAAGGGTAGTTGGCCCCCAAGGTTGTCGTTGGGGGCCAACTACCCCTCTTGTTACCTGCAGTAAGTCCCACACAGTGGGATTGCTAAGACGTCTAAGGAGGACATGCCCCCCTTTCTCCACCACTCTGCAACCGCGCCTCCTGGCAGACTACGGGATGGGGGATGAAGTCCAATTTACTCCGGAGGGACTTTGGGGGCCAAGAAGCCCTCCTGGTACCTCCTGTAAGTCCTACGCAGCGGAATTCTTGAGTGCTGGTCGGAGGCCCAGCACCCTTTCTCCACCACTCTGCAAACGTGACTACTACTTAAAGAAGCGTCTTTCTGCACCTCTGACTTAAAGGTAGTTTTAATCCCCTTGCCCTATTATGTACTAGGGCCTTACAGAGGAGGTCATGCCAATCACAGGGGTACCCCAACGCATAGTGTTCCCTAGTGTATGTAGGTGTTTTCACTGTATTCTAAGTGTCTTTTAGCATAACACTGGCTCTAGGCCTGGTTAGTCAGAGTCAGTTACCACGAGTCCCCGTCAGCAAAAAGTTGGGGGCACAGGATGACTTTGCAACAAGGCCTCTTTCTGCTCCTCTGTTGGTTCTTTGTGCAAATTTCTTGCTTCTTTTTGCACTTTCTTCGTCTTTCTGGACTTCTGTTGCCTCTTTTTGCATTTCTCTTGCTTCTTTCTGCGCCTTTATTCCTCTTTCTGCACATGTCCTACCTCTGTAGGCATAGTTAGAAATTAGCATTTAAAAAACCTTTGAAATTCACTGAAAAAACCACAGCTTTCAGGGACGTTATAGTTAGTTGGACATTTCACTCGTACAAAACCAGAGAAATTCAGCCGTTATAGTTAGTTCAGCTAACTATAACTTGCGCCCCCGCAATGCACTGCTGATGACGTCACATATTACATCACTCATGACATGGTCAGTGACATCACTGATGACATCACTGATGACATCTCAAATGACATCACTGATGACATCATCCACGTGATAATCTGATGCATCTTCTCACACCCTAATATAACCTTTGATACACCCACTCTAAATTACAGACTACCATTCTCAAAACCATAGACACTCCAACACCAATAACTACGTACCCACTCACTGATTCTTAGGTCTATACACACATCAACTCACTCACCAATACAGTCACTCGTACTTTCGGTCACTCATCAGTACAGAACTATCATATGCACTCATACACCTATATAGACACTCACACACCACCACTCAACAATAGAGTTACTCACACACCTAGTCAGTCATGAAAAGAATTAATCACACTCCCATTTACTCACCTATACAGTTATACACACACCACCTCACTTACTCATACAGATACTAATACATACTTACGCTCTGATACAATCACTGATAGAAGCACACACTCATCCATACAGCCACTCTCACAATCACTCACTCTCACATATAGTCATTTATATACTCCAACACTCACATATACTGCCTTTCACATATGTAGTTACTCACACATGTACCACTGAGACATCCATTCACTCACCAAAACACCTATACACACACTCACCCACCCATACAGCCCTTTGCAGATGCACTCTTGAATCCATACAAGCAGTGAATCACCCACTCACACATCTATGCACAGAGTCAGACACCCACCACCCACACAAACACTGAGGCACCCATACAGATACTCAGACAACCAATCAATAACCCATATAGACACTCCTGTAGCTATTCACCAACCCATGCAGCCGCTTACACACCAACAGACAGACTGATACAGACATTCACACAGTTTAGTCAGTAACCCATGCATTCAGTAAGATACGTTTAATCTCACACTTATAGAGTCAGTCACGCACCTAGTAAATCATCCATTGAGACACTCATACACCCACTCATTCTTCAATACAGCTTGGCTTATATATATCAAACATATTTAAACTTTACAGAAACACACAGTCACTGGATGATGTCATCAGTGATGTCATTTGAGATGTCATCAGTGATGTCATCAGTGATGTCACTGACCATGTCATGAGTGATGTAATATGTGATGTCATCAGCAGTGCATTGTGGGAGCGCGAGTTATAGTTAGCTGAACTAACTATAACAGCCGAATTTCTCTGGTTTTGTACGAGTGAAATGTCCAACTAACTATAACGTCCCTGAAACCTGTGGTTTTTTCAGTGAATATATATATATATATATATATATATATATATATATACCAGCTCCTAATTTCACATTCCATCAGAACGTAAAGGAAAGCACTCTCGGGGGCGAGTCCAACATATTTATTTTCACGGACTCACAGCAACCAGACGCGTTTCGGCAGTCGCCTTTTTCGATGGTAACCAGGCGCGCCAGAAACGGCCTTCTTTTATGTCAATTACAAACGTCACATCAGCATTAGTGAACACTGAGAATGGACAAACACTTTCATTTTCATTGTCATTTTTCGCCGCCATCTTTCAATGTGCAAAAATCATTCTTCACAATAAAATTAGATAGTAGTTGATCTAGTATATACATAAATCCATATATACAATCATTTGAACACGCTTATTCGGACTCAACACAGTTAAATACTGTTCTCAAATTAATTCCGCCCACCAATGGGCTTCCTAATTCTACACATCCTGCCCACAAATGGGCCTGCATGATATTACATGGACTTAAGATCAAATCGCTAAATAACGACTATCAACACATTACCAATTCATTCAAAATTCTGACCTTTCTCAGTTAAAACCTCAACTTAAACAAAATATAACAAACATATTATGGTCCCTCTACATAATTACATTTCAAACGCATTATACATTTTATGAATTTCATGAATTTCATAATCCGGTATCAAAACAGACCTCATTCATTATTTTTTATTTTTCATGGCCATGGGATTATCCAGCTACTCGCCTAAGTGCACTGAAAGCTCCTCATTACAGTTCAAACCATCGGGAGCCTTTGTTTGGAGATCTATTATGTATCTGGATTCCAGCCTCCTCAGACTGGTAACCCTGTCTCCACCCCTTGGAATAAAATAAAAAATAAAAAATAATTAATGAGGTCTGTTTTGATACGTTGTCACTGACCATGTCATGAGTGATGTAATATGTGACGTCATCAGCAGTGCATTGCGGGGGCGCGAGTTATAGTTAGCTGAACTAACTATAACGGGGGAATTTCACGGGTTTTGTACGAGTGCAATGTCCAACTAACTATAACTGTCCCTAAAACCTATGGTTTTTTCAGTGTATATATATATATATATATATATATATATATATATATATATATATGAAAAAACCAAAGGGTTAATTTTGGCCCCGGGGACCTCATCCCCTGGGGCACGGCCCTTCATAAAAAGTATTTTAGCCATAGGAGAGGGGATACGCATGGCCCCCCTCCCGGGGCTGATTTTGGCCCTGGGGCCCGGCCATGGGGGAGGGGTCTGCGCGGCCCCCCTCCCTGGGATAATTTCAGCCCTGGGGACCCCATCCCCAGGGCCTGGCCATTTGTTCCGGGTGCCCCAGGGCACCTAGTCTGTATTGGGACTGCGGGGGAGTCTGATGGCTCCGCGATCCCTGCCAGCCCCCCGCCTCCTGCGGCTCGGGAAGTTGCTAAACATGCAGCTCCCCGAGTATGAAAGCAATTTGTCTCTTTCCCTTCTCGCCTAACAGTGGGCAGGGAAACAAATGAATGCTCCTCTTCCAGTAACCAAGAGCATTTCTTCGCTCTCACTTGCTTGGAAGAGGAGTGTTTGCTGTGGCTTGACGGGAGCAGTTAAAGCTCCCACCAAGCCAACAGCTATGTCCTGGTGGTGGGCACCCAGGGACATAGCAGGAGCTGGTCCTCAAGGGTGGCGGTCCCCAGGAGGGGAAGCGCATGGCCCCCCTCCTTTGTTGTAGTAGGGCCTGCGCCAGGAAGTGGTGGTCCCTGGGGCCAAGAACGGCCCGGAGGGGGGCCGCGTGGCCCCCTCCCATTAAACAAATAAAGAAAGAATTTTGCCCCAAGGAAGTGGTGGTCCCTGGGGCCAAGAACGGCCTGGAGGGGGGCCGCGTGGCCCCCTCCCATTTAAACAAAAAAAGAAAGAATTTTGCCCCAAGGAGGTGGAGTTGCTGAGGGGGTCCCTGAGGTCCCCATCCCCCATTACAAATTAAATAGCCCCAGGGAGGTGATGGTCCCCGGGGCACGGGGGGGTTCACGAGGCCCAACTGATTTATTTTGATTTTACAGTAGCCCCAGGGAGGTGGCGGTCGCCAGTGCAGGGGGGGTCCGCTTCTCCCCCCCATTACTTTTCCACAATTATGGCCACATGCCCCGGGACCTGGCACACCCGGGGGCTTAACAATAGAGAAGTACGGGAGCCTGTGCTTCTTTTTTTTATTGTTTAGTGGGAGCCGCAGCTCCAGTGTGGATCCCGCTGAATTCCCCCGAGACATAGGGGGTCACGTTATTCATACCCTGCCCCTTCTCATTTGTTTTATGTTTTTTGTGGGATTCTGCTCAAGCCAAGTCCCTAGAGGGCTGCCAACACTTCCTGGTTTGAAGTGTTGGCAGATAATCAGATCTCAGCATGAGATCGAGAGGGTTTGTGGAGATTTCGCATCCCTATATATACAAATTTAGATTTTGGTTAATATCTCTAAAACAGGTGAACGGAAATCACAAAAAAGGCATGTCCGTGACCAATATTTACATTTCTGCCAAATTTGGTGTAATTCCGTTCAGCAATTCGGGCTGTAGCCATGTTTAATGTTCCTATGGGAATTCAAATGGGGAAAAATCATTTTGGGACTGCCCATTTTCTCGGCCCCTGCCTGACGGATCACTAGGAAATTTTCAAGACAGCAGCTGAAGTGAGCGTCTTATTAGTTTTGCAAAGTTCGTTATGATTCATCAAACGGCACCAAAGTTATTGGCAAAACAAAAATGCTTTCTCTTTGGAAGCTAGGTCCTAACTATAACCTCCTACTGGCGAACGCATTACGCCATGCATTGCATGTGCTTGCATTATGGTTACAGAGTTCTAACCAGTGTTGTGAGGCAAGCCAGTTTTGATTCTGCTGCAATAGGAACAGCCCATTCTGAACAACTAGGTGGGGTGAAAAAGTCAACCCCAGACCAGTTCCCACCTATTTGGGCTTTCAGGATTAACATACTTAGTCTATATGAGGCCTGAATGAAATTTTAAATTACTCTGGAGTAATTCACATCATTATGAGAATTTCACATTGCTCTTGCTATGCAAAAATCCTGAAATTATGCCATTACATCTAGTAATGCAATTCCGCTAAAGAAATGTACGCGCATTTTACACACCTCTAGTCTATACCATTCCAACTTACTACCTCAAAAGATCTACAACTGAAGCAGAAAATGCATAGTGTGCGAAATGGAAACCCAATATTCCCTTGTGGGATTGGATAGCAACTATTAGATAAGGTAAACTGCCAACAAGGGAATAATTCAAAAGAAAAAAAACATTTAATAAGTTAGTTGCAGATGTCCTTGGGTGACATTGTATATAAATTGTTATATGTTTGAAACAGTAAAGTGTTAAATGAATCACAAAGACAGGTGTATACTTTTTAAATGTAGCAAATTGTATTAGATTCAAACAGAAAATAAAAGATGGGTTTCAAAGATAATGATGACATACGCTACCTTGAAAATGTGTTGTCCAAAAAAGCTTCATACTGGTGCTCCTTAACATTTGGCAATGTACCGAAGACCCACTCGCTAGTGAAAACACATGAATGTCTGTCTTTGTATTAAGACAAGACTTGTGACGGTAACAAAAATAGTCCAAATGAGAGATGGGCTGTTCGTCGACATTTCGGTTTCATACACTATGAATCCATGAGACCATCTTCAGGACCACAATATTTAATGAAGATATATGAAAGACCCCACTCTAGAAAATTGTCCACTCCTGAAGGGAAATAATAAATCTCATAGTGCTGCATTAGACACTGAAGACCGTAAAGTTATTCAGAGAGTGTGCTCCTCAAACTTGTATGTAGTCAATAATATAAGTCATTTACATGAACAAACGGTGAGTCAATCCATCGTTTTAAAGAAGGAGTGGCAACATTGCTCGGCATCCGACTGCTCGAGGAGTGAGTCGGCGTTTGTCTTGTCCCGACGATGGTCTCCTGGATTCACATCGTATGAAACCGAACGTTGACAAACAGCCCATATCTCCTTTGCACTGTTTTTGTTACCTTCACAAATGTTTTTGGACAACACATTGTCAATGTTTTATATGTTATCATAATCTTTGAACCCCATCATTTATTTTCTGTTTGAATCGAATATAATTTGTTACATTTAAAAAGCATATACGCCTATCTTTGTGCTTCATTCGACACTTGCTGTTTCAAATTTATAACAATTTATATACGATGTCACCTAAGGACATCCGCAAATAACTTAAATGTTATAATTTCTTTTTTTTAATGAATCCCTTGCAGTAAATATGGCAAAACCAATAGGAAAATGCTGTTTTCTCAGTGGGTACAAAGGCAATGCGAACAGTAATCCTGGGGTTGTAAATATAGCAACAGGAAAACAAGCTTTGGCAAAGCCAATAGGTCTCTCAAGGCCAATGGGCTTTGTCAATTTGAATAATTTTTTTAATTTGGCCTGCCACCCGCATGCTCTGATTGCCACTGCCAATGCTAGTGCAATTTGTGACTCAAGCAATGGCATAGCTGGTGGCCTTCTGGAATATGTGTAACTTTCCTAGATTGCGGTCACAAAGAGTACACACCATAATTAGACACAACGTGACTGCTATCTCAGAATAGTAAACATCTTTTAAAAAATACCATTTCAAGATGCCACTTGTTGCTATTGGCTCTGGAATTTCTTTTGCAAAATGCTTTAGCAACACCGTGGGTGGTATTCAATAGAAAAGCACTAGGATGATGTGGGAAAAGGGAAATCTGGGAATAGACACATAAAGTAAGTAGTGTGCAGGAATTTGAAAGAGAGAGCAGAGGAGGAAGAGCACTGGTAAGTATCTAAGGGAGTGAAATAGGTGGAGAGAGAGATAACAGTGTCTCCTACACTGCAATATAAACACTGGAGAGGAGACGGAAGAGCACAGAGAACGTGAGATGACACAGACAATTGCCTGTGGGCTGATCTAAAACGTGGCTCACATTGTCCAAAATAGGAAGAACACAATAGGTCAGTGGTTTAAGTGGACTGACCCAAAAACGACTAAGTATTTGTTAAAGTATATTGGATACAGTAGATCTTCCAATGGCAAACAACGGAAGCTGTCTGGAGGTGGGGAATAAAAAGAAAATAAGGCTCTTAAAGCACTGTTTACTTTTGGAGTTTGTACACCTTTCTCAACCCCATCCCCCTGCAGCAAACAGATGGATGCTACCATCACCAGAATTTCTAACCTGGGGCAGGGTGACACTTCGGTGAGCTTAAATGCTCATAAAAGCAATCCATGTTTCATGATGAACAATTATTAATTATTTTTGTGTGGGGACACCAGGGTGCATTGAGTTATGTGCTCCACATCTCCTGTGCATTTTACCATATGTTTTAGATAGAAGAGTTGTGTCACTTCTCTTTTTTCAGTGGGACTAAAACCTATTACCTATCATTGTGTTGTGTCCAGATGCCTTAAGGGAGTCTAAGGACTGTGGTAATCTATTTGCCCCTAGAACTATTTGAACCTGGAGAGGAGTCTTTTTGTGTCCACAGTCAAAATGTGCTAGCACTACCTACAATGACATTATAGGCCACAGCGATGTCTATACCGGTTGTTAATGGCTCTGAACCCAAGTTATAGGATTGTGCCACAAGAGCATGCCTATAATGAGGGAGAGGGTCTTTAACAACTAGTATAGGCAGAAGGGCTACAATGGTATAGTACGTACTGGGAGCACATCCTGACTGTGGAACCAAAAACACACACGCAGGGTTGAATATTCTAAATTAATAAGGGGCAAACAGAAAACCAAATACTTCAATATTGGAGCAGAAGGTTGTACCAACCTTTATTGGTCCTGAGCCACTATAGACTACACCTTGATCTTGATACAGAGAAGACTGTAATCACCTTGCTTTATGTCCCTATGTGCTGTAAAGTGTACTCAAATGGAACCAAACGTTCTCTCTACCCAAGGAAGGACCTCTAACCTCAATATATTAATGAGACTTTATGAACTTCTGTCTTTTTGGAGGTATTCTCAATCTGCATTGCTAGTGTTGCTTCTACATTTCCCCTAGCTCTCTGACCCCATCCACAGCCTCTTAGTGATCTCTAAGCAGATACATGAGTCCTGGCCAAACTGCTTCCAAGTTATCCTTTGGTACCAACCCTATTGATGCAAGCCTACTTAGAGTTTTTACCAGGTTGTCTTGTCATGAATTAGTCACAACAATGTAGCCCTTGCTTGTAAAATGCTTTGCTGATTGTATGGGTCTTCGACTCTAGGTGTCCAAGCCATACAGCTGTGATTACCATCTACATCAGCTATCCTAGATAGATCATCTGTATGCAACACCTTTCTTGCCAATAGGCCTGCCATTCTGAGTGGAAGTGAACTTCTGGGGTACAGCCGACAAAATGACTGCCTTTTCTTTTTGGACCTAGATGGACACAGTGGTCAGGTGTCCGTCTTGCCTAATCAGTTCCTTGCTGGTCCTGTGAAAAAAACAAGTATTTATTCATATTTGTTTGCTATAGACTCAATTATTTGTACTTTGTATGGTAGAATCCAGAAAGACCGTCACCCACGCACACATAACTAGCAGACTGGACTACGAGAATGCCCTCTATGCTGGAATCAACAAATCCCTGCTCCGAAAACTCCAGACCGTCCAGAGCACCACAGCCAGACTCGTCCTCGGCATCCCACAACATGAACACATCACCCAGCACCTACGAGACCTCCACTGGCTCCCTGTCGAGAAGAGAGTAACCTTCAAATTACTCATCCACGCCTTCTGTCAGGGACTGTCCAGGCTGTCTGTGACACAGTCAGGGACTTGGACAAAGACTGGTGACTGGATAGAAAATGAAGCAGAAAAAGGAGTACAGCACTGCCCGGGATCACACAGGTAGTCAGAGGAGGAAAAGGGATCCAAAGGGGAAGCCTGTACAAGTGAACACGATGGATAAGACTCAAAGGATGGGCACTCAAGAGGCAATTTAGCATTCAGAATAACTACACCCAGGATGGACGTGCAGACATATATATACACACACAACAACATTATCAATAAAGGGAATGTGGGGTAAAGCACTCTGGAGCTCCACACGGCAAGACTGAAGCTCAGTAAGTTCCTCACCCTCAATTGCTGTTACAGATACTGACTGCAAATACCCACATATAGGATATGAATGCAAAGGCAGGGTCTGTGGATCTGATACCTATGGTGATGTTATAAATGTAACTCAAAGACAATACTCACAGTGAACAAGAAACACCACCTAGGTTATCAGCTGGGCCCACGGATCCTGGTGATCAAACAGGAACACGCAAGGCAGTAACAGCAAGGGGGGTAGAACTAAATACAGGCACAATAGACAAGGAGCTATCAAGGAGGAGTGCTTAACAGGAAAGGAAGGAATTCACAGGGCACACTTGGCAGAAAACAAGTAACAGATATCAAAAGCTCAGGAAACACTGGAAACAAGGATATCAAAAAGCTCTGGAAACAAGGATCGGTCTCACCGGTACAGCTACAATGACCAACCTTGGACTGAAGTGTGCTGGGGCTTAAAAGAGCTCACAGTAATCACATGCATCAGGTGTGAGCAGGCTAGCAGCAGCCAGACACAGGTGAGCTGAATTCCTCCACCCATCCTTGGCCTGCAGTGGTGGAGACAAAGCAATGAGCAGGGAATTCTAGGTAATGGAGTTTCCGAAAAGAGCAGGCTGGCTTCTACAAAACCTGGCATGGTTTGGGAATGGATGGCCATTTCCAAGTAGAGTCCAAATGGCTGGAAGTCAGTATGTACATTAAGGGGAGGGTCTGGAAGCTTAGTAGAACATTGGAGATTCCCACAGTGCAGCCCCCTGGTGGTGGACACGAGAATGCAGGGTGCGAGTCGTGACACCTAGAAATCCCTCCACAACATCGGACTCCAATACCTCAACGAAAGAGTCTCCTTCCATGTACCCAAGAGAAATATCTGCTCCGCTGACCCCGCCCTTGACGAAACCCCGCGCATCCGCAGAGCCAGAGCGGGCAGAGAAGCCTACTCCTACATCGCGGCTAAAACCTGGAACAAACTCCCGCTCAACATCAGATGTTCCCCCACTCTGCACACCTTCAGGAAGAGCCTCAAGCCTTGGATCTTTGGATGAACAGGAGCTGCACGCCCCCCCTCCCCTCACCCAGCACCTTGAGACCCTCACGGGTGAGTAGCGCGCTTCACAAATCCCAGATTGATTGATTGATTGATATAAGTTATTATGCAGAGATCATGACTGTGTTTTTATAGCCCTAAGGCTGCTTGTGTGTCGGTCACAACTACAGCTGTTTGCTTACTAATGAACCAATTTCTAACTTTCATGTTGAAGTACATACTGGCTCCCTTAAGCAAATGGAAGAAGTCTATTTGTGAATACGCTCTATAAGGATTATTGGAAGAGTGAAGGCCTTTCATAGGATGTGTGGTACACTCTGTAGTGAGATTCACAGTCGGACTGACCTATAGGATAAACTGGCAATGTCTGAAAGGCTGGTCTCTAAGAACAGTATATGGGCTGTTTTTTTGGCTGTTTGTCTGTCTGTTTTATGGCCTGATGGATGGATTTTTACTGTTATTTTTGCTATTACCACAAATATGGCCTGCTGCAACCAAAAGTGCATGAAGTCTCCCACATCCTGTCGAACACTTATACTTCTTGGCTTTACAACTTTAAAAACACCCTGATTTGCAAATATGGGCCACTTTTTTAGTTATCGGATTCACTAATGGGGTAATTTTTAGGTCGAGCCTAGGCAGTGAGCATGCGCTGTCGGCAAGAACTGATGTAATCAGTATACGGAGTGTAGTCCCGCCTGCTGCTTGCCATTGGTTCACTCTTATGTTGCTCTTGTTTCCTGGCTCCTTATTGGTTGTTGCTCCCGATACATCACTTCTGTTTTATGGGAAGCAGCACCGACCAACTACAATTTACCTACGCTACTAGATGATTAGGGGCTTGGTTTAGGTACTACTTTTTTTGGTGTTAGGGATATTGTATCACTATGGCACCTACCATGGCACCCGCTTTCATGTTTGTATTGGTTTCATCATGGCAGCCTCTTCACAGGCCACTATGCGCATAAATTTAACATGCACTGCGCTTAATGTTGTAGCACGGCGCCCACTTAATTTAATATCCACAGGTGCCTTGCTTTATGTTCTACCACGGCACCTGCTTAATTTAATATGCAGGGGCTCCGCGCTTGATGTTCACGCCCGGCGCCCACTTTCAACATTATAATTTTTTTAATCACCCAACCCGGGCCTCTTAGTGCCTCGTTTAAGCATGGCACCCACTTAATTTAATATGCACAGTGATTCATGTTGTAGCACAGTGCCCGTGGCACGCAGCCTGGCTTGCGAGCCGCAGCCAGCTGCCCAGAGAGCCGGGTGAAAGCAGAAGTCTCATCTGCCAGGGCCACCCAGATAATCACACCTCAACAACGCCGGCAGAGGTAATAATGCAGCTCAGGGCATGGAAGTAGCAACGGTAGAGGAGCAAAGGTACAGCATAAAAAGGGTGCAGGCACCAGCTGATTGATGAGACTCACTTTGCGGCCTTCACTGTTAGCAGGGCCCTGTATCGCCCCCGCTCACTTTTCATTGCCAGACATGCTGGCTACTGTTATAGCCACAAGAACACTGCCTCAGGATGTTGGAGGATGCCCTAAGGAACAACGCAAAGGAAGCAGCTTCATACAGGTAAAGTTCCACTGGCCGCCGCATTCATGTTTATATGTTTGTCATCATAGCGGCCACTTCACGGGTTGCCGCTTTCATATTTAGAATTATATCATCATAACAACCGCTTCACGAGCAGCCGCTTTCGCATTTATATCATCATATCGGCCGCTTCTCAGGCCGCCGCTTTCGTGCTTGTATTTCTATCATCCTGGCACCCGCTTCACAGGCCGACCTGGAAACTAGCATGCAGTGCCCTTTAACATTTGTTGCTGTAGATGATGCGAAGTTTGCTTATTTCAGTATTGTGTCCATCTCATTACAATATGAAGCCTGTGCATATTAAATTAAGTGGGCGCCATGCCCAAACAAGGTACAAGGAGGCCTGGGTTGGATGATTAAAAAAAAAAAAAAATGATGTAAGTAGGCGCCGGGCTATAACATCAAGTGCAGCGGGCCTGCTTATTTATTTAAATGGGTCGCTGCGCTTTATGTTCTCTGTGCGGCAATCTTGCCAACTCGCGCCGCTTATGCAGTGCCGGCGCGAGCCATTCATTACATTGCCGTATTTTGCTCTGCTTCGCCTAAGCCACGTGCAGATCCCGAGAGGATTTCCACTCTGTGCTGAGAGGGACAACTGTTCCCAAATGCCAAGAAAAGAAAGGAAGACCACTGCTTTGTCACTCCCCAGAGGAATATCTGCCACGGGCAGCTGCACCGTGTTCTAAGAGCAGTGCAAGCGGCGGTCCCCAACCCTTTATTGTTGAGGATTCTGGACATGGGGTGAGACCTTGCAGGAGACTCCTGTTTCACCTTTTGGAAGATTCTCTGATAGCTATCCTACAACACTTGGCAGGCACCAAAGCCCCACACTAGGGCAATGCCATCAAGAGTCTAACACGGGCATTGCGCTACCTGCGCTCTGCACCGTAGGCCCCGGAGCAAATCACTCTGCAAGGCAAAAACGTCTGCCATATGCAAACTAGAAGGCGCGCAGACACCCTAGCGCCCGATAATCATTTATGGCAATTTGTGTGCTGTCGCATCTGGGATGGCTTATGGGTACCAATGTGATTCATGTACTGGTTTGTTTCATAATCTGAGGCACTACATGACCTAATCAATTGCTGCCCTCTTGGATTCATATTGTGTTGATTATTGCACTATCAGGACACGAACGCCCTGGCAGTAGTTGTTTCATATGTGAAGTACTAGTGATATATGTCGTTTTATGCCTGTCTTGACCCTGATAACACATGTTATCTCAGCAATTGCCTCACAGGCATAGAGCCTCTGAATAGCCATCGCTTTACTGTACATTTGCTATAAAAGCTTATATTATGGTTTAGTGTGCACTTTTTTAAATTTAAATATCACTTCACTGCAAACAAAAAAACATAAATAGAAAACATTCCCATTTACAATGTCAATAGCTCCAATTCGTAAAATACACCTATTTCATTACAAATGCTTGTTTTAAATTTAGTGTCCAGTCCTGTCTTCTGTCCCAGTCCAACCGTGGTGGAGCAGGACAAATACTGACTAAGAACATTGTTAGTTGTAGACTAGAACAGATATTAACTATCCAATTGAAAATTTATTTTCTTATTGTGACCAACCTGTTTAATTGAGAAAGCGTAAACCACCATTGTGAGACAAAAAGGACAACAAAAGGCAAAGCTTTTACTCCAATGTATACTACCTGCGCAAATTAAGATTTTACTGCAGATTAGACTATCACGCACTTTCACAGAAATGTATTAGTAATTCTGTAATTCTTTCAAAATCATGGCGAATGTATGGTGGATAGCACACTAAGCTTTTGTTAGAGGACATGTGGAAACAAGGAGTAAGCAATGACAAATAAACCCTGAGAAAGAGATACATCAACAGACACAGGCACACATCCGCACACGAGACCAGTGTTAAAGACTACAGTCATAAAAGCAAGTAGGTCTGAAACAGCCTATTCATGAAGGAAACTGGAAGCAAGATGTACATAAACGGTATTTGCAAGGAGTGACAGGTGGACGGCTCCTTTAGGCACAAGTAAACTTGCACTGACAAACACAATAGGCATAGCTTGTCTATGTGTATGTTTTAATGTTCAATGTTTGGATGGGTGTATTGATGGAGAGTAAATGGATGAGTGGTGTGAGATGTGAGTTTGTGTATCCGATTTTACTAAATGTTTTTAACGCCACCCTTGGGGGTGTATTACCTGCATCTTGGGTAGAAAGCATAATTGTTCCTATTTTTAAAAAGGGGGATAGAGGGAAGGCAAACTGCTACCGCGCAATATCTCTTCTTGATTCCACCTCTAAATTGATGGGTCGAATCATGTTGGAGAGATTAGAAAAATGGACTAATGAGCATGAAATTTTAACAGAGGTACAATATGGTTTCAGGAGAGGTATTGGGACGGTAGAACAATGTGTGAATTTAGAACTATTAATAGGAAATATACACTAGCAAGGGAAGGGGCGCTACACCTTTGTTTTGTCGATTTAACAAGCGCTTTCGATCTCGTGAATCACGCTAAGTTGTGGCAAACATTGAAGGGACTAGGGGCCCCTACCGACATAGTTGTATACCTATCCCAGATATATTCCTTTTTAACCTCTAGGGTACGGTATGGTAAAATGGGGGAATGCACACCTAATTTTAGAGTTATGCGTGGAATTAGACAGGGCTGTGTTTTAGCGCCCCTCCTATTTTCCTTATACATAAATACCGTAGACCCTTTTTTACAAAAGTTAGTTGTAGATGCCCCAAAAGTTGGAACACGACCCACACCCGTATTATTATATGCAGACGATGCTGTCCTGATTTCTAGGACAGCAAACGGTTTGCAATGCTTAATTGAACATTTTTGCTTGTATATGTCTGAAAAGGACCTACAGTTAAACCTGAAAAAACTTTTGTGATGACTTGTGGGAGAAATACGCCGAAGATCAGACAACATCATGTGGGCGGGGTTCACATTAATAGGGCTTTAACTTTTTCATACCTGGGAATGCTTTTTAATAGTAGCGGTAACTGGAATACGCACATTGAAAATTGCAAAATGAAATTCCTAAGAACCACAGAGTGCATCCTTAGGTTTTCCGCAAAAATGGGAAATAAACCAATACGTGAAATTTTAACACTTTATCGGAGTAAATGCGTTACTGGGGTTTGTTATGGGGCTGCAATTTGGGGGAGAGCGAACATTGCCCCCCTACAAATTCAAGAAAATAATTTTTTGAAAAATTGCTTGCCGTCCCTAGTTCAACAGCAAATTACACAGTACATATGGAACTAGCAGTATCTTACTTAAGTGAAACAATATATTTGGCAGGCCTTACATTTTGGCAAGGAGTATGGGCTAAAGATGAAACCAAATTCACAAAAGACCTAATTATGGATTGTCTGGCCCTTGCCCAAAATAGGAAGATCCTGTGGCTAGAGCATATTTCTAATCTTTTAACACGGTGTAATGTAAATTTTGATAGAAAGAATCCTACTCTCATTCTGGAGCTGAGCAAAAGGGACTTGAAGCAGAGATACATAAATGCCCTGGAACATGAGAGAGAAATGGAAGCCAGCCAAAAACATAGTGTTGTTTCCTACTGTGAACGTCCACTTATGAGGGGCACCCATCTATATTTAACTTCGGTAAGAAATACCCAACATAGATTTTATTTGATTAGATTAAGGTTGGGCACATTACATTATGTATTAGCATTCCCTAAAGTGGATAAGTGGTGCCATAAACTCCCCAATTGCCCATGTGACGGAAAGTCTTCACAATCTACGATGCACCTTATACTTTTTTGTGGTTTTTATAATGATATTCGGAAAGCAGTTTTAAAACCCCTTTTTTTAACAAATATGCTTTTTAATTATAAACATACTTTTAATTTTATATGTAGACTCGAAGATGTGAAAGCAATGAATATTGTTATACGATTTATACAACTTGCCATTAGGAAAAGAAAAGATTACTCACACCTGGATGCATTGGTTTATGAAGATTTTTGAAGATTAGTCTTAGCCTGTTTTTAACAACCTTTTCATGATAAGTAATTGCACTTTGCACAATATGTCACTAGCACTTTACGATTTCAATTGGCTGATGGTCATACGCTAAGTTAAAATCACTATAGATTTGTGTATTAATTTCTACCCGCATAGGCAGTGGTAATATTTTATGTATTTTATACAACTAGTATTTTATTATCTTTGTGATATGATGAAGTAGTGTCTTTTGAATTATATTTTATTGTTTTGTCTTCTCCTCTATGTATAGTGTTTAATTACTGATTGTAATAAGATGTATTGATGGACTGTCATTCATATATTTCTTTTAGTATGCTTTTATGGTGGTATTGTTTTTGCACTGAATAAAGCTAATTTTGACTTTGACTTTGAGTTTGTGTATCAGTGTTGAATGGGATTGTGGGAGTTCAATTTGAAGATGTGGGCTTGTGAAAAATGGCCCATTATATTGTCAACACATGTCGGGTATTGGCATAACATTTAGTTAGACATAACATATTAAATGCATTGTTATGTGTGGAGAAGTCTGACCACATGACAGGTTTTGTCTTCCTATGCCTATTTACATTGAAGGCAATGACCCATAATAACATCAACAGCCTAAGTGCTCCAATCAAATTCTTCATGCCCAGCATAACACCTAGTACTCACCACCTGGGCCAAATTTTGTCATTACATGCTCATGTATTCGAACCATACAAATTAATGCACTATCACACATAAAACAGACAAGAATATTTTTCTAGTTCCATGTCAACTTGGATACTGGAGTATGTTGCGCAGTGAACCAAAGTTAAGGCTACTGCATTAAAATATCTGAACAGCACGACATTGTTAGTATTTAAAGGTGTTATAGGGACTGCTCCCTGTATTGACACAAATGGTCTTGCACTTGAACAATTAAATGAAAATTATTCTGATCCTCATATATTATGTTATTCACACTCACACATATACACATCCACATCCATCTGCGTGTATAAATGAGAATCACATACAAGTACTGGAGGCACGCACACGTCCATGCATACCTACAAATGTGTGCCCTCCCATGCAGATCTGTACTCTCACACTTTTTTAATCTGTTTCTAGTTTTTTTTTTTAAAGTTCCCATTAGATACCTATGTAACAGAGTGAGATTGTTACTGCACTGCCCAGTGGTACACTCGACCTCGCTGTGCGGCGATAGGGATGTTTGTCAGACCTGGGAGCAGAGTGGGACTGGTGAGGGGTTCAAATTACATCGTGCGAGGGGAGCCCTATTGACAAATATATGGAAGCCGTCACACATTTGTACACATACCCACAAGTGCACATGCAAACGGACTTACTCAAACATACTCACATATTCTCTACACACCCATATACTGTCATACACAGTGCCAAGCACATACAAAGAGGTACACACACATGCTCACACAAAAGCACAAATTGTCCACTGATACATATGTAGCAACACGCATGCATGCACATGCGCACACCTACAGCCACACATACCTATTTACTGAACTACACTCCCTAGTATTCTGACACACACACACACAGACAATCGCAAGCAGTCACACAAAGAAATAACTGAGGATGCCAAGATGTATGCTTTATGAATTATTTGCATCTCATCACCTCTCTGACAGAGGGGCCCACCATGCCGTGAATTGAAGGTCAGTTCATTTAAAGGTGGCATGACGCATCGCCATCAGAGGATTCAGGGGATGACAAGAGCGAGAAAACACATGCCATTTGATTTAACATTTTAATTATGACAGTGGTCGCTCAGAAACACTCTGGAAGACTGTGAGAAGTATTACTATATTGCCACTGGTGAAAATAACCACAGTGCTACTACACTATTTGATGGTTCATCTCACTGGGTGCGAGGAATGCAAACATTATTACACCGTTCACTGTTTCAAAGCCATTTAAGGAGAAGGTGGTACTACATTCCCATTTGTGTGCCCTTACAATCCTTTCTGAAGAGAACACTACTACACTAAACTACTTCCCCTCCTAGCCCTGCAACGAACACGCCTGTACACACACACATATACACATTTGCAGCCAGTTGCCTTCGCATATTTGCACAGGCATTCAAACACATTCATATATGAAATCTTTCATACACATGCATTCACAGTCATCCACATACATGTATATACACTGGCATGCCCACCCCAACACAAACACTCGTAATGGCATGCATATCATCTTGTGCATTGTCTCACACAAACCCATAAAAGGAGTGCCTGTGCATACTAGATAAGCGGTTGGTACTGCTTAAAAGCTATTGAACATTGTTGAAGCCTGGAGTGACTGTGTTGAGAGGCATGAAACAAATTGTGGCTGACATGCTGCGGGATACAGAGAGTCAATGTCATGTTACATTACCTGAAGCAGCCGCCATGATGCACTTTACACAATGTGTGTAATTGAGTGGACAATGCACATGAAACACACATTGCAATTATAACCTGTCTAGTGCATCAGCCATGTTGGCTTCAGGCACATGGGTTAACCATGAAATTATAGGTACATTCCTGGAAGTCCATGAGCCAGACCCCACATGCCACTGTATTGGACACAGGTTTTTCTATGTTTGGCTGATGACCACATGCTGAAATCTTACATTGGAATAATAAAAAAGCCACAATGCAGTGGACCAATGAAGATCCAGACACGCTCTGAAGAGCATCAGAATCTTATGGGGACCGAAGCTTTCTCAACAAAAACCTCAAAAGAAGTTCACAAAGGCTGGGGTGTTCATTTTTCAGAGATCTCACCAATCAATAATGATAATGTACAATTCTTTTGAGAATTTACACCAATCAAAGGTAATAGCTATGGAAAATGGATAACTTACAGCAACAATTGTGATTTTCGGCCATTCACTTATAAGAGTTCCGAGGCATACATTTATTTCTGCATATCACACCAGTGTGTCACTTTTCAGAGCACCGAGGTCATATACTTTTCCACCTCATTGAACATTGTTATTTATTTCTTGTCAATTGATGATTTGCAAATTCATATGATTTTTAAATAAAAAAAATCTGATCTGATGAATTCTATGACATTCTTTCCTCTATCAGGATCTCTGTTTCTTCTTACTAGATTGATTCCCAGCTCCTTATTCTTGCATTTTGGAATTGGTCTAGCAGACAACGGCATAGCGAAGCTCCTATGTGAGGTCATGAGGAAATCAGACAAGAATTTAGCTTAGAAGATATATCAGCTATAACAATTCCACGAATAAAGTCGTCTGAAATGATCTCTCAATTGAAAGAAATTAAAAGATGTATACCGATAATTCAACTGACTACGAGATCATTTTATTCAGAAATTCTTTTTAAGGTGTGCAGAATTACCATTATTGTTTAACATGAACAAACCATGACTATGGGAAAGCTGTAGACATATATCGATACTGAAAGCATATGTTAACTTTATTTGCAAAAGTAGCTGAAGAATAACTTCAAAACATCGATCTTTCTATAATCAATGAGGAAGAAGTAGATTTTTTTTAACTAACTGCCTTTAAAATAAATACTAAATATAGTAATGCTGTGACACTCTTCGGCAAGCTAAAGACGTAGAACCGGAATAGCCTTTTCCCTGGAACTGGGAAAAAGTATTTGATGGAGAAGAGAGGCGCTGGTTCAAAAAGACTCAATTATTTGACTTAGAATGCAGATTTATCAACAAAGTGAAAATTGTTTTTATACTTTCTTAACTGTAGAAATATATTTGACAAATTGAAATGTGCAACTGTTAATGTTACCACGCTTTTAATACTTTGAAGATGATATATGCTTTATCGAACTCAGGGCTTAAATGACCATTTGGCTGTATCGATTGCTTATGTAAATTGGAAATGTTGTATATTTGCACTGTCTTTTTAAAGGAAAAAATGTATTTTAAACATAGCTTTTATGACATTTTTGTCGAATAAAGCTTATATCTATCTATCTAAGAAAATTGTATATAAGATTCCAAAACACAGACTGAGTGAGACAGTTTTCCATCTGAGTCTTAAAAAGCAGAAAAGGAGCATTTGATAAGGCCCTCTCTTAAATAGGCTTGGGAGAACATTTCTGAAAATTAGGAATTAACCAAAATATCGTTCATGAAACATTCTCATTGAAGTACAGCACTATGGGTGTTCTACCATATTACCAAGTTAACCGAAATATTGAATTCAGGATAATGAGTACAGCTGTATCACCAATGTTAGCATATGTAGATAAGTATAGATAATCTACTTTCAACTCCACATCTACATAGTTTGCTGATCTATATATCGTCCAGGAATATTGATTTGGAGTTAAGTAGATATCTATCTATAATAAATCTATATATATATCTATATATATATATCTATCTATCTATCTATAGATATATATATATATATATAAAAACGAAATGGTTGCCCAAAATGACGAAGCCGCGCCAGATGAGTTTCAAACCATTTAATCCAAGGATTGCAGTCAGTTTAACACTCCCAGCACAAGTACAAAGCCAAACGCGTTTCGGGCGTAACCACCGCCCTTGATCACTGGCAACCGGATACAGTGGCAAGGGAACCACCTGCACATCATTAAATATCCCGCCCCAGTGGGCGTATGTGCGGTTGCATGCTGGTTTCTGTAGTTCTCTTGAAATCCAAACCCAAGTGGGTCCCGCCGTATCCTCTACAATATACAGTCTTACCCCAGTGGGTATGCCAAAAGTGAAAGCTGACAACTTTAACAAATCCTTCGATTGGACTCATCCCTCCTGCAGTGTCCCTTTATCACTGTCACTGCGGACCCTCTTGATACGCGGTGGGGCTTCATCGCGGCTCGGCAGGCCGCTATACACAAAAACGAAATGGTTGCCCAAAATGACGAAGCCGCGCCAGATGAGTTTCAAACCATTTAATCCAAGGATTGCAGTCAGCTTAACACTTCCAGCACAAGTACAAAGCCAAACGCGTTTAGGGCGTAACCACCGCCCTTGATCACTGGCAACCGGATACAGTGGCAAGGGAACCACCTGCACATCATTAAATATCCCGTCCCAGTGGGCGTATGTGCGGTTACATGCTGGTCTCTGTAGTTCTCTTGAAATCCAAACCCAAGTGGGTCCCGCCGTATCCTCTACAATATACAGTCTTACCCCAGTGGGTATGCCAAAAGTGAAAGCTGACAACTTTAACAAATCCTTCGATCGGACTCATCCCTCCTGCAGTGTCCCTTTATCACTGTCACTGCGGACCCGCTTAATACGCGGTGGGGCTTCATCGCGGCTCGGCGGGCCGCTATACACAAAAACGAAATGGTTGCCCAAAATGACGAAGCCACGCCAGATGAGTTTCAAACCATTTAATCCAAGGATTGCAGTCAGCTTAACACTCCCAGCACAAGTACAAAGCCAAACGCGTTTCGGGCGTAACCACCGCCCTTGATCACTGGCAACCGGATACAGCGGCAAGGGAACCACCTGCACATCATTAAATATCCCGCCCCAGTGGGCGTATGTGCGGTTGCATGCTGGTCTCTGTAGTTCTCTTGAAATCCAAACCCAAGTGGGTCCCGCCGTATCCTCTACAATATACAGTCTTACCCCAGTGGTTATGCCAAAAGTGAAAGCTGACAACTTTAACAAATCCTTCGATCGGACTCATCCCTCCTGCAGTGTCCCTTTATCACTGTCACTGCGGACCCGCTTGATACGCGGTGGGGCTTCATCGCGGCTCGGCAGGCCGCTATACACAAAAACGAAATGGTTGCCCAAAATGACGAAGCCACGCCAGATGAGTTTCAAACCATTTAATCCAAGGATTGCAGTCAGCTTAACACTCCCAGCACAAGTACGAAGCCAAACGCGTTTCGGGCGTAACCACCGCCCTTGATCACTGGCAACCGGATACAGTGGCAAGGGAACCACCTGCACATCATTAAATATCCCGCCCCAGTGGGCGTATGTGGGGTTGCATGCTGGTTTCTGTAGTTCTCTTGAAATCCAAACCCAAGTGGGTCCCGCCTTATCCTCTACAATATACAGTCTTACCCCAGTGGGTATGCCAAAAGTGAAAGCTGACAACTTTAACAAATCCTTCGATCGGACTCATCCCTCCTGCAGTGTCCCTTTATCACTGTCACTGCGGACCCGCTTGATACGCGGTGGGGCTTCATCGCGGCTCGGCAGGCCGCTATACACAAAAACGAAATGGTTGCCCAAAATGACGAAGCCGCGCCAGATGAGTTTCAAACCATTTAATCCAAGGATTGCAGTCAGCTTAACACTCCCAGCACAAGTACAAAGCCAAACGCGTTTCGGCGTAACCACCGCCCTTGATCACTGGCAACCGGATACAGTGGCAAGGGAACCACCTGCACATCATTAAATATCCCGCCCCAGTGGGCGTATGTGCGGTTGCATGCTGGTTTCTGTAGTTCTCTTGAAATCCAAACCCAAGTTTTTTAAAAAGCCGGCATCTTGCCGGAGGCCCCGCCCCCTCCCTTCACCACTCTGCAAACGTGCCCCCTGGCGCAATCTAATTTGGGGAATTAAGTCCCCTTGATTACTGAGGGCCCCTGGGGGCCAACTAGCCCACCAGGTACCTCCAGTAAGCGCCACACAGCTGGATTGCAGAGAGGTGGTCCGAGGCCATGCCCCTTTTTACACCACTCTGCAAACACGCCTCTTGGCACCTGTGGTTTTTTCAGTGAATTTCTTTGGATTTTTAAATGCTAATTTCTAACTATAACGTCCCTGAAACCTATGGTTTTTTCAGTGAATATCTAAGGTTTTTTAAATGAAAATTTCTAACTATAACGTCCCTGAAACCTGTGGTTTTTTTCAGTGAATATATATATATATATAAATATATATGCAAAATTCCAAGACAAATCACTCGCGCTCTCAGAGACAATTAAACAGGTGTGATCAAGCCGCAAGGCGAAACGCGTCACGATTGATTTATGACGGAATAAATCAACTTATTTTCCTGAATCCTGTTTAATTGTCTCTGAGAGCGCGAGTGATTTGTCTTGGGATTTTGCATTGGATTATCAGCAGCTTCGCCGACTCTGGCGCTCCCTCCCACGGGACTCCGGCTTCCAGCAGGAGCATTTGGTTTTGTGGATATATATATATATATATATATATATATATATATATATATATATATATATATATGTCCCGAAGTTGCCTCTGAGCTCAAAGACGCCACTCCACACGAGGACAACTCAATAGAACTTTATTTTTGAAACCGGCTCACCTTCCCAAACAAATGACAGTCCCTGACGCGTTTCGATGCACATGCATCTTATTCATAGGGCCGGGGGAACAGCACATGAGGAACTTTCATTGTGAAACCGGAGCATTTTCCTGAAGCCCACTGGAGGGCTAGAAATTGTGGAAAATATTAGGGGAGTTACAAATATCGGCACTGACACGGACCCCATCGGAGGGGTGATATCGAGACTACAGCACCCAGCATGCCGCTCACTGGAGGGTGGATGCATTAATGGGAGAAAAGAGGCTGAAATCTGTTCCGTGTTTTTGCTGTTCCCCGGCCCTATGAATAAGATGCATGTGCATCGCAACGCGTCAGGGACTGTCATTTGTTTGGGAAGGTGAGCCGGTTTAAAAAATAAAGTTCTGTTGAGTTGTCCTCGTGTGGAGTGGCGTCTTTGAGCTCAGAGGCAACTTTGGGACATATATATATATAACCTACCGGCGGTCGCACGTATGCAGTTATAGTTCCGTCTGCTTTTCTATAAACAGAGCGTTTTTGGTTTGCTAATACCTAATAATTTTAGCCCCGTTTGACGAATCTTCACGAAACTTTAAAAAAAAAAAAAAACTTAAAAAAAAGCTCTTCCACCCCACCTCTTTCCTGTAATGTTTTGGGGTGATCGGTTAAGCGGGGGACGAAAAAAAAGAGGTGTCCTAAAATGTAAAATCTCCTTGCATTTTCCAAGGCTTCTTTAGGCAGGGCTACAGCAAAAACGGCTTTACGGAATTATTCCAAATTCATCAGGAAGCTAAATCTTTATTCACAGATTGTGCTTATGTAATTTGGTGTAAATCAGTTCAGTAATTTTTGAGAAATAAAGGGTCAAAAATAATTGTATATTTTGGCAGTTGGGTTCACAAGAATCCCACCAGGCTCATGCGAGAGCGCAAAATAAAAAATGGAGCCCTGTAATTGGTCGAGATGCCCTTTTTTGCCGTGAGCCTCCATGCTCTCGCAGGAGCAGGAGGCTTCCACGAGTCCCGCGAGAGCGAGCACTCTGATTGGCTGGCTATTGGAATGCTAGAAATGAAATGGCCGCCATTATTGTTTTCTGTAAAAAAAAAATTGAGGTGTTGTGGAAATGAAGTAACAATCTATATAAGGGGGCAGCAGAAAGGCATGCTGTCCCCCTAGATTTAGAGAGGAGGTTTCTAAGGGATAACTACTGTGAAGAAGATAAATGTATATTGTTTGTAACTAATTTTTATGATCTCGCAAGACTCTTGCGGGATCGTGAATAGTAAAAAGGAGTAGATGAGTTCTCAATACACTCTATTAGGAGGGATGCATATTGTGGTCCTTGTATTTGAGAGGAAGTGTGTAAGAGATAAGTACTGTGATGATAAGAAGGTTAATTCTTTTTTTTTTTAATTCACGATCTCGCAAGACTCTTGCGGGATTGTGAAAAGCAGAAAGGAGTAGGTGATGTTTGAATACACTCTGCTATGCACACTTTTTACTGTATCAAGGAGTCTTATTGGAGATGGTGTTTATCAGACTCTACTATTTATGGTCATTGGTTTGAGAAGAGTTGTGAGTAGAGTCAAGGCTCATCCACACACCCTTCTATGCACACCCGTCATCTGATAGAGGTCTGAAAGGAGAGGCTAGTCTCTCCCCACACCCTACTATGCACATGTCGTCTGAGAGAGCGATCTAAAAGGAGAGCCTACTCCCTCCCCACACCCTACTATGCACACCTATCATTACAGAGAGATGTCTCTGAAGAAAGGCCAATGTCTCTCAACACATCCTACTGCACTCATTCATCATCTGAGAGAGAGGTCTAAAAGGATAGGGCAGTCCCTCCCCACACCCTACCAAGCACACCTGACATTTGAGAGGGAGTTCTGAAAGGAGAGCCCTGTCCCTCTCCACACCCTACTATGCACACCCACCATTACAGAGACAGGTCTCAGCAGAGGCCAGTTCCTCCACACATCCTACTATGCACATCCGTCATCTGAGAGTGAGGTCTGAAAGGAGAGCTCAGTCCCTCCACACACCCTACTACCCACACATATAATTACAGAGAGAGGTCTCAGCAGAGAGGCCAGTCCATCCACACACCAGTCATCTGTGAGAGAGAGATCTAAAATAAGAGGGCAATCCCACCACACACCCTACTATGCACACCCCTCATCTGTGAGAGAGAGGTCTGAAAGTAGAGACCAGTCCCTCCACACACCATACTACACACATCGTTATATGAGAGAGGTCCAAAAGGAGAGCCCAGTCCCTCCACACACCCTACTATGCACACATATCATTACAGAGAGAGGTCTCAGCAGAGAGACCAGTCCCATCCACACACCCTACTATGCCCACCTGTCATCTGAGAGAGAGGTCTAAAAGAGGAGGGCATTCCCACCCCACACCTTACTACACACACCAGTCATCTGAGAGAGAGATGTCTGAAAGGAGAGACCAGTCCCTCCACACACCCTACTAAACACACCCATCATTTGAGAGGTCTGAAAGGAAAGCCAAATCCCTCCCCACACCCTACTACGCACACATATCACTACAGAGAGAGGTATCAGCAGAGAGGTCAGTCCCTCTACAAATCATACTATGCCCACCCGTCATCTGAGAGAGGGGTCTCAAAGGAGGTGCCAGTCCCTCTCCACACCCTACTATGCACACCCATCATTACATAGAGAGGTCTGAAAGGACAGCCTAGTCCCTCTCCACATCCTACTACACACACCTATCATTATACAGAGAGGTCTCAGCAGAGAGGCCAGTCCCTTCACACACACTACTACGCACACCTGTCATCTGAGAGAGAGGTCTAAAAGGAGTGGGCAGTCCCTCCCCACACCCTACTGCACACACCTATCTTTACAGAGAGAGATCTCAGCGAAGATGCCAGTCCCTCCACACACCCTACTATGCACACCCGTCATCTGAGAGAGTAATGACACCTCAAAAAAAGATTGCTGGTGACATGTCTTGATATCAGAGTTACAATAACTGAGCAAATAAAAAATTTCTATTGAATATTTATCTATTTAATACTCACACATTTTACAAAGATTTTACAAACTGAACCATATCTGGTTTTGTTGCAATAAAAAAACTTATTTTACTAAAATTATGTCAGAACACAACATATATTATAAAGTCATTCTACCATACATACACTAACAAAAATAATTCATTTACTTAAAAAAAACTGTGAAATTCACTGAAAAAAACGAAGGTTAAAGTAACGCTATAGTTGGGTGAATTTGTCAGTATAAACATTAACATTTTTAACTAAAAAAACACAGATTCACCGTTATAGTTAGCAGCGGTAACATCCCAATGATGTAATTTGAGAGGTCATCAGTGATGTCATAAATGATGTCATAGAACATGTCATGAGTGATGTCATATGTGAGGTCATAAGCAGTGCATGTCAGGGGAGCAAGTGATAGTTATACACACACACATGGACATGCATACGCTGACGATATAGTGGTGGTTGATATTTTTGTAGGTCGATTTAGACATACAGCTAGAATATGCCTATGACTGCAAGAGCGAGAGAAAAAGTGAAAGGTCAAGAGATTCAAAAAGTAGTATACATGATGGAAAATGAAGAAATTAAAACATTTGCATCCCTGAAAAAGAAACTTGAAAATAGATGACTCAAAAAACAGGAACACATCTAAATTAGACACTACATTACTGGCCTAGTTAAAAAACTGAAAGATATCATCAACATATGTACATTATTGTGCAAAATATAAAAACCTGATTGCAGGAGTACGCAAACATATTAATATCCGATTAGTGAAGAAGAGTTTAGAAACAGAGGGGAAAAGAACAGACATATTGTCCTTCAAGACAATAGTTGGGAAAGTGAAATAATGAAGCATAAGGACAGTGGACCTGAATCATAAAAGGCATGGAAGAAAAGTGGCTAATTTGCTCCCATATGATGACTACATTTGGGAAGATTTTCAGTATTTATGTAATTAACATTTATTGATAATAAATGTTCGCTAGGTGGAAACTTTGATGTAAGCAATTCAGTCACAAATAGGTAGTAGGGCATTTACATTTTTTAGTTTCTTTGTTGGGAAATCATTTTTCCCCCAAGCAGAACCAGCAGAAATACATTAAACACAGCAGTAATCCTCCACAATTACCCCTATGATCTGAGGGCATTTTTAGAGTGGCTGCCTATCTACAAGGAGTATGTGAATGCTCACACGCACACTTATTTGTGGGTGTTCACCTATATCTTTAGATAGGACTTCTGCATTTTAAGCTAGCACCTCTGTGGAATGCCCACAAACTTGCCATGACCGGAAATTTAAAAAAAGGAAAGCATATCACCAAACAGCTCGAAGGCAATCATATTTAGTGAGCAATGCATGTGTAAATGCAATACCATTTACTGCCTTGTCTGCCACAGTATGCTTTCAGTATTACAACAAGAGTATATTTGTAGCAAGGGCAAACTCAAAAGCATAAGTGCATTGGCCTCCCAAAAATGAATGTTTTCTGATAATAAGGTCTGATTGCCTGAGGGGCTTATGAAAAGGACTCAGTTGCCTGGGTTACTCTATATCCCCCTAAACTGGCATGGCGTTACCAATCATGAAGTCCATTTGGCATCCAGTCAAAGTGCAGAGGGAGTGTTGCTTCTATCTAGAATTGGGCATAAAGAAATCTCCTGTCAAGGCTGTGTCTCATCCAGGAATACACAGGGACAACATTTGTACAGGAACCAATGTAAATTGAGGCGCCGTAGTCCCGTCTAGATTGAGCAAGTGCAATGACCACAGGAATATGGCAATTGAATGGATGTATAGTAGATCACTTTAAGATTTTTCAATTGTAAGTAACAACAAATGGAAAAGCTGTTCTCCTAGGTGTCCAGGGAATGAATTAGCATCACTGTGGACATATTTCCAGGTCACAGACCTGATTTACTGGTGTGGATTGTGGACCCATCACTTAAAGCCACAGGCTTCAATCAGGGGAATTGTAAGCGCACTACTCACCCGTGACGGTCTCAAGGTGCTGGGGGAGGGGGGGGTAAGCAGCTCCGTTCAGTCGAAAAGCCAGGTCTTGAGTATCTTCCTGAAGGTGTTCAGGGAGGGGGCGCGTCTGATGTCGATCGGGAGCTCGTTCCAGGTCTTGGCCGCGATGTAGGAGAAGGCCCTTCCGCCTGTTCTTGCTCTGCGGATGTGTGGGGTTTCGGCGAGGGTGAGGTCGGCGGATCGTAGGTGTCTCTTGGGTAGGTGGAAGGAGATTCTTTCATTGAGGTATTGGGGTCCGGTGTTGTGGAGGCATTTGTAGGCATGGGTGAGGATCTTGAAAGTAACTCTTTTCTCGACGGGGAGCCAGTGGCGGTCTTGTAGATGTTGGGTGATGTGTTCGTGTCGTGGGATGTTGAGTACGAGTCTGGCTGCGGTGTTCTGTATGGTCTGGAGTTTGCGGAGCAGAGACTTGTTGATCCCGGCGTAGAGGGCGTTTCCATAGTCGAGTCGGCTGGTTATGAGTGCATGGGTGACGGTCTTTCTTGATTCAGGGAGGATCCATTTGAAGGTCTTTCGGAGGATGCGGAGGGTGTTGAAACAGCTGAAGGCGACGGCGTTGACCTGTCGGGTCATGGAGAGGGAGGAGTCAAGTACGATGCTGAGGTTCTGGGCGTGGTCCGTGGGGGTGGGAGGGCTGCTGAGGGCAGTGGGCCAACAGGAGATGTCCCATGCAGATTGGAGGGTCTGAGGACGAGAACCTCAGTCTTCTTCGAGTTGAGCTTCAGGCAGCTGCTGCACATCCAGGAAGCGACGTCCTTCATTCCTTCCTGGAAGTTGTTTCTGGTGGTGATGGGGTCCTTGGTGAGGGAGAGGATGAGCTGGGTGTCGTCTGCATAGGATACTATGCTGAGTCCGTGCTGTCTGACGATGGTGGCCATGTAGATGTTGAAGAGCGTGGGGCTGAGCGACCAACCTTGGGGTACTCCGCAGTTGGCTTCCGTCGGTTCGGAGAGGAAGGGTGGTAGTCTGATTCTTTGGGTTCTGCCGGTGAGGAACGATCGGATCCAGTCGAGGGTGGTTCCTTGTATGCCGGCGTCGTGGAGTCTGGCGGTGAGTGTGCGGTGGGAGACGGTGCCGAAAGCTGCCGAGAGGTCGAGTAGGTTCAGGGCCGCGGTGTGTCCTTGGTCGAGGAGGGTGTGGATGTCGTCTGTGGTGGCGAGTAGGGAAGTCTTGTTGCTGTGGTTGCTGCGGAATCCGGATAAGAGGGGTCGAGGATGGAGTTTTCTTCGATGAATTTGTTAGTTGTGCATTGATGGGCTTCTTGGTGACTTTGGCCACGAAGGGGAGGAGGGAGATGGGGCGGTAGTTCTTGAGATCCGTGGGATCTGCTGTGGGCTTCTTGAGCAGGGGTTTGACTTCTGTGCATTTCCAGTCGTCGGGACAGATGTCAGTCTTGAAGGTGGCATTGATGGTGCATCGTAGTTCTGGAGCGATGGCGGCTCTGTGGAAGATGTGCGGCGGGCAGGGGTCCGTGGGGGCCCCTGAGAGGATGCCTTTCATGGTCAAAATGGTGTCTTCGGTGGTGACTGGGGTCCAGGCGGAGATGGTGGGCAGGCTGGCATTGTTGGAGAGGGAGGTGGTTTCAGAGTCGGGTGTCTGGTCATTGAAGTTGTAGTAGAGGCCCTTGATTTTCAGGTGAAAGTAGGCGCCAAGCTTGTTGCAGAGGTCCTGGGATGGGGTGATGTCGTTGGTTTCGCTGGGGGGCTTGGTGAATTCCTGGATGACGCTGAAGAGTTCTTTGGAGTTGCTGGAGTTGGCGAGGATCTTGTTTTGAATGAAGGCCCTTTTGGTGGATTTGATGCGTTGGTGGTGTTCTGTCATCGCGTTCTTGTAGGCAGTGCGGTCTTCTGGCGCTTTGCTATTTCTCCAGTTCTTCTCGAGACGTCTGCAGGTGCATCTTGATTTTTGGATGTCGGCGGTGACCCAGGGGGCCTTCCTGGGGCGCTGTCTGTTGGGGTGACGTAGGGGTGTGAGCTTGTCTGCGCAAGTCGAGATCCATCTGTGGAGTTCTTTGGCTGCGGGGTTGGCGGCGGTCGGGGTGGTAGGGGTGTCGTGGTTGAGGGTGGCGATAAGCTGCTACTCTGTGAATTTGCTCCAGTTTCTTTGTGGATGGTGAGGTATAGGTTTGGGCGGTGTGGGTTTGTTGACGAGGAAGTGTACGCAGTGGTGGTCCGTCCATGGGGGTTGCGTAGTGTGGCAGAAGCTGACGTTGTTCCTGCTTGCGAAGATGGGGTAGAGGGTGTGTCCCGCCTTGTGGATAGGGGTGGTGACAAGCTGTTTCAGTCCGACATTGGCAAGGTTGTCCAGGAGGGAGGCGGAGTTGGGGTCACTGGGGGCGTTGAGGTGAAAGTTCAGGTCTCCGATGAGTATGTAGTTTGTGGAGGCGATGGCGTGAGGGGCGATGATGTCAGCGATGGTAGTGGCAAACGGGGTGCGTAGTCCGGGTGGTCTGTAGGCGAGGGTGCCACGAAGTGTGTTTCCAGGGCTGGTCTGGATCTGGAAGTGAAGGTGTTCGGTGGTCGAGAAGGAGTCGCTCGTGGTGGAGGTGGAGAGTCGGAGGCAGCTCTTGTGTGCGATGGCGAGTCATCCTCCTGGGCGGTTGGGGCGGTCCATCCTCTGGATCTTGTATCCATCAGGAATGGCGGTGGCGATGTCGGGACGGAGGAGGCTTTTGTCCAAGTTTCTGTGAAGAAGGCGACATCTGGTGAGAGGGTGTCGAGGAGGTCCCAGATTTCTACGGCGTGTCTGTGCAGGGCACGTACTTGGAGGAGGATGCACTTCAGGGCTTTGGTGTTGTAGGCGTCAGGCTTGGGGACGGTGGGGGTGCGGAGGGTGGTGAAGGTTTGGCGGCAGTGATGGCAGGAGAACTGGCCGTGGGTGGTGCTCGGCATGGACAGCTGGCAGTTGTTGTTCCTTCCAGTGTCAAGTGCGAGCTTGGGTTGGTGCTGCCATTTCTACTAATGAGAAACTCTGCTTTGATTTAATTTAAGAAAATTGGTAGATACCCACTGCCTAATCAAGGCAAGGTAAAATAACAAGGTCCAATGTATCTCTGTGGGACAGTAAAAAGATCAATAGGGTATCCTCAGTGTACATATACAATTGTATAAGTTGCTATAAGGGCCGCGGTGTGTCCATGGTTGAGGAGGGTGTGGATGTCGTCTGTGGCGGCGAGTAGGGAAGTCTCGTTGCTGTGGTTGCTGCGGAATCCAGATAAGAGGGGTCGAGGATGGAGTTTTCTTCGATGAATTTGTTAGTTGTGCATTGATGGGCTTCTTGGTGACTTTGGCCACGAAGGGGAGGAGGGAGATGGGGCGGTAGTTCTTGAGATCCGTGGGATCTGCTGTGGGCTTCTTGAGCAGGGGTTTGACTTCTGTGCGTTTCCAGTCGTCGGGACAGATGTCAGTCTTGAAGGTGGCATTGATGGTGCATCGTAGTTCTGGAGCGATGGCGGCTCTGTGGAAGATGTGCGGCAGGCAGGGGTCCGTGGGGGCCCCTGAGTGGATGCCTTTCATGGTCGAAATGGTGTCTTCGGTGGTGACTGGGGTCCAGGCGGAGATGGTGGGCAGGCTGGCGTTGTTGGAGAGGGAGGTGGTTTCGGAGTCGGGTGTCTGGTCATTGAAGTTGTAGTAGAGGCCCTTGATTTTCAGGTGAAAGTAGGCGCCAAGCTTGTTGCAGAGGTCCTGGGATGGGGTGATGTCGTTGGTTTCGCTGGGGGGCTTGGTGAATTCCTGGATGACGCTGATGAGTCCTTTGGAGTTGCTGGAGTTGGCGAGGATCTTGTTTTGAATGAAGGCCCTTTTGGTGGATTTGATGCGTTGGTGGTGTTCTGTCATCGCGTTCTTGTAGGCAGTGCGGTCTTCTGGTGCTTTGCTGTTTCTCCAGTTCTTCTCGAGACGTCTGCAGGTGCATCTTGATTCTTGGAGGTCGGCGGTGACCCAGGGGGCCTTCCTGGGGCGCTGTCTGTCGGGGTGACGTAGGGGTGTGAGCTTGTCTGCGCAAGTCGAGATCCATCTGTGGAGTTTTTTGGCTGCGAGGTTGGCGGCGGTCGGAGTGGTAGGGGTGTCGTGGTTGAGGGTGGCGATAAGCTGCTACTCTGTGAATTTGCTCCAGTTTCTTCGTGGATGGCGAGGTATAGGTTCGGGCGGTGTGGGTTTGTTGACGAGGAAGTGTACGCAGTGGTGGTCCGTCCATAGGGGTTGCGTAGTGTGGCAGAAGCTGACATTGTTCCTGCTTGCGAAGATGGGGTAGAGGGTGTGTCCAGCCTTGTGGATAGGGGTGGTGACAAGCTGTTTCAGTCCGACATTGGCAAGGTTGTCCAGGAGGGAGGCGGAGTTGGGGTCACTGGGGGCGTTGAGGTGAAAGTTCAGGTCTCCGATGAGTATGTCGTTTGTGGAGGCGATGGCGTGAGGGGCGATGAGGTCAGCGATGGTAGTGGCGAACGGGTGCGGAGTCCGGGGGGTCTGTAGGCGAGGGTGCCACGAAGTGTGTTTCCAGGGCTGGGCTGGATCTGGAAGTGAAGGTGTTCGGTGGTCGAGAAGGAGTCGCTCGTGGTGGAGGTGGAGAGTCGGAGGCAGCTCTTGTGTGCGATGGCGAGTCATCCTCCTGGGCGGTTGGGGCGGTCCATCCTCTGGATCTTGTATCCATCAGGAATGGCGGTGGCGATGTCGGGACGGAGGAGGCTTTGTCCAAGTTTCTGTGAAGAAGGCGACATCTGGTGAGAGGGTGTCGAGGAGGTCCCAGATTTCTACGGGCGTGTCTGTGCAGGGCACGTACTTGGAGGAGGATGCACTTCAGGGCTTTGGTGTTGTAGGCGTCAGGCTTGGGGACGGTGGGGGTGCGGAGGGTGGTGAAGGTTTGGCGGCAGTGATGGCAGGAGAACTGGCCGTGGGTGGTGCTCGGCATGGACAGCTGGCAGTTGTTGTTCCTTCCGGTGTCGAGTGCGAGCTTGGGTTGGTGCTGCCATTTCTACTAATGAGAAACTCTGCTTTGATTTAATTTAAGAAAATTGGTAGATACCCACTGCCTAATCAAGGCAAGGTAAAATAACAAGGTCCAATGTATCTCTGTGGGACAGTAAAAAGATCAATAGGGTATCCTCAGTGTACATATACAATTGTATAAGTTGCTTCAGCACTTTGGCCCAGGGTAGCCTGTAAATGTTGGTGAACGATAGGCCCAATCCCAAATTAGGCTGCTAAACAACATCAAGATAATCATTCTGCAATATAACGTACATCTTGTTGTACAGACATTAGTCCTTGCAAGTTTAAATAATGGAAACCTGCTTCAAGTGGGTTCAGCAAAATTAATCTGGACTCTTTGGTATTAGTGCAGCAGCGGGCTTGACCTTGGCAGACAATGCTTTGACCACATTGGCATTAATCTCTCTATGCTGTCTGTAGAGTCACAGATCATATGTTTTCAAAATGGCTTGTATCAATAAACGATTGAACTTGTAGCTGATAACTTTTACTTTCATTTTGTTGAGAACTTCAATAACAAGAATTGTTATAAAAAAAAGGCTTGATTGGCATACAAAGTCCTCCAGCTTGAAACACCAAAATACTGAGCAGCCAATATGTAGATTTCAGAGTCATGAGAGAACTACTCAGAAAGGAAGAACTATTGCTGGAAATTGTCATTTTCCAAGAAGAACCGAGCCCCAGTCAAATTCTTTTCTAGCTGAGCAATGAGAAACTGGAACTCTCTTCCAATGGCTCTTTGAATAGTTCTGTCCTTCAACATATCCTGGAAAGAGCTGCAGATCCTCTTCTTTAAAGGAAAGCTCACCTGAGAGGCATAATCCCAACATAGAGATATGCCCAACTATCATTTCAAACTGATTACTGAGCAAGCCTGCACCATCTTTAAACAGATAATGTCCTCTTCACCTAAACACCCCGTCCCTGTTACTCTACATACCAATAACCTGAACCAAACCTCTCCTTCAACATTTTAATGCTTAAAACCCGCAATTTACATTGATGGAAGCATACAACTGCTAACCTTGGCACCCTCAACCAAATTCATCCTTAATCCCCTCCTCCCTCTATCATTTGATGCTGTCGCTCCACAGCATTTAAATGTATTTGATTTAACTGGCCATATTACTCTCCCCAACATTCGACCTCTTAGCTCACCTATAAGAGAGTGCACCTCTGCATTACTTTATGTACACTGCCTTCAGTGCCACAGTTTTCGTTTTACTCACCCTTTACCCCAACTACAGATGTATTCCACACTGCTGTGACGTCCCTATTTAATAAACTGTTACTCTGCTTTCCTCCTACATCCCTTTCAAACCCTCTCTTCCTCTATGCATAAAGTGAGCCTCACCACAGTCAGCGCTTTTACCATTAAAGGACGACTGGACAATTGCTCTAGATATAAAATTAGAAGAAAACCCAGAGAACCCACATAGGAAATCCACCAAGGCAAATCCATGTGAGACAAGATTTAAGTACAAACCATGAAGGTGTATTTCAAATTAAGAATCAATAAAGCAAGAAGGCAAATGTTAGTCAATTTAAGTTCATGAGAGGATAAAATAAGGTTAACTGCCCCCAAAAATATTCAAAGACTATTGTCAAACAACAGTCTGACATAGGGTTTGTCTCTCTAAATAAAGGAAAATCTATCTCCAAGTATGAAATCAAATAATAGTCTGACATGGAAACTGCTCTTCTAATAAAGGGGATCGCTTCTGGCAAACATCCCAATTTCAGCAGCAGAGAACCAAGGTATAAGCACGGAGTTAAGTGACACCATGTGTTGTACTTCAAATATTACATTAATAAAGCCAATCATCTTTCAGACGTTTCATTGCAAAAACAAGCTCACTCTGAAAACCCTCCAGAAATTGATAAAGTAGAACCTTTAGCCTACATACAAGTGAAAATGCCCGCTCCAGCGTTAAAGGCCTGAGCCAAAGGCGAGGGCCTTTAACAAGGAAGTGGGCCTTTAATGGCCGGTTGAACCTGCTGCAGAGGGCTCTAAGGCTATTAGAACATTCCGCCCCTAGAGGGCAGAATGTTCTAATTTGGAAAACAAAGGCCTCACTGAGCCGAGGGGGTTAAAATCCACTCAGGCTCCGTGGGCCTTTGTTCAAAGCAACAGCTGTGAACAAACATTGGAATGTTGATTGTCCTGGCTTCATCCGGCCATTAGAAGCCCGGAGCACTTCATTATCTTCAATGAAGCGCCCAACATTCCAATGTTCTAATAAACAATAACGGCTTGAAAATATGAATAAAACACAAGTGGGCTTCCTTTTGAGTTAGGTACAGTCCCGGGCACACGTAACGAGGATATAATATCAGGAGAAATGTCTCACACTGCAGAAATGTAGAGGGTCTACACCAGAATGATAGTCATAGGTGTTTAATATAGTAACAGAGCATAAGCAACCAGCCAAAACAAAAGCAACCAGCCGACACGTGTTTCGTCACAAAGGGTAGTAACCCGTGACTCTTCAGGGCTGAAAGGCGGTGCCAACAAGGTGGATTCAAGTGACCGTTCAAGAATCCAAAACGGCAAAGAAGAGCAGTGCGAACCACGGTAGGTGGACTACTGCCAAATGTAAGGAAAGGAAGACGGATATCGCCGGGCGGCGGATAAGCCAATGAGGACTATTGACCTTCAGAAAAGTCGATGCAGTCTGTGGCGACGAGATTAACCAAGTGCTAGGTAGCACAGGGGAATATAGAATTAGGCGTGCCAGGTCAGTAGTCCAGGACGACAACGGCGGATGCGCCGGAGTACAGGAAACTGGGAGAAGTGTTGTTCAGGAAGGAAAATGGTTCCGGAAGATGGCCACTTCTCCCAGTTTCCTGTACTCCGGCGCATCCGCCGTTGTCGTCCTGGACTACTGACCTGGCACGCCTAATTCTATATTCCCCCTGTGCTACCTAGCACTTGGTTAATCTCGTCGCCACAGACTGCATCGACTTTCTGAAGGTCAATAGTCCTCATTGGCTTATCCGCCGCCCGGCGATATCCGTCTTCCTTTCCTTACATTTGGCAGTAGTCCACCTACCGTGGTTCGCACTGCTCTTCATTGCCGTTTTGGATTCTTGAACGGTCACTTGAATCCACCTTGTTGGCACCGCCTTTCAGCCCTGAAGAGTCACGGGTTACTACCCTTTGTGACGAAACACGTGTCGGCTGGTTGCTTTTGTTTTGGCTGGTTGCTTATGCTCTGTTACTATATTAAACACCTATGACTATCATTCTGGTGTAGACCCTCTACATTTCTGCAGTATGAGACATTTCTCCTGATATTATATCCTCGTTACGTGTGCCCGGGACTGTACCTACTTCATTTGTGTGGATTTCTATCCATACCATCACGGGGGTTTTAGGGCATATCCCCTGACCTGGTTTGCACCGTTCACACTCCTAGTATAACATAAACTCAGCGCGAATTAGCTTGAGCGCCATTATTCCTGTCAATACTAAAAACCCCACACTGATACTTCCTTTTGAGTTAGTGCTAGTGAATTGTTACAACATCACCACAGAACAGGGCACATTTCAACTATTTTATGAAGAAAGGAAAAATGCTGTATAGACAAAAACATAAATGCAATTCACATTTTAAAACCCATGTTTCACTGCAATCAGGCTAAGGCCCTGAAAATGTGTTTTTTGCAGCCTACTTAAACACACAATTCTATTAATTCCAGTTGTGCTTTCTCATCATCCACACTTTAACATGATTTAGCCCATCTGCCCTCATTCCCAAACGATGGACCACTAAGCTGAATAACTTCCTGCACCGCTACTACTCCTCCATACCTCTTCCTTGCCCACTTTCATTTATGTTAAGCCCTCAATTGCTCTTGATTCTGATTTTAACAACCTAACTGATTGAATACACAGATTCTATATTTCAGCTAATATTTCACTTAAACGGTTGTCTTAAATACATGCCATTCTGGCTTTTGTACTAACCACTGGTCAAACTGTATGTACCCCCCACCCCAAAACCTATTAATCCTCCTTTGTAGCATAGCTCTTGAAACTTACTCAACTATGTAATTTGTGTTTATTTATATTGGATGACTATACATATTATATTTATAGAATACATGGGATTCTGTATTCCCTGTATAAATGGCAGTCACTAATTTCTTTATAATTGGCGGCTTGTGATGCACCAAGGCACCGATTATAAAGAAAAGATGTCAGAACTCGTCGAATATAAGTTATTACAGTCAATTTCTGAAGTTACAATGCCTGTTGCAAGCAGCCAAGGTCAAAATCAGGTCAGGTCATAAGAGCATAACTAAGGCAGCTGTTTAAAGCAACAAACGGAACATTACTTTTCTTTCTTCTCCCTATTTTAATAGCTACAATGACAAGCAGAGAGAATATGTTTATTTTTGCACCCCTTAGATGGAGAAAAGCTAGAATTTGTGCATGTTTCTACACACCCAGAGCTACAGCAGCTTATTTTTTTAAAACTGACTTGTATTGAACTGTTTCTAATATCTGTGCGCAACAAATATCTAACAGGTTTTTGATTTGTTTAATTTTGTACTAGAGGTTTTATTTTTATTCTTCATGTTTGCAAACATGCACGCTCTTTCATATGAAAAAGCTATGTACTTGGGTTTTAAGTGGTTTGTGAGAAAGGTGATGGTGTGACAATGTATTATATGGGATAAAGTACCCCCTGGCTAAATGATAAGGATATTTCATGTCACCTCAGAGTTCCATAACCTTATGAAGGTTATGGAACTCCGAGGTGACTTGAAATACCCCTATATTGTACGGCAGGGGGTACTTTATCATTAATATTTTATACAAGGCTAGCGATGCCATGTAAACCAGCTTTCATCGAAGCTTTTGGGTGTATGTCTCCTCTTGCACATCGCTCCAACACCCTCATGGGCCTAATTTGTATTAAAGGGCACTGCGAAAATAAATAAAATGAATATATAGATTGTCTTTGCTAAATCACATTTAAATTCCTATGAGCATTATTACTTAATGCAGAACAAATTTGGCAATCACACCACTGTCTTAAAAACGAAGCCAAACAATTGATTTATGTGGAATATGATCCACCTCACCCTTCGACAATTATTAGGTTTAAAACGCAGGAGACCTCTTTTCGGTCATTTTTCTGTTGGAAGTAGATGAGCAGCATTTCGGTAATACCACTTTTGTGCCTTTGATTCTGGATGTGTTAGGAGTAGGAAGGGCCTTTACTGCTCTCGGTAATTACCAATAAATCAGTGACTTATTTGCCAGGTGTGGGAAACATCTCCTACTCCGGGTGATTGACCTGATTAAACTTACCTGGTGAAAAATGCAAGGGGGATAAGTAATACCCGCCACACTTATAGTTCCCAGATGTGTGGTAACAGGAATCACTGCACACACTGGAATTTAAAGTGGCAATTGTAATGGTGACATATGACTCAGATTCTTCTGAAAATAAATATTGGGAGTCTTGCTAGATGAGATGTCCAAGGATGGGAGGGATAGTGTAAATGAGACAGCAGCAGCATTGCACTATATGTTAAGATCTGAAGCTACATCTAGGCACTTAAAGCACTTAACACCCTAGTGGTCTCATCAGTTGCAGCTAGTTATGCATCACATGGAGCAGAAATGGGATAAAGAGTACTTGCCTCGAGTCCCTTGACGAGTCTGTTCGCTAACTCTATTGTACGGTTGGTTTGATGAACATCTTCTTGGCAGCGCACCTTCTCGGCTATCGCTTTTTCATAGGAAGCTGTGAGTCTTCCCAAGTGATTATCCAGCTCCTGCCCAGAGGAATGAAGAATGAATTCAGCTGAAGGATGACCGCCATTACACGTCTTTAGCATTCTCTGAAGCGATGGAGGCGCAGAGTCAATTTGTAGACAGATCAGATATATCAGGATGTGAAAGACCCACAGCAGAAAATAGCACTACGATCACTTTGTTAACACAGTAAGTAGCCGGGCTGGTATTTTGTTTTTACAGCGCAGGCACTGGGGAACTTATGACTGGTTCATAATAGCATTTGAAGAGACTGAATGGTGTGTGGCACAACACATATATATTCTATAGCCACACAGGGATACTGGGTGAATTAGATCTTTAATTCTTTTTCTCCCTTTCTTGTTTGTTGGCCTGATCACACTAATCATGACCGAAGAGTAACTACAGCCTCACTTTTCTTAAATACATTTCAATAGGTTTTAATAACCACTTATTCATTTTCCTGCATCATTTTCCTGCTGCCATGTTAGGGATAGTGTTCGAAATTGTAAGGGTTTTGCATTGTATGAGTGCGAGTTTTGACTGTAAAACACCTGCATACAAATATAACTCTTTTCAGGTTAACTTCGATGCACTGGGGTAGCTGCCACAATACAAAACAGAAAGCAGAAAATATCAATAGCTAGCTCTAATCCGAAAACCGATCCTTATAATGACAGGTGAAAGGTAACTTGCAGTTCATTATAAAAAAAAACAGCATCAGTTTTCTTTGGCATGTAAGGTGTTCTAAGGCTTAATTTAAGGCACCTTTTTTTCTGCTGCATCTCCACGCATTACACTCAAAATCTGTCCTTGGATGCAAAAGTGGAATATATCTTTATGCGGTAAACAAAGACAGTTCTAATATCTCTAACTTTCAAGCATACCAAAAACATTTTAAATCACTTAATTTCAATGCTTAGTTTGTGCCGCTGGGTGAGGGTGTTGGGAACATGAACTCATTTTCGTTATTGGGACTTATTTTTCATAATCACACATTGACCCAGAGGAAAAGAGAGAGAAAGGCAGAAAAGGGCGAAAGAAAGAGGAACCGAGAGCCAGAAAACAGTGCCAAAGGTCGAACGTAGGGTTAAAAACAACCTGTAAACATTGAAATAAAAAGCCAGGAAGTGTAGGGTGGCTTGGAAGAAAGAGGCATGGGAGGAATGAAGAGTAGGCAGCCTTGGTATTTGGCAATCGCAGCATTGTCAGCGCTGAGGTGTGGGTTCTGAAAGTTTGGGACCCCTCACTTATTTTTCTGTTCTTTTATTTTTTCTTACATGTTAAACCATGCCTAGTTCTTGCAGTTTTAAATGGAATACATCACTGTAAGAAAGACACCCCAATTTTTCGGGGGATGCTGGTGGTTAGTGACTCAGAAAGTGCCCTGCACTCTGCTAACCGGACCCAGGGCCAGTGCTCTGCCTTCTAAAGGTAAATGGTAACTGGTATAATTCTAATTGGCAAGTCCCAAGTATATGGTAGGGCATGTCGGTTTAGAGACCCCAGTGGACTTATTGCACTCAAGTGTGCACTGCTATGGTGTCTAATGTCATTTTAAAGCCAGACTAGCTTTGCAGGCTAGTTTTAAAAGAAAACTATGTCCAAATTTGACTTTGGAATTAAAAGTACTTCAACCAAAACTACTTTTCTATTTCTTATAAGTCACCACTAAGGTCTGCCCTAGGTGCCCCAAGGGTAGGGTGCATAGCTATTAAATACAGGGATAATTAAAAAAATATTTTATATCCCCATGTAAGGAAAAACAGCCAAAGTAGTTTTTTTTTCCTATTGTAGTGCTGTTAGCCGCATAAGCTAACATGGGGAAGGCTTTATTAAACTTAATAAAGTCTATATTTGCTTTGGAGCTAGCTAGCGATATCATTCAAAGTATCAAATTAATGGTCACATGAAATCCAACAATTTTCCAGGGATAGATTTAATGTAACTATTACAGGAAAGTAGTTTTAGAACTTACTATGAAGTTGTCTAAAGCAGCCCTATAGCTGCCCCTTCTGATTGGTTGGCCTTTTTCAGCCTGAACCAAGCTGCTCCCTGAGTAGGTGTGAGGAGGCCTGGGACCAAAACAATTCAGCCATTTGATGGGAGGAGATTTGCTTCCTAGAGGAGCCAGGGAGTGGAAGGGAGCTGGGGAGATAAGCTGGACTTCCAAGGCAGAACAGATGTCATAAGACCCAGGCAAGCCCCCACTTCCTTGATCCCCAGCCAGATGGGAGCCCCTTTAATTAGATTAGGAGAGTGGCTAGAAGAAGTGTATAGTCAGATGTTAGCCACACCTTTGGGTTGGGTTACACAGACAAATATCAAGGAGAGATTTTATTCATTTTGATTTTTAGAGAACAGTGCATACTAGGTCAAAAATAAGCCACACTTTGCAAGAAAGTGGTCATAGCAGAGGGAGGTAACTTTACCCCTATTTGATGGGGGGTCCCCCCCTCTTGCCAGTTAAGAGTGGAAGATCAATATGGGAGAGCTGCAGGAGCTCCTCAGAACACTACCTGCAACATCAGAAGAAGAAGGACTGGCCTGCTGGACCCTTGGACTGCACCACAGATGGCTTGCACTCAGAAGGGATGCACCTGCTGCACTTACAAGACTCCTCAAAGAAAGGACTGTGCCTTTCTCAAAGTAAAATGAGTGGACTCCCTGATCAGCAACAGGTATAACAGAGCTGGAAGAAGTCACCGGTAAAGCCAAGGAGGAAATCACCTCAGCTGACCAGTTGCAACTTGAATTTTCCTGGTCTGTGCAGGTGCATTGTGGGAAATTGAGTCCTATCCCTCAAGAGGAATCCAGAGTCTCTGAATCCTTGTTCAGAGCTAGTGGACCCTTACATTTCCCCAAGGGACACTCCACAAGGAAGATCTGTGGAAAAAGGAAACTTTCTGCAAAGTTTTGCAGAAAAGTTCCAAGAGGAGACTGGTACGATGTCAAGAGTCAAGCCATCGATATTTACTCGCCGATCGAATCGACCTTGCTGGATTGTCCAGCTGAAAAGCTGCAGGTGGAGCCCAACACGACGCTGAGAGAGGAGCTGTCGATGACCGATTCGAAAACACTGCTCGCCGTCGACACCAGAGGATCTGACGCCTGTCTTTTCATCAAGCCGCCAAGCTGCATCATGCTGCCGTCATCGACTCCAACTCGATGTGAGGAGCCATAGGACTCGACATCGACAGAAAACCTCCACAAAAAAGACTAAGTCCGAAGGTAAAATATTGACTGGGACCTAGCGCTCAGCCTATCCGACCCGCGCACCACCACGCCCGGTCTCCAAGTTTGACTTTGTCCGATTTTTCACTACGGTGTGGCCTAGCTCACCCATAAGATAACATTGGGTTGCCTTCCTACATTTAACAAGTCCTAACTTTTGATTAGGAGCAGGTGTGAGGTTATTGTTTGGTGTCTAAGAAATTATAATGTAAAAGCCTCTTTAATGGCAAAGTTGAATTTTAAGTTACAATTTTGAAAATGCCAAGTTCAGAAAGTTGTCATTTTTATGCCCTAGCTATTCTGTGCCTTCAGCCTGTTCCTGGGTCACATGACTGGGTGTAGTTTGCAGTTGGACTTTGTTTATTCCTCAGAGAAAGCCACACAATATAGGAACTAGCTGTGGCTGGATGGGCCATCACTTGCAAGATGGGAGGGGGTGGAGATGGGCACAGCCCCATTTCAAATTAATAGGCACTGCCCTGCCTTCACACAAAGGGCTTCACACCACTTTAATTGTTCATGCAGTCAGGCTGGATCCAGGGCAGGGGAGGAAGGAAGCTCCTAGCACTTCAAAGGGAAAACTCTAGAAACTTCTCCTACTTCAAAGAAGACACCAGGTATAAAAATAGGACCCTTAAACCCACTCTTCAGTTCACTTTCTAGACCTGTGGAAGGACCGTCAGAGAACTGCTTGCTGCTATGGCCTGCTGTGTATTTCAGAACACTGCATTGCTGCACCTGGAAGACTTGCTCTGAAGCCTGCCTTGAACCCTCAGGGGCATGCCCTAATGCTTGAGCCCTGTTCCACTTCTTGTACCCAGGGCTACTGGAGTGACTACAAGGGTTAGCTGGCTGGCCTCCTGATTAGAGTCTCGGGTACAGAAAAGGCACCTGGACCCAGCCTGAGTGAGTCCTGACCTGTCCCTTGGGAGTGGTGCTAAAGGTGCCCAGATAGCCAAAATCCAAAATTTGGAACTTCAACCAATTTTTGCCCAAAAGTACTCTGAGAACCGAGCAGTGATCGGGACCTAGGTGCTTGTCGATCTGCTCAAGGTGCATCTCCAGTAGACCCGACTTCGCTGAAGCTCCCGCCACATCCTTCTCCACAGCAGTAAATCATGATCAGCGGTCCTTCATATAAGGCAAGGGTACTCACTAATATTTACTAAGGGGCCAAAGGTACAGTTTTAGGGTTTGACTGGGGGCCACATTGGTGGGGGAGAAGGAGGGTTGGAGGAGCAATCATAGATGCAAAGTAAGATTGAAAACAACAAATGTATGCTTTCTTCTGAAATCTACTTAAAGCATACATTTCTGTACACTTTGTTATTTCCTCTTCTTCATGTGTCTTCCAAACCAGAAAAAATAAGTTGAGAAATGTTCACCTGCAAAAAGCAGTCCTGAAATAAGTAAATGATTTATGTTTTAAAACGCTAACATAATATGTTAAAGTGCCTTAGAAAATGTATTCATTTCATCTTCTGTACGTTTTTGCAGTGCCCCTTGTGTGTACTGAAGTTTAATTTTACATTTTGATAATAAAATTGAGAAGCACTCTGACTTGAAAGTGGCTGCTTTAACTGAATCAGGCTTCAAATAGATATAGAATGCGTACAAGGAGGACCTCAAGAAAGGGCCTGATGGGCGGCATGTGGCTCCTGGGCTGTACAATGAGTATCAGTGGTATAAGGGTTATCCGGCCTCGTGGAACCCTTGTCGGCTTCAGCCTGCAGCTTCTCAAGCTGGAGATTTTCGACTTCCAAAATGAAACTAAGTCCGAACAAAGATATCTTCGCTGCGACTTTGTCCAGCGGCTCCCTGATGACTGCTACGCCTCTTCGGACACCACCTGCAGCCTTGCCCCACTGGAACTTTATATGCTCATTCCATTTTGTGGAAATTTCTTCTAAGTCCAGAGGTAAGCACCAAACGGGCCCAATCCACTTCTTGTGTCCGACCCATGTTCCATCGCAATCTGCCATATTTTTCGACTTTGACCCAGTCTCTTGTGACTAGATGTCTGCGGTTAGCACTTTGATCTTTTAGGCACTAGTTTTTAACTTAAAATGTAAAAGTTCATATCTCTGGTTCTACTAATTGAAATGTCATATTAGTGTCACATAATTTACTAAAATGGACTCTATTTTTCTAATTTGGAGTGAGAATTTTCAGGTGATGCGTTTGCACTTTATTACCATTTGTGTGCGGCTAAATACTTTATACATTGCCTCTGAGTTAAACCTGGCTGCTTTTGCACCAAGCTACCAGAGGGTTAAGCACAAATTGATTTAGTGACTTTTGTCATATGCCCTGACCAGGATTGTGGCTGTTGCTTGAGCAGGGTTAACAAACACCCCACTCAACCAACAACCCAATTACTCGCAAATTATCATTAAGGTAAATACACTGCTGTACCCTGTTAGCGTTCCTAAAAGGTACTGTTTTGTCCTATTGTTTTTCTACTTGCGCAGCTGTAGAGCAACACTCGTTCTGCTACACGGGGGGGACAAGGACAATTTCTCTTGTTTCGAAATTCATATAAATATTTTGTTCCCCCATCCCTACATAGAACTCAGTTAATCACTCAGACACCACCCACTGAAATATGTTTGTGAGCAAGGTTCTAGAACTTGCCACTCCAAGATTTGAGCCATGCGTTCCCATCCACAAAAAGAGAGCTAATAGGATATGTTAATTTCCCTAGTGCCTCAGACATCTAGCTCAAGCCGCAGTGGCCAGTTGCACTCCATTAATTAAGGAGAGAGAGAGGGATGTTAAGGAGTAATTTACTTCAAGGTAGAATGTGATGGGGTAGAACTAATACATTCCATGATTACTGCTCAATAAAGTACCTTCAAATGACGTTTTTAGTGGTATTTGAATTGTTTTTAATTCAATTATTTTCTTCTGAGTAAAGAATCAGGACTTTCCATTAATGTTTTGTGATTTTTAATAGTATGTGTTAGCTTATTGTCTAAGTACGCGTCCATTGTGCATGGCTGAAGACACTGGACACATGGTTTGGTTTCCAGCCACACCCTGTGCCTAGCTCGCATTCACTTTCAAACCACTGCATGCAACCTTTGCCCACAAACAGTGGACTCTGGGTGAAGGGCATAGATTCCACCTACTCCCAACCCTCTGCTCTTATAATCTGAAGTTCATTCATTTTGTGCACAGCAGGCTCTGGGCATTCCCTTCACCATGCCCTGACACAAGCCCTCATATAACCGTATCCATTGGCTGGGTGCATTAGGTATGTGTGCACAGGGTATGGCCTCGGGACATACACTACACTCTGCAATCCATGCCCCAAGAACGCTCTGTGAATGGGCTTTTGGCCACAGGGAACAAAATCTGGAAGCAGGGTATGTCACTTAGCAAAATATTCTCATTCAATATCAATATCCTGTGAGTGGAAATACAGTCTTTTTCCATAATGTGCCCAATTAATAGCCATATACAGTTCCCGATATCAATGTCTATACTATTTAGAGGGCATGGTCAGCTGGCCATGCCCTCTGGGTAGTAGGTGCAGGCTTTTGCCACTGGCCTCAGGCCCAGTACCCATGCTTATAGTACCTAAATGGCACTTAATGTGGCCATGTTCTGCAAATGCAAGATGCAAAGCATGGTTTTCAGCCAGTCTGTACACTCTGTACCCATGCATTTAGTACCCGCATGACATAAACCTCTGGTCACGCCCTGCAGCCACTTGCTGTGCTTATCTGTGGCCTTGCCGATCAGGAACTGGGAGCAAGGTATGGCCTTTGGCCATGCCCTCCACCTTGTATCAGTTCTCTCAGTACCCACAAAGCCTCCCCCATGAGCCGGAGCCACAAAGCATGTCCGATAATAATTCCCTTTGCTCAGTATCAATGATCATGGTACCCTCGGGGCATTGGACACATAGCCTGACCATGCAATTTGAAAAGACATTTATACAATTTTTGGGATCTTCATAAATTGTTTTTTTTGACGTACCCAACCTGTGTTTATACCCATACTGTGTAGTTTGGCACCCCGGTAGCAATGCAGGTGCAGGTCATGTCCCTTCTTACTGCTGCCATAATTACCTGTACAGTATGGCCTGAGTACCGGTGCTATCACACGCCACACAGCACAGCCTGAGGCTACAGTCTGCAGGCACTGGGAACACAAGTTGCGGCTGCAGATCATGTGCAATGACCATAGCCTGATCCAAATGGCAAAAGGTCATCCGCAGCAGGCTTTGCAGATAAGCATCGTGAGTGCAGAGCCTTGCACTTCATCAGAGCCTGCTGCACTCATTTAAAATCCATATACAGCAGACTATGGGGGAATGTAATGTAAACTGGGCTCGGAGCATGGCCACAGGACTGACAAAATGACTCCAGACATCTGTACATATTCAAAGAAGTGTAGATAGATCTGTTGTTTTGGTGAATGAATGTAATGTATGTCTAAAAACGTGCTTTTCATCCACAGCTATTATACATGACCAGAACTCATGAGCAGCCATTTCTAGAACCAGAGCCTGCCAAGGCTTTGGTGCAATGTGGAATTGCAAGTAGGGTGTTCCCAAAAGCCATGCATTGGGCTTTGTGGCTAAGGTGAGCAGGCACGGGGCATGCCTAGGTCCAGACACTGCTGCACATAGTGCAAATAGGTAATCTGGGGCAGAGTTTAGCCAATGGCCACAGCCTATGTCTAAGGTCATTGCAAAGACCAAGGAAGCAGGAGAATCCTTATGTTGGGATGAAAGCACAGTGTGTGACCTTAGGCACTCTGTGGCAACTGCAGCGTGTCCATGCTTTTGAGATCACTGGTGCTACATTAGAATTTTACTACAAAGGATGGAAAGCAGCCAGTTCTGATTTCCTACTAATGCCAGTAGGACCAGTGTTTTCCAAACAGTCGGTTCGCGAGCAGACTTATGGTTGGGCGCAAAAGTCAAAGCAATAAATAAAGATCCATAAATTCTGTATTTATTCGGTCACATTTGATGTGCTTCAAAGACAGATCAAATGTCAGGCTTTGTCTTCTGGTGCTTATTTTTAACATGGGGCGGGTGTTTACAAGCTCTTCTCACTTTGCAGTCAGGGAAAGAAAAGTAAAGTAAATTATGTGACAATCGAGCTGGGGTACATGAAGTGTGAAAGGAAAGGAGGTAGGATGTCATTTTTTTCGTAGCTCAACAAAATGTAAATACCTGTAAGTGAACTGTACACATTCAGCAGTTAGGAAAGCCAAAATGAAGCACATTTGTTTGTGATCCTGAAGTGTGACAGAAACAAAGATTTAAATTGGTCCAGGACAAGACACTTTACTTGTTGATGCACAAATAATAAATTTGCACTGAAACCCGAATTCCACACAGATCGTCATTTCCTGCCACTAAAAGAGACCATTATGGAAAGATCCCATTTTGGTCTTAGAGAACAAGGCAAAGATGAGTGCAATATAGTTTGATCTGTAAAACTGTATGTCTGTGCAAATTTAGTGACACTTTCAAATGGAAAATGTGCTGTCTGTAAATGACAATGCGCTACCACACAATACTTTAGTTATATTAAAAGAATCGCCTGCCTCATCTCCATTAAAGCTAGGTGGCTCGTAAAAGTTTGTCCTACCTAAGATTGTATTGTAGCCAAAACACATTTGTGGTCTCTCGGAGAGACATCCTTCAAGTAGGAAGAACACTTGGATCAATCAATCAGGGGTTTGTAGAGCACGGCTACTCATCCATGAGGGTCTCAAGGCGCTGAAGGGGAAGGGGGGGGAGTGGCTGCTAATCTGTCTGGGTTTGGAGGTTCAGTCGAAGAGCCAGGTCTTGAGGTCCTTCCTGAACTGTGTCAATGAGGCGGATTGCCTGAGGTGTAGGGTGTTCCAGTCCTTGGCAGTGAGGTAGGAGAATGATCTTCCTCCGGTTCAGGTCTTGTGGATCCGTGGGATGGACTTGGGCAGAGCGGAGTTGTCTGACGGGTGAGTGGAAGGAGAGGCACTGGTTCAGATATTCTGGTCCTGCATTGCGGAGAGTTTTGTAGGCATGTGTGAGGAGCTTGAAGGTGATTCTCTTGTCGATAGGGAGCCAGTGGAGTTGTCGGAGGTGTGTCATGTGGTTGCGGCTGGGGATGTCGAGGACCAGTCTGGTTGCGGCAGTTTGGACGCTCTGTAGTTTCCTGAGCTGATTTCCATGATGCCGGCAAAAAGTGTGTTGCCGTAGTCCAGTCTACTGGTGATGAGTGCGTGGGACCTGTCTTTCTGTATCTGTGGAGAACCATCTGAAAGTCTTTCGAAGTAGGCAGAGCGTGTGGAAACAGGATGAGGATACTGTGTTGATTTGGTGTTCATTGAGTTGTGAAAGTTGGTTCTGGCAGTTGGGGGTTCATTGATCAACTGGGTGTCATCGGCGTAGGAGACGATGTTGAGTCTGTGGATTCTAATGATGGCTGCGAGGGGGCCATGTAGATGTTGAAGAGGGTGGGGCTCAGGGAGGAGCCCTGGGGCACTCAGCAGCTGATCTTTGTAGGTTCTGAGAGGAACGGGGGTAGTCTGACTCACTGTGTTCGGCCAGTCAGGAAGGAGTGAATCCAGTCCAGTGACTTGTCGCGGATGCCGGCGTTGTGGAGTCTTGCGATTTGCGTGCGGTGGGAGACGGTGTTGAAGGCAGCCGAGAGGTCCAGTAGGATGAGGACTGCGGTTTTTCCCTTGTCGAGGAGGGTGATGTAGTGTGTTGGTGTGGGGAAGGCGTGGTTGCAGTTCTGGCAGCAAAAGGTCCATGGGTCTACTTCGGTGATGCTAGGTGGCAGGCGGCGTGGTGTCCCGAGTTGAGGGCAAAGAGGGTTCTAGCATCCTAGCGGTGGAAGGTCCGAGAACCAGGGTCCCTGGTGCTGGGTGCGGCCCAGGCGTGAATTAGCGCAGACTAGCTTGCCTTTGGTGAGCCTTTGGCACGCCATCAGCGCGGCCATGCTGCGGCCGTGATTAAGTAGTGCTACGGGGGGCTGGACAGCTGGGAGGTGGGGGAAAAGTGGGACGGGTCAATGGAGGGGGACGAGCCGCGGGGGAACGCAGCGGCAGGGGCAATGAAGAAGAAAACAGGAAAAACAAGGAAAGGAAAGAAAAGCAAAAGCCAAAAAGGCAGAGGCAGGAAGAAAATAAAAGAGTGAAAAGAAGAAAGAGAGACAAAAGGGCAGTCAAACAGCAGAGCAGTGATGCTCTATTACTGGTCCACCAGGGATGAGGCTGCATTAATTAAACTGGGGGCTTCCACTGTCTCAAAATATTTGCCTTCATCCCAAAGTGAATACATACATTTTCGACAGTCCAGCCAATCTCGCCTGGAATTGTTAGTGAGCAAAAACCTGTTCTACTGCTATACTTTATTCTGGTGCTGCCTCATCATTGTGTGGTAGCAATGTTTTTCAAATAGACTATTAGGTTGTACTAAGCATTTGCTTTAATGTGATTTTAAAATGTTAAAAAATGTGGGCAGGATCATATTGAAGTGCTGCTCTGTCAGGAAAAATGTTCCACTGCACTGTAAATATAAAAAAAACATTTAGTAGAGAAACTTCTTGCAGAGAAACAGAATCAAACTTGAAACTACTTTAACAAACAAACTCACATACTTACCAAAAGTTCTTCGGCCCAAAGATGAATGCACGCATGTGTAAATATGAGGAAGTGCAAGGAAATTTAGAAAGCTCAGCATGAATACATTTAGAGATTTGTTTATAAAGAGTTGAGGGAAGTGGAGGAGTAGACTTGGTGAGAAGACGTACACGAAGAAGAAAAGCAAGATAGAAGAAAAATATCAGTGGATAAATCTGAAAAAGGACCAGTCCAGAAGCTTTCCAGTTTTTAACAGAAAAAGAGAAGAGTCTCTGACTGTCTTAAGTTGTTGGAAAGGCAGTTTCAAAGGAACAGGACTGCCACAGGACTGAGTAGAAGCCCAATGTGTCCCTATTTGGTCGTTTCAGTCACAGTGTATCTAGTCTTCTCGGTTTATATTACCAGGTATCTTAGGGATAAAACACTGGATGGTATCAGTGGAGGAATTGACAGGTGGGGCAGGCCAGCTTCAGTTTTATTTTGGCTTCTAGGGGAAGTCAATGGAGATCAATTTGAAGTGGAGTAATTTGATCACATTTTCTTAAAACACAAACACACCTGGCAGCTAAATGCAAAATGGCTTTAATTCGCATTAAACAAGATTTATTAATGCTCAATAGGATGGCATTTTCAGGGTCTTAAGACCAGGGCATCAACTGCCAGGCAAATTTTATTTGGCTACTCAAAGAGTTTAAGTGTTTCTAATGGATAGAGGTGACTCTGGCTGAATGGCCCAGTTGTTCTTGTGAAGATTTGGCTATGCAAAATTTGTACCACAAGTTCAAATATTTAACCAGAGAAGTGGAGAAGCTATCCATGTGTTGGTTCGAGAACCAATATGTTTTGAATTTAGAGTTGTGTGGACAGTGTAGGAGGACGAATTTAGTTTTTTTCCAGTTCAAGATTGAAAAGGTTGTAGCTATTCAATAGTGAAAGTTGGTTAGCAAAGCAGTGTTTTTCAGTGTGCAGAGATCTTGAGAGGAGATTTTTTTTTTAAATGATCTGCATATTTATGTATAGGTGCCGGCCTCCTGTATAAACATTCTTAGTAGTTCTATATATAAGCCTGACAATAGAGGTGCATGAAAAGATCCTAGTGGAACAGCACATGTAAATAGGTCTAGTGCGAAAGGTGGTGGTACTCAGCCTAACCAACTGCTTTTTATTGGCTGATTATTTTTCTGGATTCCAGACTGAGAAGCAGACAAGAGACTGCTCAGTGGAGGTAGCTCTAGGTGTGGAGTGATGTTTCCTCGATCAAAGTTTTGCAGCAGCTTTAAGTTGTATCGCAGATAGTGTCCTCAGCAATCCTGGCATTGATTTTTGAAGGATCACAGGAATTTCCACCTCAAACATTGACTTGCCTGCCCTCCCCCTGCCTGCGGCCACTCAGGGTTGCTACCAGGGGTGGTGGAGGAGCATGAGCAACCAGCCTGCAGGGGCCCTTCTTCATTTGCATAATCTGTTAGTAGACTGCTAGAAAATTTCCAGCTCTGACATGAAACCTCCGGCCTGCTCTCATCCACTGCTACTCAAAGTACTGCTTTGGACAGGAAGAGAATGAGCAGTCAGCCTCTCCCTCCTAGCAGGTATTCGGGATCCTCTAGTTCTGGAGCTTGTGGGTGGTCATTGGTAGTTGGCCCTGTCTGGTGATGTCCCCTTCTTACCTCTGTCTCTGTGCTGCATTTAGTCTGCTCCCAACTGTCTCCGACTATCACTTTGCTCCCAGGTGGAAGGGTATGGCAGCGGGAGGGGACCTCCACTTTTACTAAGCTCGTTTTGGTACAGAATTAGTGCTGTGGTTATGTTTGCCTGTTCTTCCTCCTGTTGTTCCTTTCTGAACAGTGCCTCCTCAGGCCCCCAAAATCTGTTCTGAGGGTATCTGTGATGTCATACCTGGGTCAGCGCTGCCTGCATGGACCTCTGTGGGCAAGATAGAACAAGTGCATGCCTCTGTGTAAATAGATTGCTTGTCAAATTCAGGAACATGACTAATGCAAACAGTTGGTTTGTTGATCTACGTCCAACTGGGGTGAACTGAATAAAGCTCCATCTTACAATCTATAACTCAACGTTTCCTGGCGCTATTGACCATGTTTACACTGCCGATGAGGATGTTGGCGAACATTCTCATGCATTTATACACTCCAACGGACAGTAAAAGTGAAGAGTGACTCACCAAGCTTTACTTCAAGAGTTTTCTGTTTGGACTGCGTGGTGTCCTGTGTTAGGTGAGATGAAGGCGTTGAGCAGTTATTGTAGAGAGGTGCATCAGAATAGTGGGAGACAAATTACTGGATTCCCGACTTTCTTCACAGTAGAACGCATCCGCAGTTCATTGTAAGGATCCTGCTGTGGAAAATGCGCACAACGTTGGCTGCCATTTAGGTGTGGCACATCGTGTCAGCTGTGCAACAAGTTGGAGTATTTACAGCGATCTGCTGTAGAAAATGACACATACATCAACTGCCTTTTTAGGCGTTGCACATTAAGTCAGTATTAGTAGGAGTCAAGCCATCTACAGCAATCAGCAGTAGAAAACTACAAACTCGACGCAAGTGGACATATTGGTGGATTGAATAGTTTGGTTTCAGTGCTTTTCTCCCTTGCTGCTACTCACGATTGCATATTTAAAAAAAACGAGGCTGCTGGTTGTGCTTAAGCTGTGTTGGTTGAATTTTTGGGGGCAGAGCCTAACTAAGAAGCAAGATGGCTGGCTCCTGTTTGCGCTCCTGGGCCGCCCGACGCTCCACAGAGGATATCAACCAGCTCCAGGCACTCTACTCCTGGCATGGGGACCGGCACTGGGCAGAGGACGCAGGGGCTCTCTGGAGCTTGCGGAAGCCACCCTGACAGAGGCACGCGCGTTGGACGGCGCCACCCTCCTTCTGCAGCTGGGTGGGGCCTGTGATGCCCCGGACCTCTAGTGAGACCCGCCCTGCCCTGGAGGCCCGAGCGGCAGCACGGGAGACTGCACACGGGGCTGAGCGTGCTCAGCAATTGATGGCATCAATTCCTGTCACCCTCTGGCCCAGCCCTTGAAATTCTCCGAAGCATCCTTGCATGGCCCAGACTGGACTTTTTCTTAGGCCTTGGGTCCTGCCCTTGTGCCCGCAAAATGTTTCCTGCAGGAGCCTCGTGTCTGCACCCTGATTGATGCACCCTGGAGGGCATGCGCTGATGCCTGGAAGGACCATCCAACACCCCCGATCTGCTGGATGTCACGGCCATATTTTGGGGATCCCGCACCTAGATCGTCCTGTCCATTCTCATGGTGGAGGTCTGCCATTCTGGTACTGTGTGTGCCCTACAACATCTCTTTCCCTGGGGGCTGACTGTGCTACTTCCGGCCCTGGTGCCCTGTGCTGTGGAGGTGAGGCACTCTTGTTGTTCTGATGGGTGTAGGAGGTTCCATGTGGGGGTGATTGTGGTGGCACTGCCCGAGGGGCCTTGGAACTGTGTACTGCAGCCCAGCATCTGACTGCCTCCCACCCGTTGGATCTCTGCCATCTGTGCCCACTCCTGGCTGCCACACCCTGAAGCCCAAAGGGAAGCCCACCTGACAGCTGTTGTTCATGGACATGGTGGCGGGCAAACTGTGCCTCCCTCCGGTGGCCATGGTGCACATCACCCTGGAGACCATCATGAAGGAGCTCACTGGCATTAAGGTCACCATAGACTTCATGCATGCCACTACAGCCTCGACGGCCACCAATCTTAAATCCCTCTGCACTGATCCATGCTCTTTTATCATGCATCTTGACAGTACATACTGCAGAGTGGAGGCCTTGGATGATTGTATCACTGTGTTAGAGACTGACCCTGACATCTGTAGTGAAGTGTGGCATCTTTCTCGGTAGCTGATGGACATTGAGGGTTGCAGCAGTTGCAATAATGTCCGCTTCCATGGTGTGCTGGAGGGGCTAGAGGTAGCAGACATGTCTGGGTTTCTGACCACTTTCCTCTCTGACCTCACTATGTTCACCTTCACCCCGCTGGTGGAATTCCAAAGGGCGCATCGAATATGAGTCAGGCCGATTATTGCGTGCTTCCTCTGCCACCAGCAGGCACTAGAGATAATTGCTATGGCAAGTGACGGAATGGCCCCTTCCTCCATAGTGACGTCAAGATCTTTTTGACAGCACATTTTTCTCATGACACAGTGGTACTCTAGAAGTTCTTGGTGCTCCAGCCACTGCTGCATAAACTAAGCATATACTGCTTCATGGAACCGGCCACAATGCTGCTTACTATCAGCAGGAAGAACTGGGGGTTTGATGACCCAGAGGAGCTGGAACAATATTTGACTGCACTCTCAAATACGGACCTGGATGCCATGCCCGGGGGGCCCAACTCCTCTCCCAGGGCAAACCACTTTATCTGCTGATCTCTGGCAGAATTTGACCTCCACTTCCACGTCCCCTGAACAACTGAGTCTGGACTCTGTACTTAAAAGATGGGAGGGCAGGGCACCCAGGGCTGGTGCGGACATGGCTGACAGGGGCTGTAACAAGTCGCAATCCCTGGTAAAGCCATAATCTTCCAGACCCTAGTGCGGACTGATGGGAGTTTTCTCTGGCCACACCTGGTAAGACTCACCTGCTACATAAGGAGACAGGATGTTCTCCATGTTGAACTACTATGAATCACTTCTGGGGGGTTCTGTAGGGTTTCTCGTTTGGACGTATGAGGGGCCCCTACACTTATGCAGGCTCTCCTTGTCTGCACACCTGTTTATCCACTCACTTTCTCCCTTACAGTGTTGTACTGGGATGCCTTTGCTGTGCTGGGTGCCTTTGTGAACTGTAGGGCTTGCAGGGGAGTGGTTTACTTTTGCAGGCCCAATGCCACTCTTTGTTCATAATGTTGATTGGGAGTGTTGGGTAAGAGAGGGACTGGGAGGTAAACTTGTCTGTTTAAAATCTTTTGTGGTTTGTTTTCACCTTTGTGCCTATTTTATGGCTCTATACATACCTTTCCTGGGCCTCCTAGGGATGCTGCTGTGCTGGTGGTTGCTGCCCCATTGGATTCATCCATTTCACTCACTTTGGTGCTGCTTTCCCTTTCCTTGCTGCTGGTGGTTTCCATTTCAGAGTGCCTGCTGCTCTTTGGTCGGTTGTGCATGTCCACTCTGTCACAAGCACACACCACGACCACACCTCTGCAACCCGAATGCCTCAGCATTTTATCCCTTAATCTGAATGGCCTTACCAACTTCAGTAAGCCTAAGAAAACTCTTACTTATGTAGCGACACACTCCCCTGATATTGCCCTCCTGCTGGAGACCCATTTATTGCCTTCGTAGTGTGACAATCTTTGGAGATACTGGGTAGGGAGGGTTGTCAGAAGTAGCCACCTGCCTGTCGCTGCTGGGGCGGGTGATCCTGTTAGTCCTTCACCTTTGCAGAAAAAGTGCGGAGTTGCCAACCTTTTCCACAAGTCCTTTTCTTTACAGTTTTTAAAAAATTGGACAGATCCCCTGGGTTGCTATATTTTCATGACATTTAACACCTTAGGCCAGACCCTGATTGTAGGCTCTGTGTATGCCCTTCCTTTTCTCACTGTCAGGTCTCCTGACGGAGTTTGGCACCACTAGGGTGATTCCTGGGGTGGGGGGGGCTGGAATGTGGCACTAGATCCCCACCTTGACTGATCTGGTCCTCTGGATAGAGTCAATGCAAGGGATAGGGCAGTCCTGCATGATGTCATGGGAGATCATGGGCTGCTTGACTCCTGCCATTTAACACACCCTTAGGACAGCGCATACCCCTTGCTGTCATGTATGTATGGGACCTGTTCTCAGATTTACTTTTTCCTTCTCTCCCACTCTACCTTGCCCTTGCTGCACGACTTTTCTATTGCGGGGAGATCTCAGACCATGTACCTGTCCACCTGGGCCTTCTCTCCCCTCCCTTTAAGCACTGGAGGTTGAATCTTTCCCATTATCGGACACCAGAAGCTAAAAATAAGTTGTGGGAGCACTTCTGCAGCTATCTCAGTGAAAACTAGGCTTCCACATCCGCCTCACAGCTTCTATGGGCGGCGGGCAGGGTCACTGTGAGGGGAACTCTGAAACAAGACTCAGTGCTTCAGAAACGGGTGGCCTATGAAGAGCAGGCTAAGCTGGAGGGCAACACTCAGTCCCTCTCGAAGGCTTACATGAGGCATCCTTCTAATATTGTGCAGGATAACATTCAGCCCCTTATGACCAGCATGGAGCAGGACATCGCTCGGTGGTCTGCTCTATAGGTCTCCCTGTGGGGGAGAGTTCAGATGGCAAAGATGGTTATGGTTCCCCAGTTCAATTAGGTTTTCAGCATGCTGCCACTCCAGATCTTGGCAACACTGCTCCGCATCATTAAGAGATGTATCAAGTTGTTTGTATGGGCAGGAAAGAAGTCTCAATGTAAGTCCACGACGCTGCACGCTCATACTAGGGCCGCAGGTCTACACCTGCCGGATATGCTCCTGTTTACCTTGCACACCATCTTTCTCATCTGGGTTACCTCCTGGCCCCCACGGATACTCTTCCCCAGTGTGATGCCTGGGAACGCACTGGGGCACATGCACCCGAGGGTCTGGGGCTCCTGTACAATGCGCAGGTGGCGGATCCCCACATTGACCCCAGACTTTACGGGCTACTTGGGTGATGTGGAAAGAGGCACATCGGCTCCTGGGAGTTAACCTGCAGTCCAGAAAGGAGCACCGTTGTGGTCTAATGTGTGCACTACTATTGCCCGACACCTGTTTACCTGGGTGCTCTGGGTGTAACAGGTGATTCTGTTAGTCGGGGACCTACCGGAGGGCAATTTCTGTTGTTCATTTGCAGCACTTAGATTGTCATTCCAACTACCCCAGTCACAGCTCTGGCGATACTGGCAGCTGAGTAACTGTCTCCAGGGTCTTCTGGGATGAGAACCCATCCACCTCCCTATATCCCTGGTGCTGGATTGTCTCAGACTGTGGGGTCTCTCCAGTCGGGCCATCTCTAATTTGTATCAAATACTTATTGAGAATGTTTAGTCTCAGGACACGCGCATCTCATCTTGAGTCTACTGGCAGGCAAATCTGGGTACCGAATATTCGGACGAGCAGTGGAGGGAGGTCTTGGATAGCCACATTCGCTCCCTCAGAGAGTCGCATCTGAAATATTCCTATTTCAAGATTCTCCATAATTGGTACTTGACACCGTATAAACTGTGGGCCATGCACGTCGGTAGGTGGTGTCGGTCGACTCCGCGTCCGTCGTCGTGGTCGCCGGGATGACGTCGCAGTGTCTACTTAGACGCCGCCCCTGCGCGCTGACGTCAGTTCTGATGCGACTTTCCACGCCAGAAGCGCAGAGCCATGCAAGGCACTGACCACTGGTGCACAAAACTAGGGCCCTGTAAGGGAGTCCCTAACCCTAGAAGTCAGTTCGCAGAGGGGGGAGGATGGGTGAGGCAGTAAGGAATCTATAACTAATATATATATCTTACAGTTACATCGTTACCGAAGGTAAGTAACTTGCTCATCTGAAAGAGATTATTAGTTATAGATTCCTTACCTTAGAATAGATACCCCAGAAAATACCAACCCCGGAGGTAGGTCTGCGAACTAAGTTCACACCAGGAAGTCCTGGAGAACAGAACGGCCGAAGAAGCCGTCTCTCCGGACTTGGCTAACCAGGCAGTAATGCTTTGTAAACGTGTGCAAGGATGCCCACGTGGCTGCCTGGCAGATGTCAAGTAAGGGAACTCCACGCCCCAAAGCAGTAGCGGCTGCCGTCGCCCTGGTAGAGTGGGCGCGCAGTCCTACTGGAGGTTCCTTTTTAGCTAAAGAATAGCAGATCTTAATGCATAAGACAACCCATTGAGAGATGGTACGTTTGTGCACTGCCCAACCTTTCTTGGCACCCACATAACCCATGAAGAGTTGATCGTCCACCCGGAAGTCTTTAGTGCGATCAAGATAGAAAGACAGTGTATGTTTGGGGTCCAGAATGTGGAGTCTCTCCTCCTCTTTGGAAGGGTGTGGAGGCGGGAAGAAGGTAGGCAATGGGATGGGCTGAACTATGTGGAAAGAGGTAGCCACTTTGGGCGGAAAAGAGGGCCGAGTACGGAGGACTACTTTGTCTGGATGGACAGCAAGAAAGGTAGGCTTGGAAGATAAGGCCTGGAGCTCACTCACCCGGCGAGCAGAGGTGATGGCAAGCAAGAAAGCAGCCTTCAGAGTAAGGAGTCAAAGAGGACAATTATGTAGTGGCTCGAAGGGAGCACACATAAGATAAGTGAGGACATGGTTTAAGTCCTACTGAGGCATCACGAAAGGAGAAGGAGGAAAGAGATGAGTAATGCCCTTCAGAAATCTGTTAACCATTGGGGACTTGAAAAGAGAAGGTTGATCAGGAAGGCGAAGAAAGGCTGAAATGGCCGAAAGATAGCCTTTAAGAGTGCCCAGAGCAGAGCCCTGCTGGGCCAAAGAAAGAACAAAGAGGAGAACCTCTGAGCGAGGGGCAGAAAGGGGATCCACAGTCTTTGCTGTGCACCATGCCACAAATTTGTTCCATCTACAGGTGTATACCATTTTAGTGGAGGGACGCCTGGCTGCCAAGATTACATTACAGACTTCAGGAGGAAGGTCAAAAGCTGTCAACTGTCGCCCCTCATTCTCCACACAAGGAGGTGGAGGCTGGACAGGTTCGGGTGGAGGACCGTCCCCTGCTGCGACAAAAGATCCTCCCGAAGAGGAAGTCTGATCGGAGGATCGATGGCCATGCTCAGGAGTACCAGACTCTTCGTGCCCAGTCCGGAGCCACAAGAATGACTTGGGCCCAGTCGCGCTTGATCTTCTTCAGCACTCTGGGTAGAAGTGGTACAGGCGGAAAAGCGTACAGGAGGCCGCAACTCCGCTCGCGACGAAAAGTGGCGCTGAGCGAGTGCTGCCTTGGAAACTCCAACGCGCAGAACTGCTGACATTGTGCGTTCTCTTCGGTGGTGAATAGATCTAACCAAGGCTCCCCCCACTGCTGAAAGAGACCTTACACCACCTCCGAGTGAAGACGCCATTCGTGATCCATCATGCACAGGCGGCTGAGTTCATCTGCCCTGGCATTCAGGGAACCTGCCAGGTGTTGAACCACCAGAGATATGCCCTGATGTTCCAGCCATGTCCAAAGGCGAAGAGCCTCTAGGGTCCACGACCCCACCCCGGCCTGTTTGTTGCAGTACCACATGGTGGTGGTGTTGTCCATGAACACCTGCACTACTCTTCCCTTGACAGAAGGAAGGAATGGCTTCAGTGCAAGACGAATCGCCCGGAGCTCCAGAAGGTTGATGTGGAGCCCAGACTCTGCCGGAGACCAGAGGCCTTTGATCTCCGCCTCTCCCATGAGGCTGCCCCATCCCAGGAGTGACACATCCGTCACTACCGTGAACTCTGATTGGGGTAGAGAGAGGGATCTGCCGTTGATCCAATCCTGCTTCGTGAGCCACCACTGCAACTGACTTGCAGCCCCCTTCGAGATATGGACGACATCAGAAAAATTCCCCTGATGCTGTGCCCACTGGAACTTCAGGTCCCACTGCAGAGCCCGCATACGCCACCTGGCATGATCCACCAGCAGGATGCAGGAAGCCATGAGGCCCAACAGCCTCAGGGTCATTCTCACCGAAATCCGGGATAGAGGCTGAAACATCGGTATCATAGCCCGAATATCCCAGACTCGCTGCTCGGGAGGATAAGCCCAAAACTGCGCTGTATCCAGAACTGCTCCAATGAAAAGGAGCTTCTGAGAGGGAATCAGGTGCGACTTCAGCACGTAGATAGTGAACCCCAGCGGATGCAGGAGGTCCGCCGTAGTCTGGAGGTGGGAGACGACAGCATGGGGCGAGCCCGCCTTCAACAGCTAGTCGTCGAGATAGGGGAAGACTGGAACCCCTGATCTGCGCAGATGCGCTGCGACCACCGCCATCACTTTCATGAACACCCGAGCAGCGCTTGTAAGGCCAAAGGGGAGCACAGTAAATTAAAAATGCTTGTGGCCTACCGTGAACCGTAGGTAACGCCGGTGGGCAGGCTCGACGGGGATGTGAAAATAAGCGTGTTGCAAGTCCAACCCTACCATCCAGTCTCCAGGGTCGAGGGCAGACAAGACTAAGGGTGGGCGGAATTTGCGTAGTCGCGTTACGCAAAATTCCACGAAATGGTATAAAATCTCCGCGAGCACGCAGAATTCCGCGAGCACGCGGAATTGCTTGTTCCGCCCGTTCGCGATGCGTTTTTCCTGTTCGGGGACGCTGTTTGCGTGCTCGGGGGGAAATATCTCGCGAACTTGCCCATGTGGTCGCCAATTGGCGCGGCCATCTTGTTTCACTTGTCCCGCCCGCTCGCGATGCGTGTTTCCTGTTCGCGAACGTAGATGTCCGATGGCGCGTCCGAATGACGTGTTCCCTTTCGCACACTCTCGCGGGATCGCGTGAACGGATAGGAAAACTCATCGGCGAGCGCAGGGATCCCGGTAAGTCGCTACCGCGTGCGCAAACACGCATTTTGAAAGCGTGAACAAGGAAAAAATTCCGCTACGCCGTGGATCGCGGAATTTTCGGCAATTCCGCATTCTCCGCGGAACGCGGAATTGCCAAAATTCTGCAAATTCCGCGAGCGGAACAGAATTTACCGCCCAGGCCTAGACAAGACCTGAGCCAAGGTTAACATTTTGAACTTCTCCTTCCGGAGGAAGTGGTTGACGTCCCTGAGGTCTAAGATAGGACGCAGGCCTTTGTCCTTCTTGGGTACCAGGAAGTAGTCGGAGTAGCAACCACAACCTACTTCTGGCACAGGGACTCGTTTGATAGCTCCCTTGGCCAAGAGAGCCATAACTTCCTGGCCAAGAAGGGCCAAGTGATCCTCCAACATGCGATGGAGTGTTGGTGGCATGGAGGGAGGAGTAGTCTCGAAGGGGAGGGAGTGGCCCCTTTGGACAATTTGCAAAACCCACCTATCCGACGTGATGTTGCGCCAGTGGGGGAGGTGATGGTGAATCCTGCCACCCACTGGCAACTGGTGGCCCTGAAAGGTCGGACTAGGAAGGCTTGGAGGCTGCTGCAGGGGGGGCATTGGTGGACTGCCCACCCGCTGGCCCCAGACCCATGACTCTGGGTCCCACGTTCCCGGCCGCGCAGAGGCTGGGTAGCTTGTAAAGGCCTGTGGCTCTGGGTGGAACGTGGTGGGGCACCCCTTCCATAGCCACAAACGGGGCAAAAGGCAGACTGCATGGGGTGAGAGGTGGCAGCGAGGCCCAAGGATCTGGCTGTAGCCCTAGAGTCCTTAAAACGCTTGAGCGCGTTGTCTGCCTTGTTGCCAAACAGGTAACGGCCATCAAAGGGCATGTCCGAAAGGGTCGATTGGACATCCCCAGAGAAGCCAGTGGACCTCAGCCAGGCGTAGCGCCTCAGGGCTACTGACGTTGAAATCATTCTACCTGGTGAGTTGGCATATCCAGCCCACACCGGATGGCGACCTTTGCTGCGTCTCTACCCTCTGCGACAGCGCAGGTGAGCACGGCCCGGGCCTCCTCCGGGCACTGTGGCAACACTTGCGCAACCGTGTCCCACACAGAGTGTGTGTAACAGCCCAAGGGACATGCAGTGTTCACCGACCGCAGTCCTAAGCTGGCGGAAGAAAACATCTTCTTCCCAAGATGGTCCCGCTTCTTGGATTCCCTATCTGGGGGAGCAATAGGGAACGCGACTTTGGAGGTAGAGGCTTGGACCACCAAGCTCTCAGGGGTAGGGTGTTGGGAGAGGAAAAGTGGGTCGCCCGGGGCTGGGCGGTGGCGTCGGGCAATCATCCTATCCCCAGGAGCCCCTGTGCTGGGCTTGGACCAAGGGCCAAAAGGATTTCAGTGAGGGCCTCACTAAAAGGCAGCAGGGGCTCCGAAGAGGCCGCTGCCAGCTGAAGCACCTCAGTCAGGAGATTAGTCCTGACTGCCACCGTAAGAAGCTCAAGGCCCAAGGCCTCAGCTGCCCTACGCAACACCACAGTGTAGGAGGCTCCCTCCTCCGTGGCCACGGTAGGGGGAGAAAGCATACCAAGGTCTGGGGAGGTATGCAGACCACTGGCATCACCCAACTCCTCTCGCCAGTCAAGCTCCTCAAGTTGGTCTGCTATAGGGTCCCAGTCCTCCTCACCCTCCTCTGGCTGCCACTCAGGGCGGTAGGGAACGCCTCCGCCGCTGGTACGACATTGGTCCGGCGCCGTGTCCAAGTCGGGGGTGAGGCTGGGGTCGACGCCGGCTGGGGGCGCAGTCGGCGTCAGGGGCATCGCCACTGCAATCGGCACCGGGGAAGGTACCGTGAGGTCAACCGGCGCGTATCCGGATCCAGGCCTGGATCCATGGGGGCCCTGCGGCGCCGAGGCTGGAGCCGACGGCATCAAATGCCTAGAGCCCCCAGCTGAGTCCGCGTGGCCCAAAGATGAGCCGGCGGAGTCGGGCTGCCCAAAGATGGAGTGGAGGGCTTCGTAAAAGGCACGAAGCTGGGCAGGGGACGCTCCAGCTCCCGGAAAGGAAGGAAAGCGTGGAGCTGTCCCAGCGGGCTCCGAAGACGGAGTCGGGGAGCGGCAATGCTCCGTGTCCCACGTTGCGTTGGCCAGCGTATGGGGAGAAGGCGAAGAGCGACGATGCCTCTTCGCCTTCTTCTTGTGTTTTGACTTACCCGATGAGTGCGAAGTCTTCGATGATGAATGGGGATGGCTCCATGACCGGCCCCGTGACCTTCCCACGACCGGGACCTCGAATGGCGCGGAGCAGACTGTCGGGCCTCCAAAAGCTTTCGGGACCGCTCCCACAAAGACTTCGGGTTCAGGGCCCGACAGTCGGAGCACGCCTTCGGGTCGTGGTCCCATTCCAGGCACCAAAGGCACAGGAGTCACAGGTTTTGAAACCGGGCCGACGGCCTGACATCCCTCGTGCACCAGGAGTCATTAGACTCAAAAAAGAGGTCGACAAAAGTCGAAAAAGAGGTAGTCAAAAAGTGACGGAGTCACGCTCTCCCCGGATCTGAGCTGGCTGGTGCGGAAAAGGAAGAACTGACGTCAGTGCGCAGGGGCGGTGTCTAAGTAGACACCGCAACGTCATCCCGGCCACCACGATGCCGACTACTGACACGGAGTCAAACAACGCCACCTACCGACGCGCAAAGATACTGCTACGAAAAAACTTCTCTGTATCCAGTCTGACGCCTGGGGATAATTCTAAGGCAAGGAATCTATAACTAATAATTTCTTTCAGATATGCTCCTTTACTCAGGTATTTGATTTTGTTTCTTACCTGTTTGTCCTGATGCTTTTCCCAACAGCGATCTCTGTCATGTTCTTTCTAATGAATGTATATGTCAAGGGATGAAGGCAGTTGATGCCTGTAAATTTTTGAAAATCTGAATAAAGAACATAAAAAGAAAACTCAATTTTCCTGGTGAGGTAAATGACACTTCCTGTTGAGGATTTGCAGAAGTGTGTGATGGCACTTTGTTACTAACATGTATTTAAATTTGAGTCCAAATAGCATGTTAGACTGTTGTGCTTATGTAGTTGGTACTTCGGTGGCAGGCACACCTTTCATTAGAAGTTTGGGTCCAGTTTTGTTTCTTTAGAGGAAACACGGTGTTGGGCACACCGCAATCAATCTTAAATAAAACAAAGTTGTTTTATTTAACTTGCCCCATACTTTGTGATCTTGGTTGAGTGGCATATCTTGGGTACTGTGACATGTCAATTATATAAGTTCTGCCTGATTTTGGCTGACAGGCACACGTTGGTACAGTGACATTTATTTTGAACCTTGTCAGTGGTATTACCACTCTAACACAACTACTGCTGTATCCTGCTTTAAGTGTTAAGAGTATGCGGGACAAATCTTAGTGCAGAATGTAAATAGTCACTGTTGTTACATTGCTGTGGTGGTGAAGGGCAAGAAGTACTTGAAACATCACCAAAACCTTCTACTGAGGAACAAAAAACTAAATGAGTATAACATTTGCATTTTGAAATTAGATCACAATTACCTGCCACTAATTAGTACCTTTATGGAAAGATACCATTTTAGTCTTAGAGACAAGGCAAAGATGAGTCATTTGGAGATTATATCACACGTCTCCATAAGGTAACCTCAACTTGTAAATTTGAAGCACATGATTAAAGAGTAAAGGATTGATTTGTGTTAAAATGTAGAAGTGATAAAAATAGGGAAGAGCTCTGATTGGAGAATGAGCCACCAATGGAAGAAACTTTTAATACAGCAAAAAGGGTAGAACACGGAGTTAGTTGTGTGAAGGAGTTAAGTAACTTGTAATACAAACAAAGCAAACAACAAAGGGAAAGTGTTGAGACAAAAACAAGAAAGTGCAAAAGAAGGGAAGTACAAATTTAAGGGTGAATGTTTTCGATGTGAAAGGCAAGGTCATAGAGAAAATGCCTTCAATTGTCCAGTATTACAGGTTTTCTTTAATGTTTGTGGGAAGAGGGGTCATTTTGGAAAATTTTGTAAAAGTAAGAACAAGAAAGACAAAAGTAAAACTCTGCAAGAGGTTACGCAGGCGATAATTTTTCAAGTTGAAGATTTAGCTTGTGTGCCTGACACAGGTGTATGTTTGTTCTCTTGTGAAAGTGAAGCTAGGAGTGCAGTACATGAGTATCCCTCCGAGTATGAAAAGTTAACTCTTCAGATGTGCTCATGAACTTATGACTCTTTTTTGTACTTAACTATAATTTCAAAGAAAATGTATTAAGAAAGATTTGCAAAGGATATTGCATTGCACTCTGGATATTCAACCAGGAGGGTATGGGGGATTCCCTATTGAGATGTAAGGATACTTCAATGCTAAGCTACAATTGGGAAACTGTGATCTTGAAGGAAAGGTGTACGTCTCTGAAAAGGGAGATCATTTGATTGGTTGGCCTCATCAGAGGTTATTGGGAGGCAAAACTTGATCCTAGTTCTAACCCTCAGGTATTAATTCAAGGTGTATAACCGGAGAGAACTGAGTTTTTTTCCAAGAGTTCAAACAATTATTTGGTGATTGTTTTGGGTGTTTGAAAGGTTACAAGCGACACATTAAACTCAAAAAGAAGGCAAAATCAATAGTGGCTAAGATCCAACGTATTCCTTTGAGCATGAGAGATAGTGTACTAGTAGAATTGCAATAATTAATTTATCTTGATGTGATTGCGACAGTGGAAGCAACAGAGTGGTTGGCACCCTTAGTAGTGCTAAAAAAGGCTAGGGGTGAAATTCACTTGTGTGTTGACTTGCGAACACTTAATTGTGCTGTGATTGTGGATAGGTGCCGTCTACCTCATTTTGAGGAGTTGGTCACTACACTTGTGGGTGCAAAGTATTTGACAACCTAAGACTAGGCCTTCAGATGCCATTAGGAGGAGTTGGATGATGTTTCTCAAGAGCGGATGGCATTTATTACATATATGTGGTCTTATCAATTTAAAAGGATGCCTTTCGGACTTGTAGCAGTTGCTTTAGTTTTTCAAGGAGTAGCGTCAAAGGTATTGCAAGGTTTACAAGATTTACATTGTTACCAGGATGATCTTTTAGTATATGGGTGTAATCTTGATGCACATAAGAGGAGAATTTGACAAGTTCTCAAGAGATTAACAGGCATCTGAATCTTAAAGAAAGTAGGTGTAGGTTTGGTGTGGAAGTTGTAAAATATTTGGGGCACCATATTTCTGGCACAGGTATTAGAACAAAGAAGAATTTAGTTGATGCTATTGTGAACTTCAATGAGCCTACCAACAAAGAAGTGGTTTCTTTTCTCGGTGCAGGGGAACACTATAATAGGTTTATCATGAACTATGCAGTCAAGACAATTGAGTTGAAAACTTTATTATTTAAAGGGGCAAAATTTGAGTGTGAGGAAGAGTTTAGAGTCCTCAAGAAAAATTTGCAGTCTGCTTGCAATTTATAGACTTTTGTACATGAGGGTGAAACCATGATTGTTACGGGTGCTAGCTCTAAGGCTCGAGGAGCAGTGTTATTACAAAGGTGAGAGGGAGTTGAGCAACTTATTGCTTGCGCCTCACAGTGTCTAAAAGGCTCAGAATTGAACAATTCTGTTTTTGAGAGGCTTTCGCCATTTATTGGGCTTTGAAATAAGTGTTGCAACTTTATGTGAAGAAACTTGTTCAAGATACGGTCAGATCACAAGCCATTCAAAGAGGTGTTTTTAAGAAAAAGGACCTCCACTCAATTTCATTGAGAATAAGAAGGTGGATAAAATCTCTGCAGGAGTTCAGTTGAAGTTCAGTATATGCCTGAGGTAAGAGTCATTTTACTGATGCCTCTCACATTTGGTAGAGGCTAATGGGTTGAATGTTTCACCAGCTGAAGAAAGTGATGAATTGGCTGAAGTAAGTATAAGTGTATGTGAGGTGCAGGGGCTGAGGATGAATGGAGATCTGTAATGCTGATTGATGATGAAATATGCAAAGACGTGGATGCTTTAGAAACAGGGAAAACAGGTTCTCTGAACAAAACTTAGTTAATGTGTAAGGATGAGCTGGCAGTCGACAATTGTATTCTGTTGATAGACTCCCGCTTAGTATCCCAATTGGCTCTTAGGAGTCAACCTATTTCTCTAGCTCATGATGGTCATACGGGTATAGTTAAAACCTAAAAAGAGAGATTACTTTTGAGTTGCTGGTGGCCTGGGATGGACACTGAGGTAGAGAGAAGTGTGAGAGATTGTACTTAGTGTAATAACAGTGACACAGTTCTGGTTAAAAGGCAGACTCCTATGACCTGTAGGAAACTTCCAATTCATCCTTTGGATGAAGTTGCTATAGATATCGTGGGTCCTCTAGAAAAACACCTTGCTTGATTTGTTAATCCCAGGTGGGTTGGGTCACTTGTGTCCTCCATATCTCATCCTTCAGTATCACACCATTTCTGGAGAAAATCTTCAACATAGAGAGTTACCTAAATTCAATACTGACCAACAACGGACATCAATTTTGCTTGAGTGAGTTTGAAGTATTTCTAAAGTATTGTGGCATTACATACAAGAAAAGTGCCATTTATCATCCTGAAACCATTAGTGCTGTAGAAAGGTTAAACACCACCCTGAAAAAGAGTATTCAATTGCCGAGAGCTTATGGTTGTGATTGGAGGAGAGCTTTGCAAGAAATAATCACTGTTTATTGCATGTCTCCACAAGCCTCCACTGGGAAAACTCCTGTTGAACTCTTTGAGGGGTGAGTTCCTAGTAAACTATTATATACTAGCTGAATGAAATGGGAAAGGGAGTGAAATTCAATGGTCTGAGTGAGTGGTGTGAAAAATAACTGGCTTTATAAAACAAGAGGATAGGTTATTCTGATGAAAAGTAAAATGTAAAAAATGATGCTGTTTACTGTAATAATTAAAGCACCAGTTGGCAGTGCACAATGGTCGAGGTTTACTCAAATGTATAAAGAGATAAACCTTTTAAAAAATTCCATGAAGACAGATGACGGCAGAATTTGGAACTTGAGTAGGGTTGTGAGAGTTAATCTTGAAACTAATGTGTGCCAGCAAAGGAAATATGTTCAACCAAACCCGTTTGCCATAAAATGCCTCATTTTTCAAAGGTGCGTTATGATGTAACTTGTGCTTATCAAAGGAAGAATTTTAGGCAACATAAACTTTCAAGTTACTAAAAGGACTATCGGTGTTAGTGTCTTTAGTCTATATATGCACAGTGATTGTTCATTAACGAACAAGTTACTTACCTTCGGTAACGATATATCTGTAAGAGACATAGATTAGTTATAGATTCCTTACCTTGTGAATTACCCCCAGGCGTCAGACTGGATCCGTAGAAATTTTTCGTCAGGAGTACCCCTGCGCGTCGAAAGGTGGCATTGGTCGGCTCCGCGTTCGTCGTTTGCGTCGTGGTCGCCAGGATGAAGACGCAGCAGCTACTTAGACGCCGCCCTCACGCGCTGACGTCAGTTCTGTACACGACTTTCCACGCCAGAAGCGCAGAGACATGCGTAAGGAAATCCTTAACCCTAGAAGTCAGTTTTCAGAACGGGGAGGATGGGTGGGGCGGTAAGGACTCTATAACTAATCTATGTCTCTTACAGATATATCGTTACCGAAGGTAAGTAACTTGTTCATCTGAAAGAGACAATTAGTTATAGATTCCTTACCTTGCGAATAGATACCCCAGGAATACCAACCCTGGAGGCGGGTCTGCGAACCAAGTTCACACCAGAAAATCCTGGAGAACAGAACAGCCAAAGAAGCCGTCTCGCCAGACTTGGCTGTCCAGGCAGTAGTGTTTTGTGAACGCGTGCAGACATGCCCACGTCGCTGCCTGACAGATGTCGTTAAGGGGGACTCCCCGTCCCAAAGCGGTGGTAGCAGCCGTCGCCCTAGTGGAATGGGCGGGTAGCCCCACCGGAGGCTCCTTCTTTGCCAAGGAATAGCAAGCTTTGATACACAAAACGACCCATCTAGAGATGGTCCGCTTGTGTACGGCCCGACCTTTTTTAGCGCCCACGTAGCCAACAAAGAGCTGGTCATCCACCCAGAATTGTTTTGTGCGATCCAAATAAAAGGAAAGCGCACGTTTTGGATCCAGACGGTGAAGCCTCTCTTCCTCCTTAGAAGGCGGAAAGAAGGTGGACAAAGTGATTGTTTGGCCAATGTGGAAAGAAGTAACCACCTTGGGAAGAAAGGATGGACGAGTTCAAAGGACAACCTTGTCCGGATGAACAGCCAGAAAGGAGGTTTTGAAGAAAGAGCTTGGAGCTCATTCACCCTGCGAGCAGAAGTGATGGCCACCAGAAAGGTAGTCTTTAAAGTAAGAAGTCTGAGAGGACAGTTATGAAGCGGCTCAAAAGGAGCACACATAAGGTAAGTAAGAACCAAGTTCAAGCCCCACTGAGGCATTATGAAGGGAACAGGAGGAAAAAGATGAGTAACGCACTTAAGAAAGCGATTTACAACAGGGGACTTGAAAAGAGAAGGCTGATCAGGAAGCCTAAGAAAAGCTGAAATGGCCGAGAGGTAGCCCTTAATAGTGCCCAGAGCAGAGCCCTGCTGGGCCAAGGAAAGAAGGAACAAGAGAACCTCAGATAGAGGGGCAAAAAGGGCATCCACACCATGCCACAAATTTGTTCCATCTACAGGCGTATACCGTCTTAGTGGAGGGACGCCTGGCTGTCAAGATAACATCACAGACTTCGGGAGGCAGGTCAAAAGCCGTCAACTGCCACCGCTCAATCTCCACGCAAGGAGGTGGAGACTGGACAGGTTCGGGTGGAGGACCGTCCTCTGCTGCTGCGACAGAAGATCCTCCCGAAGAGGCAGTCTGACCGGAGGATCGATGGCTATGTGTAGCAGCTCAGGATACCAGACTCTTCGTGCCCAATCCAGAGCCACAAATATGACTTGGGCCCAGTTGCGCTTGATCTTTTCCAGCACTCTGGGCAGAAGTGGTATAGGCGGAAAGGCGTATAGAAGACCGCAACTCCACTCGCGACGAAAAGCGTCGCCTAGCGAGTGCTGCATTGGAAATTCCAACGCGCAGAATTGCTGACATTGCACGTTCTCTTCGGTGGCGAATAGATCTAACCAAGGCTCTCCCCACTGCTGAAAGAGACCTTGCACCACCTCCGAGTGAAGATGCCATTCGTGATCCATCATGCACCTGCGGCTGAGGTCGTCCGCCCTGGCGTTCAGTGAACCTGCCAGGTGTTGAACCACCAGGGATATGCCCTGATGTTCCAGCCATGTCCAGAGATGGAGAGCCTCTTGACAGAGGGTCCACGACCCCACCCCGCCCTGTTTGTTGCAGTACCACATGGTGGTAGTGTTGTCCATGAACACCTGCACTACTCTTCCCTGCACAGAGGGAAGGAATGCTTTTAGTGCCAGACGGATCGCCCGAAGCTCCAGAAGGTTGATGTGGAGCCGGGACTCCGCCGGAGACCAGAGGCCTCTGATCTCTGCCTCTCCCATGTGGCTGCCCCACCCCAAAAGGGATGCATCCGTCACCACTGTGAACTCTGGTTGGGGAAGGGAGAGAGATCTGCTGTTGACCCAATCCCGGTTCGTTAGCCACCACTGCAATTGGCGTGCAGTGCCCTCCGAGATCTGGATGCAATCGGACAGGTTCCCCATATGCTGTGCCCACTGGAACTTCAGGTCCCACTGCAGAGCCAGCATATGCCATCTGGCATGATCCACCAGCAGGATGCAGGACGCCATCAGACCCAGCAGCCGCAGAGTCACCCTGACTGAAACCCAGGACAGAGGCTGAAAGATCGAATCAGAGCCCGAATATCCCAGACTTGCTGCTCGGGAGGATAGACCCGAAAGTGTGTCGTGTCCAGAACTGCTCTGATGAAGAGGAGCTTCTGAAAGGGAGTCAGGTGTGACTTCGGCACGTTGACAGAAAACCCCAGCGAATGCAGGAGGTCTGCCGTCATCGAGATAGGGGAAGACTGAAACCCCTGATCTGTGCAGATGAGCTGCGACCACCGCCATCACTTTTGTGAACACACGAGGGCCCTGGTAAGGCTGAAGGGGAGCACAGTAAACTGAAAATGCTCGTGGCCTATCGTGAACCGCAAGTAGCGCCGGTGGGCCGGCAGGACGGGGATGTGAAAGTAAGCGTCCTGCAAGTCCAACGCTACCATCCAGTCTCCAGGGTCGAGAGCAGAAAGGACCTGAGCTAGTGTCACCATTTTGAACTTCTCCTTCCAGAGGAAGCGGTTGACATTCCTGTGATCCAAGATAGGATGCAGGCCTTTGCCCTTCTTGGGCACCAGAAAGTAGTGGGAATAGCAACCACAACCTACTTCTGGGGCAGGAACTTGCTCGATGGCTCCCTTGGCCAAGAGAGCCATAACGTCCTGTTGGAGAAGGGCCAGATGATCCTCCGATATGCGATGGTACTGAGGTGGCATGGCTGGGGGGGTAGTCTTGAAGGGGAGGGAGTAGCCTCTTCGGACTATCTGCAAAACCCACCTGTCCGACGTGATGGTGCGCCAGTGGGGGAGGTGATGGCGAATCCTGCTGCCCACTGGTGATCGGTTGCCCTGAAAGGTCGGACTAGGAGGGTTTGGAGGCTGCTGCAGAGGGGGCTGTGGCGGACTGGCCCGCGCGCTAGCTCCCAGACCCACGGCGGTGGTTGCCACGTCCCTGCAGGGGCGGAACAGCTTGCGCTGGCCTGTGGCTCTGGGCGGAACATGGCGGGGCACCCCTTCCGTAGCCACTAAAGGGGCGAAAGGCAGACTGCGCAGGGCGGGTGGTGGAGAGGCCCAAGGACTTGGCCATAGCCCGAGAGTCCTAAAAACGCTCTAGCGTGCTGTCTGCCTTCTCACCGGACAGGCGACGGCCATCAAAGGGCATGTCCATAAGGGTAGCTTGTATGTAGATATCAAGGACCCCCTGTATATATAGATATACTATTCCTAGGACAGGGTAAACAGCCAAGAGAAAATATATCGTTCCTAGGTAATAGAAAAACAAATCACAATGACTGTGATAAACAATGAAGAAACAATGAGGACAGAAGGTGACAAAATATAGATAAAAACTGTGATTATTTATTTAGTTAATATTCATATATATGAAACAGAATCAAAAAAATGTTTAAAATAAAAAACAAATTATAAATAACATATACATTCATGTACTCTGATACATTCATAAAATATACATCAAATTTAATAAAATACAAAGTACATATAAAAATTCCGAAGTGGCAACAGATAACTCTTCGACGCACGTTTCGGCGCACGTAGCGCCTTCATCAGGAAAAGCCACAACAACTTGAGAACTAATGCGGCTCAACACAAATAATAAACGAGGCTTGGTCACTCGTTATTGTGTTATGCGATGAAACATCGATGAATTAAAACGTATAAAAACCGATGTAAACACTAAGATGTAAACGTACAAGACGATACTCTTAGGATATTGGTTAGTGATGTAGATAACACTTATTTTATAAGAAGAAGGAAATAGAGCGGACCTTACTTTATATCAATACTGACAATGGTCACGTCTTGTATATACAGTGATCCTATTAGTTGCCAGTTTTGTTTAAGGATGCCGCCGCGCGAAAAACGTCTGGCGTTCTGTCGAGCGAGATTCGTATATACAAGACGTGACCATTGTCAGTATTGATATAAAGTAAGGTCCGCTCTATTTCCTTCTTCTTATAAAATAAGTGTTATCTACATCACTAACCAATATCCTAAGAGTATCGTCTTGTACGTTTACATCTTAGTGTTTACATCGGTTTTTATACGTTTTAATTCATCGATGTTTCATCGCATAACACAATAACGAGTGACCAAGCCTCGTTTATTATTTGTGTTGAGCCGCATTAGTTCTCAAGTTGTTGTGGCTTTTCCTGACGAAGGCGCTACGTGCGCCGAAACGCGCGTCGAAGAGTTATCTGTTGCCACTTCGGAATTTTTATATGTACTTTGTATTTTATTAAATTTGATGTATATTTTATGAATGTATCAGAGTACATGAATGTATATGTTATTTATAATTTGTTTTTATTTTAAACATTTTTTTGATTCTGTTTCATATATATGAATATGAACTAAATAAATAATCACAGTTTTTATCTATATTTTGTCACCTTCTGTCCTCATTGTTTCTTCATTGTTTATCACAGTCATTGTGATTTGTTTTTCTATTACCTAGGAACGATATATTTTCTCTTGGCATAAGGGTAGCTTGGACAGCCCCTGAAAAACCAGTCGACCTCAGCCAGGCGTAGCGTCAAAGGGCTACCGACGTGAAAATCGTCCTACCTAGCGAGTTGGCGATGTCCAGTCCACAGCGAATGGTAAACTTGGCTGCGTCTCTCCCTTCGGCAACTGCATGAAAGAGTACCTGCGCCACCATATCCCACACAGAGTGGGTGTAACGGCCCAACGGACATGCAGTGTTTACCGACCGCAGTCCCAAGCTGGAGGAAGAAAACATCTTCTTCCCAAGGTGGTCCAGCTTTTTGGATTCCCTATCAGGTGGTGCATTAGGAAATGCACCTTTGGACGTGGAGGCTTGGACCACCAAGTTCTCAGGGGTGGGGTGTTGCTAAAGGTAAGTGGGGTCACCCGCGGCCGGGCGGTGGCTTCGGGCAATCATCCTATTTACAGGAGCCCCTGTGTTGGGCCTGGACCAGGTGCCCAAAAGGATGTCGGTTAGGGCTTCATTATAACGGCAGCAGGGGCTCCGAAGAGTTCACTGCTGGTTGAAGCACCTCTGTCAGGAGGTTAGTCCTGACGGCCACCGTAGGGAGCTCGAGGTTAAGAGCCTCGGCCGCCCTACGCAATACCACTGCATAAGACGCTCCCTCCTACGTAGCCACGGTAGGAGGAGACAACATGCCAAGGTCTGGTGAGGTATCCAGACCACTGGCTTCCCCCAGTTCCTCTCTCCAGTCCGGTTCGTAACCCAACTGGTCAGTCAAATGGTCTCCAGACCCCTCCCAGCTCTCCTCACCCTCCTCTGGTTGCCAATCTGGCCTAAAAGAACCAGGGTAGAACAGGGGCACAAAGGTACCCGCCAGCACCGGATCCGGCATCGGTCAATGCCGGTCCGGCTCTGTGTCTACGTCGGGGTGGAGGCCGGGGTCGACGCCGGCTGGGGACACAACCGACATCTGCTGCGGATGTGGTGCCGGTGGAATCGGTGCCGGGGGAGGTGTTGTCAGGTCGACCGGTGCCGATCCGGATCCAGGTCTGGATCCAAGGGGACCCTGCGGTGCCGGGGCTGAAGCCGCCGAAGGCCCAGGGTCCCCAGCCGAGTCCGCGGGGCCCGAAGGCATGCTGGCGGAGTCGGGCTGCCCAAAGATGGCATGCATTGCTTCGTAGAAACTCCGAAGCTGGGCAGGGGTCACACAGGGTCCCGGGAAGGGAGGGAAACCCGGAGTCGACCCAGTGGGCTCCGCGCGCAGAGCCACGGGAGGGGCACCACCCGCATCCCTCGTCGCATCGGCCAACGGACGGGGAGAAGTCGAAGAGCGACGCTGCTTCTTCGACTTCTTCTTGTGCTTCGACTTACCGGAGGAGTGCGAAGACTTGGAAGAAGATTGGTGGTGGCTCCGCGACCGGTCCCTCGACCTCACATGCGACCCGGACCATGAGCGGCGCGGAGCGGACTGCCGGGCCTCAAGAAGCTTTCGGGACCGCTCCCGCAAAGACTTCGGGTTCGTGGTCTGGCATTCGGAACACGACTTGGAGTCCTGGTCAGGTTCCAGACAGAACAGGCACACGCGGTGCGGATCCGTCACCGACATCAACAACGACGTCAACAAAAGTCAGCAAAAAGTCAGTCAAAAAGTGACTGGAGGTACCGCTCTCTCCGGATCTGCGCTGGCTGGCGTGGAAAAAGTAGCTACCGCGACAACATACCGGCGACCATGACGCCAATGACGAACGTGGAGCCGACCAATGCCACCTTTCGAAGCGCAGGGGTACTGCTGACGAAACAATTCTCTGGATCCAGTCTGATGCCTGGGGGTAATTCACAAGGTAAGGAATCTATAACTAATTGTCTCTTTCAGATACTTAATTTTGCAGAAAACGACACAGTTCTCTTTTTAAGCTGAGACAGTGGACCCAATTCACAAAGTTAAACGTACACCTCTGTGTAAGTTTACTCTTTTTTTGGTATTCACAAACAAACAATCTAATAGTAACTTTACGACTGCGGAAACTCTGCACTTGGGGTGGAGATCTCTGCACATGAAAAGATAGGACAGGCCTGTCTTTTTTATGTGTGGAGTTCTCCGCCCTGACTGCGGAGTATTAGCAGTCATAAAGTTGCTATTAAATTGTTTCTTATGAATATCAAAAAAAAGAGTAAACTTACACCAAAATGTAAGTTTACCTTTGAGAAAAGGCCAATATATTTTGTTGATTTTGTTTGTCTTCATTGTTTTGTCTTAGAAGTTTATTATCATTATAAGTTATTTTCAAAAGAAGAAGTAGTGTTATAATTTACTTGGGTCAGTGCTGCCGTCTGAGGACCTCTGTGGGCATGGAAGAATAAGCGCATGCCTCTGTGTAAACAGAATGTGTGTTTAGACATCTCATGTTCTTGAATGTGACAGTTGGGTTGTTGATCATCATCCGGCTGGGGTGAACTGAATAAAGCTCCATTTTACAAGCTACAACTCGACGTTTCCTGACATTATTGTCCAATTTTACAGTATCTATTGCCGCTGCATCAGACCACAGGTACAGTGACATGTGAGGTCTGTGTGTACCAGGCTCCAATGGCATCCTTGGGCCAGCCTGTATCTAGACCCGTGCCCTTTTGAAGCTGATCAGTTGACTGGGACAGAGCAGCCTCAGGGGCCCTCAGAGTGCCACCACTTGGCCCTTTCTGACCACCGAAGGTGTAAGGTCACCCCGGTCCTCACCATGTGTATACATTGCCCCAGTGACCTTCTTCTGTGGTGCACACTCTGGGCCACTCACTTTTCCGGCCTGAGCAGCTGCAGACTGTCCTCAAAGGAACTGGCAGGCATTCATGGGTCCAGATCTCACTCACACCTTCTCCGGGTAAAGTGGAGGGATGGGGTAAGTTGTTGCATCACTGCTGGTTACTGGTCTGTGTGGCCATGGATACTTTAGAATGTGTGGCCCTGGGCTCTTACCCACTTACAGTGTGTCAGCCAACTTGGATGTCATAGCCGCCCCTTTTTTTTTTAGCTCACTCTTGCATCCCTGTTTTCTCCATTTGCCACTGTTTACCTATATTTCACTTTTTATTCTTCCTCCCTTTTCTCTTTCTTGCTCTGGATCAAATTCTTATGATGAAAAATAAGATAGAAAAACTGTAGCAAAGAGAAATTGGGAATGAAATAGAACCTGCAGATTTAGGTTGACAGTAAGTTCAGGGTGGAGAAACAAAAAGGCATGGGGTGGAAATAAGCTCATGCAGCATTGGTATGCAACAATTCCGGCATTTAGACATCTACGTTTTTGGCAGCAATAGTGATGAGCTTCTAAGAAAATTTCAGTTCCCGGCTCTTACTTTTTACAAACTACCTACTGACAGGATCAGACATCTTGTATCCTCAGTAAAGACAGAGGCTGGAAAGCTAGGGAGCTGGGCCAGAAATGCATTATCCCATACCTTCAAATATTCCAGTTGGTGGCAGCTGAAAAATTCATCACTGGTGCCAAACAACCAAAATGAAATGGTAATACTATTTTTTGTTCTTTCCTTTTTACATTGCATTGTCAATATTGATATTCTCTTCTGTTACATTCCCTACCCATTGTGAATGAGTAAGCAAATTTCTACTCAGTGTGCAAGATACATGATCATTCCTGTATTATATATTTGTGAATATACCTACTTTAACATGGAATTTGGACTCAATGTCTTAGCATCGCTTCTGAGTGGTCAGCCCTGGAGTAACATAAAGGTAACCTTTCTGTTTATAGGTTTACTCCTGGCTTCTAATTTTTGTTGTGTCTTTAACTTTTAGTTTTAGTCAGCATACAAAGGAGCATCCAGGGTCCATGCCATATACATGTTCATACATTCCCCACATTATCACTGCCACAAGCATTTCAATGCATGTTGGCCAGCACATAGTATTACCACCACCATCCACAAATTCTGTAATGTTTGAGGTCATCCTTCCGCCTTATAAATGGGTTCCTCTTGTTCTGCACACCAGTCCATAGCTGCACACCATTCTGACAATGAAAGAGGGTTTGAAGATTTCCATCTGCATGCAATATCTCTTTTTGCAATGATCGTGTCTATTCCTATCAGGGTAGCCCCTCCATGGGCACCATCCAAATCATCCAGAATACCTAATAGGGCCACCCCGGGCATCAAACCCACCTGTCTTTCCAAGACACAAGTAAGCTCCTTTCTGATTTTCTGCCAATACCTGTGATATCAGGGCATATCCAGACCATAGAAAAAGTCTTCCTCTTCGCTTGGACCGAGAAAGCAGGTAGGAGCAGGTATTTTACCAGCATATCTGATGTCAAGGTGTGAGATATGTCATATGCAGGTATTTCAGTGGGCTCAGTCTTAGACGGAAGGATATGGCAATTTCATGGGAGCCATCTGAACATCTTGCCACTCAATATCATTGCGAGGCCCAAACCATCCCTCCCACTTTGGCTTAAGTGCCACAAATCCGTCTGCGCATTGATAGTTATTGTACAGTATATCTGTGAGATTTCGCTCTTCCCCATATTTCTCATCAGGAGTTTGGTCTCTGGTGGGTTATATTTTGGGAGGTCTGAGACTTCGGCTTGGTGACTGGCAAGAGTGTGATGGAGTTGAAGGTATTTGTGGACTTCAGTAAGGAAGAGTCTAAAGTAAGTCTGCAAGTCTTCAAACAATTTCATGCGGACCCCTTGCCACACATCTCCCAGGTTAGTGATACCTATTTTGGAAAACAATGATGAAGTGCAAAAAAATCATCATTTTAAATATGCTTACACATCCACGAAAGTGGAGCCAGAGCTTTACCAATTTCTAAATTTCCTTTTTCATGGTAGAAGGAGAGGATTGAGGTTGAGCCTTCATGTCAAGTGATTGGAATAGGCATCTGCCAGGTTATAGAGTTGTTGTCTCCCTTACGTGAACCAGTAGAGATTTAGCCCAGTTTTTTCCTGAGGCTTCCTCATACAAGTTGAGGAGTCACAAAATGTGGATCTCAATAGTTGAGGGTTAGCCAGGAAAAGTAGCACATCATGTGCATAAAACAGTATTCTTTCCTATATGTTGCCTCACCAACACCACCCTTGCATCTGCGCATCACAATGAACCAACTGAGTTAAGGGCAACTAAGAGTGGGGACAATGGGCACCCTTGTCAGGTCCCACGACGTGTGGGAAACTGTTCTGAATATACACATTTTATTCACACCTTTGCAGAGGGTTCTAAGTAGAGGATTTTATAATGTCTACGAAATCAGAGACCAAATTGCATGCATGTGAACACTCTGTCTAAGGAGGACCAATCAACAGAATCAAATGTCTTCTTGAAATCCACAAGCCAGAGGCCACAGGGGGTCATATATATGGTGAAGGCATGGTAGTGCCACATATACACAGAGTATACAGTGTCAGGTGCTTCAAATAGGCAATAATTCACACTGATCAGGATGCACAAGGGAGGTCACAACCCGCAGGAGTCAATTAGCCAGGATTTTGGTGAATAGTTTGATCTCGGTTTTGCTAAAAAATATATGCATGTATGAGGCACAGCAATCTATGGGCTGGCCAGGTTTATGAATGACAGCAATGGTGGCTTAGTCAAGTTCTGGGGAAAGGCCCTGTTTGCTGCAGCTTCTCTGTAGAGATCCAGTAGGTGGGGGCCAAGAATCTCATGGAAGTTAGTATTCCAGTGGGAAACTGTCTGGCCCAGGCGTTTTGCCTGCCTTCATATCTTGTATATCCTTGGCAAATTCATCCAATGTGAGTGGCGTGCCTAGTTCCTTTCTATGGGAGGTGGTGAATGATGAGGCAGGTATGTCTGCGAGGACAGAGTTAGTTTGTTCTTGCAGCGAACTACGTCATTGAGCATATAAAATTTGATAATAAGTAGTGAATGTCGCTGCAGTTTCAGCTGATTTGCGTTTTTTCTGATTGTTATGGTCTATAATTTTTGGACTATTCTAGATGCCATCTCATTGGTGGCCAGCCAGTAAATTAACTTTCCAATATTATCTAAGCCTGGGCGTAGTTCGTGGAGTTTTGCTACGCGGAACTCCGCGAAGTCACAAAAAACTCCTCGAAGTTCCGCAAGTGGCGGAGTGTAGTGCGAACTGCTGTTCGCGCTGGTCTTCCTGCTGCTCAGGTAGAAATTCTAACCAAGCTGCAGCTCACGCTCGCGAACTTATCATTCGCGAGCGGGGAAATAACTCCGCTGCACTCCGCAAAGTGGAGTTTTCTGCACTCCGCGAGATCCGCGGAGCGCAGAAAACTCTGCAAACTCCGCAAACAGAGCGGAGTTCACCGCCCAGGCCTAATATTATCTCTGTGTTCTTATACCTTCCTAGCAAACACAAGGAGATGATGGACGGAGCGCTGAAACTTTTCAGACACTCACCCCCAGTCACAGATCTGGGTTGAATCCATCATTGTTCTTTAGCTCACTTCGCCACCCCAGTTCAGACCCAGCTATATGCAAATCAGTCTTGATTTGGCCTGGGCGTAGTTCATGGAGTTTTGCTACGCGGAACTCCGCAAAGTTACTAAAAAACTCTGCGAAGTTCCGTGAGTGGAGGAGTGCAGTGCGAACTGCAGTTTGTGCTGGTATTCCTGTCGCTCGGGTAGAAATTCTACCCGAGCGGCAGCTCGCGCTCGCGAACTTTCCGTTCGCGATCGCGAACTTACCGTTTGTGATCGCGAGCGGGGAAAAAACTCTGCTGCACATCGCAAAGTGGAATTTTCTGCACTCCGCGAGCTCCGCGGAGTGCGGAGTGCAGAAAACACCGCAAACGGAGCGAAGTTCACCGCCCAGGCCTAGTCTTGATCCTGTGCCTCATGGGAACAGTCCAGCCTGAACTGCCAAGCCACGTCTTCCCTGAACTGGAAACAAGCATCCTGGGACCGGTTTCTGGGTAGCGCCCCTCATCAGCCAGGCTAGCTTGAATCCGGTGGCAAAGTGAGCAAGGGACCCACGTCTGGGCATACCCTGCCAACTTAGGGCAAACAAAGCAGTTCGGTCTGGACTGTTCCCATGAGGCACAGGGTCAAGACTGATTTGCATATGGCTGGGCCTGAACTGGGGTGGTGAAGTGAGCTAAAGAACGATGATGAATTCAACCCAGATCTGTGACTGGGGGTGAGTGTCTGAAAAGTTTCAGCGCTCTGTCCATCATCTCCTTGTGTTTGCTTTGTTCACCGTAAGTTGGCAGGGTATGCCCAGACGTGGGTCCCTTGCTCACTTTGCCACTGGATTCAAGCTAGCCTGGCTGATGAGGGGTGTTACCCCGAAACCGGTCCCAGGATGCTTGTTTCCGGTCCATGGAAGACATGGCTTGGCAGTTCGGGCTGGACTGTCCCATGAGGCACAGGGTCAAGACTGATTTGCATATGGCTGGGTCTGAACTGGGGAGGCGAAGTGAGCTAAAGAACGATGATGGATTCAACCCAGATCTGTGATTGGGGGTGAGTGACTGAAAAGTTTCAGCGCTCCGTCCATCATCTCCTTGTGTTTGCTTATATCTTCCTAGTCATGGCCCTCCAGCATTGGCGGGCCTCTTCCAGGCAGCCCTGCCACAATGCAGTTTTTTAAAGTTCAAGCTGACGTTTAAGAGCCACTGATGTCTCCATTAGGCATAGACGTTATAAATGTAGGATCCGGGATTCGAGATCAGTTACCTGTCACTGCCTGTCTTTTTCTTTATGGCTACGACTACCCTGATGGTGGCCTTACCAACAGCCCACAGTGTACCAAAGGAGGCTTACAGGGAAGAAGTATTAAAGCTCCGTCAATAGATCATCAGAGCATTGTTCATTCACTAGGCACCACCTGTTTAAGAGCCATAGGAGACGTCGATTTCCAGGGGTCGGCTTGAAACTAGCAGTAACTGGTGAATGGTCTGAGATACCTTGTGGGCTAATGGTAGTCAATGTCATGTGGAGGATGCTGGTGGTGGGAAGAAGAGGTCCCGATGGGAAATCATCTTGTGTGCAGCTGAGGTGTATGTGTATTCTTTTTTGTGTGGATGCCATATCCTCCAGGCATCACAGAGCCCAAGGGAGACCAACCAGGTCTTTCATAATTTGATTCTTGCCAGATGGGTGTAGGTTTGGGCAATTGGAGTGGCACATAGAAGCTTATCAATTTGTATTGTCTACCTTCCAGGAGACCGCCTATCGCAATGTACCTTCTGGGGGAGTGTGAGAGACCACAGATACCACTAGAGGAAAGTTCCTATGTAGGAGTATAGCCACCCCTCTTGACCCCTTCATGGAAAGCTGTTATAGCCAAAGCGTTGCAACAAGGAGCAATTTGGGCCCACCAGATGAGTTTCTTGCAGCATGAGGAATGCAGGCCTGTGCTTTTTGGCATATCAAAGGACAGCAGTCCTCTTGAGCTGATCTAGCAAGCAGTTAACAATCCATGACAGAATTGTAAAGTTAGCCATGTGGGTATGGGGCGCTGAATGCTGTCTCGAGCAGCATGTTGGAATACCTAAGACAATAAGCCTTGGGGCCTGCAAATTTAGCTCAGTTACCTGGGACCCTTAGATCTTTGTACATGGGTGCTCAAAATGTCAAACAAAAACAGAAAACATAAACATACAGTACCATGTATAGGATTTGTGCCAAGGTGAAATGTTGTTGACAGGGGATCCCTAAGTAGCCCTGGTGCAAGGTGATACTAGAAATCAAGCTCATGACTGCATGAACTCCTACACTATCTAAGTGCCTCCCAGGAGTAGAGCAGATGAATCAAGGGGGGGGGTCGGTCTCCATTTGAGTGTTCCATCCAGGAGTCAATATGATTGGTGCCAATAAGTGGTGACTGACCTATGTCTCCCAGAGTGGTGCGGGGTCACTGTTGTCTGTCTCAGAGGAGTCCAGTCAGTCTCAGGATGTCCTGAACCCTGTTGGACCTAGTTTGTCAAATGGGCTTGATTGGCACATCATCACCCAAGTCCGGCCGGGTACAATGGTCAGACGTATCATGACTCGAAGGGAGATGGCGACTAATTCCTTTTGTCTCCACTGCCTAGTCCCATGCCTCCTCTAGGGTCTCGAAGATGTGTGATTGAGAGTTGTGAATCACTTTAAGCTTGGCAGGGAAGATTAACATTTATTGTAAGTTTCTTGCCCGGAGCTTCTGTTTAATGGCACCAAAAGACTTCCTCCGTTTCTGAACAAACTTGGTGAAGTCCAGGAAGATCATGCTATGGTTAGATTGGAATCACAGGGTACCATTTTTCCATGCGTCACGCAGGATAGTGTCTCTGCTGCGATTGTTAAGTATCCAGGCAATCATGGGATGCAGGGGGCACCCAACTGGGATTTCTGGGTCAAGGACTGGTGAGGTCTTTCGATTGTGAACCAGAGTGAAAGCCTTCCCTCTGTCATCCAGGATGTAAGCCATGTCTTGAGAAACTTCTCTGGGTCTGTGTATTCAGCTGTCTCTGAGAACCGAACAAACCAAAGATTGTTGCACCATGATCAGTTTTTTTGCATCCTCTGGCATCTCTTCAAGAGTTTTGGTTCTAGATAAGAGCTGTGATACATACAGTTTATGTACAGTGACTACATCTTCCAACACAGAGACTCAAGACTCTGCCCGCCACATTAGTGAGGCCCCGGTGGTGGAGCCTTTACCCCTCCTCCTGCTTCTTCGATTTTAGTTCCAAATGCTTCATGGGCTGTTTGGAATGCCTGCAAGATAGTCCTGTTGTCACTAGAGTCAATTGTCTTCTGGCTCAGGGAGATCTCATTGGAGAGAAGTTTGGCATTTTCCGAATCAAGAGTAGTGTATTTATCAATATTTGCTTGAGCTTGTGTGCTTCATCCCTTATCCTTCCCCATGTTTTAGTCCACACTATGGGTTGAGCTATGGCGAACAAGAGAAGGGGGGAGAGTGAAGGGGGAATGTCAGATATCCGTGGGCTTATTGTGGTCCTATCAATTCAGGATGCTCCCTCAAAATGTACCTGTGTGTCTCTTCCTAAGCTGGACATCCCCTCAGGCCTGTGAGGCCTCACTCCAGGCCCGGAGATAAGAACCCCCAGAGCTGGGATCCTGAGTAACACCACAGGCCCATGGCAGGTGAAGAGGTGGCAGCAACCTCAGTGTGGCCCGGTCCGCTTGTCACTGATGTTAGGGAGTAGGCAGTACGAGCAGTTGGAGCTAGCCCAGGAAAGAACACCCAGTCTGGAACCACGTGCTGTCCCCATGGGGCAGGGTGCTAAACAAGTGCCGCCAGGTTTCTGCCGTTTTGCTGGGGTCTGCATGGTGACCAAGCAGGCTCGCCTGAGGATGCCCCAGTATTGCACACCCCTTTGCTTCTGGGGTCGAGAGCTCATCACCTCACCAGTCCCAGGAACAGGAGCAACTGGGCCAATCGGCTGCCCACACTTCTGATGTCACCCTACAGCCGGTAAAGCTGGCCAACAGCTCCTGGTCACTCCTCCCATGGGCTTCACGTGCAACTCACTCGAGCACAGTCTGGGCAGGAGTCTATTAGGAGCCGGGCTCAGTGGCTCATTCAGGTCTCTAGGTGGGGTGCCAACTCTTGCCAGATCTCACTCACCAGGAAGGCCGGTGCAGTTGAATGGGCACCTCCACCGGCCCGGCACTCCAGCAGTTGATCAGCAGTCTCCCGTCCATGCCTTTGTGGAGTTCGAGCTCCACTGGTCTTGAGGATCACCCGCCATACAATGGGAAGCCAGGAAGTGTTTCTGACAGTGGAACCCCAGGGAGCTTTTCAGTACTCTGCCACCATCCTGACTTCAACACGGACAAGGATGCACTCCCTCACCAGGCCAGTATGCTCTGACCAGGACTTTGGGTCACCAGAACAAGCACTCACAGCGCACACTGTGGCATTTGTAGGGTCGCCTGATAGAATGATATCAGATGATAGAAGAGTTCCAGGAGCACTCTTAGAGTGTGCCCGCTGTCTTGTCCAACCAGGCCATATCCCCAGCGGTTAGCAATTCTATCATCAAATTCAATATACATATATTTTACATCACTGAAGACTAATGCTTAATAAGCTGAAGCATATGGGTTAAACTATATGCTTGCACACACACAGTAATATGAACCATTGATGAGCTGAAAGATGTGGTAGCTTGTATTTCTGCTGATTCTACTTACAGCAAGTTTTTTCCTGATTGCTTCAAGCTTTTCTGTAGCTTCTGCCAGTTCCAAGTTTGCTTGAGCTAGTGCTTGACGTTTTGGCTCCACATCACAATAGATCTAATAACCAGAGCCAATACAATGTAGCAATAAAAAAATATAGTTAGGGATTTTTATTCAAATTAAAGTCAAATAATTGTTGGACAAAGGTACCACTATATGATATGCGCAATATAACACAATGTCATAACGTCTATGCAACAAACTTTTTCTTTAAAAGAAGTTACATAATCCAGTCTACAGTATGTCATAAACCAATCCCTTGCAGGCACAATCCTATTTTTTCAGTTGAAATAAATGGAATAGTTTAAAACAGTCACATAACAAATGTTAATATAGAGAGACACCTGACATAAGACATCAACCCCCTTCCACACATGAACACATTTTCTCAGACTTCCTCTCAGAAGTATGCCAATTTACCAAATTTGTGCTTGCATGGACAGAAGTGGTGATATCCACAATGATTTCTTATCAAGCAAAGTAGTAGATGCCAATGGCCATTCCGCATATAGCACAGCCATATTGTTACGCCTTGCATGCAAAGTCCTGAATTACCTTTCCAAACATTGCACACCATACCACCCTACAAGCACCTAATGTCTTATTTCTAGTGCAGTCTCACAAAATTTCCACTAAGAAACAAACGTTTAAACACAGGTCAGGTAACCAAAAAGACTCCTCCCTCTAGAACTCTATTTCTTTCTCTTACTGCCATCTGTGATTTAAACCCTGGCGGATGGCCCACATGGTCAGCGGAAGCCTGATCCCTCCTCCCCTGCTTGAAGACCCCCTGCCTTTTATAGTGATCACTGCACCCAAAATGGAGGGTTGATTGTGAAAAAGACAACCTCAATGGCTTTGGCATGCAGGGAGTTTTCTCCCTGTGTATGGGGGCCAACGATAAGCCGGGTTGGCCATTCTCTGCATGGCGGACCTGGGCAGTGAAAATCAGGGATGATCGCCCTGTCCTAAATGGGGTGATTGGCCTTCACTGTGACTTGACAACCCACTGATGGATGGGCCATCAGGCCAAGGGTTTCCAATGGTTAAATCAGCTGAGGTTCCTCTGTTGGAAATCCTATGGTTCCCCACCTATATATGGAAAGAGGGAACAGCGATGTTTGAGAACGGGGTGTAGAAAATTGAGTTATTAGTTGTGTAGCCTACACAACTAATAGGTCTGCAATCCCCTTACTGGGAATCAAGCACCCCATTGTAGCACTTGACTCTCTCAGGGTCGTGAAGCAGAGCAGTCCAAGGCCTACTCAGGGGAGGTGGTGTGGGCTAGTATTCACCGTTCACTGGCACACAATATTAACATTCAATAAAGGATTGTCCACACTACTAAATACTATGAAATTCTTTAAAAATATGTACATGGCAGATGGAAAATACCATATATGACATTGCATAATTACCTTTGAAATCCTAAAGGGGTCACACTAACATATCAAGCGAGTCTATTGGTTTTGTCAAGGTTGAAGAGCAACAACCCACATGACAAAATCATCAATTGGACTTAAATGCAATTATCAACAATAATAATCCTGCGTGAATGCACTTATTAATGTTAATAAACATATATACTGTGAGCAGTCATCATTATGGGGAACCAATAAAACATTTATAATAAGTAAAACCTGTGTTTGTGTATTTTTTATACATTTTCAACCTGCAATCATAAAAGCATCACATTATAAAGACATTTCATTGCAAACATACACTTGGCCACTAGACAGCGCTTCAAGACATGTACTTCCTTTAACCACCTTCAGGCCTTTCAGGCAACAACAACAGCAACCACAGTAATAGCCCCTTTAGGGTTAAATACTCCTGGCTATAGAGCGAAAGCTCCAGCCTTGGGAGTGTTTGAAAATATGAGGGCAATGCTGGTGAGGTTAATCTTTCTGATTCCCTTCCACTCAGGGAGGGGACTCCTCAAGTCCATTTTTGGGAAAAGCTTCACACTTCCTAACCTTGTTGGTGGTGACCCCACTGTCCTGGGGCCACTACATGGGAAGAAACGTCCAAAATTAGAGCCAAAACAGTCAGACCCCTTCGGGAGCAGTAAATATTATAACAGTGGGTCGCCCGCTGTGCAAAGAGCCTGTGTCTTTTGTTTCCTGTGTTTTCTTTTCTTCCCCATTTCATTGGGGACAGTTGAGGGAGTCCCCTCATTGCCCCACTGGCTCCCAAGTGCCCGCACCCCCAAGTGCAGCCACAGGAGCCGGCAGTGTCTCTCCCCCTGCCACTACTGCGGGCAGGGTGCAGCCTTCTGCGGTGGCTGGCCCGCTCTCCCAAGACACAGGTGCGGGGAACAAGGGTGAGGCTCCCACCACTGTGGGGACACGATGCTGCTCCCTTGTCATGCTTGGCATTCCAGTTTCAGGGATGGGGTCCCGGCCACCTTAATGATAAGTACGCCCGGGGATGGGGTCCCCGGGCAGTACAGAGAGTCCGGGGGTGGGGCTCCATGCACTCCCCCTCTCTGAGAGATAAATCACATGCCAACCCCAGGGCCCTGGCCCACCCCGGGTGTATTTAATGGATGATGAGATAGAGCCCTGTACGCTCCTTACGAGGAAAGGTCAAAGGTCGCCAAACTTTAAAATGTGATACCTTGGGTCCCTTTGTGCCGACTTGGACGATCTTAGGCTTGTTTTATTCCTAGTGATGAGTTCCATCCACCAAGGGCAGTTGCAGCAACTCGTTTCACCTCTAAAGAGGTGCAGTTCTCAAGGAGCTGGTTCTCCTGGCTCCCTGTGCCAGCTCTCCTCCTGATCTTGGTGTCTGCGGCAAAAAGCCCTGGCTTTCCACCAACAGGTCCTCAGGGGGCATAAGGGGGCCAGCCTCACTGGCCCTTGGAGACCCACACTGGTCCTGGGGTCAACTGGGCAGAGTCCTTAGTCTTATGTGGGGGATCAGGGAGTTCATCCTTACAGTTCTCCATGGCGGTCCCTAGATTTAGCAGTGAAGTGCAGAAAAATCCACAGGCAAGAGAGAGTCTCCCCTTTGTGCAAGAGTTTTTAAAGGGGAGAGGAAGGTTCCAGAAGTCTGACAACCCTGGCCAATCCTAGGGTGCCATGCCACCTCTCCACCCCTGTACCAACACTCCTGCACAGCATGCTGGGAAAGCTCAAAATGGCTTTATCCAGCAGTCACTAGTCACCTCTGCTCCCGAGGTCTCTGCTCTGCCCCTGGCTGACATCACTGCCAGGGCCTTTCACACAAAAAGTTCAAAGCAAGTCCCCCCCCTGAGTTGGCTCCAGTAGTCTGGGCTCTCTCCTTTGTTCAGTGGGCTTGGGCAGCCCCATCCCTGGTACAGTGTGACGGCTGATTGATTGATGCAGATCATTTCACCCCACCCTTTTCCTCATCAGGAGCTGGCTGAGGTATTGTTCAGTGCTCCCTTTGTGTGGGGAGGCCTTTGTTCCTGCTGCTGGAGAGAAATGTAATTAACTGGGCACAGCAGGGTGGCAAAAGGCCTGGGCTCTGATCCTGAGCTGAGCCAGAGAAATATGACAACTCTGGATAACCCATAATTGTACAGTTATCATTTTGGAAAGTACAGAATTTATTTCCCCCGCACAGAACACCCCATTCAAGACATCAATGGTCTCTGTAGGCCAAAGGGAAGCGAAACTGCACTCTAAAGCAGTTCTCTCCCTATGTGTCTAAAAAAGTGTCACTATAGACAAAACAGTAAATCACACTGACTTTCCCTAGTATTGTACACTAACATTATAAGGCCTATCCCAGGTCAATATCTAATCCTGCAGAGTCCCCATTGCGGCAGGCTACCTGTGCACAGTTACCTCACTGTGCACAACAGTAGTGCCCCACGCGCAGCCCGCACGTGTGCACCCGTGTTCACATGTAACCAGCCAAGTGCCCCTTACCCTTGCTGCGTCGCAGCAGTCTTATCCAAAAAGGCAGACACTGGTGGTAAGCACGTGCAGTCTGTTTGCCATGTGGAGCTGGAGGTAAGCGAGTATGTTAGGCAGAATCTAGACAAGAACACACCAGTTATGGTGCTACTTCTTGACTTGTCAACAGCATTCAACACTGTATCACACTCCATTCTGCTGAACAGATTTAGTACTCTGGGCATTCAGGGCAAACCTCTTTTGTGGGTCAAATCCTTTCTGTAGGGCAGGTTCCAATGGGTGTTTTTACACCCACATTTTTCTTCACCCCAACCCCTGGTATATAGTGTGCCATAGGGTTCTGCCCTCAGCCTGCTTTTGTTTAATCTTTACCTTTCCCCCTTGGTGGATCTTATCAAATCTTGAGGTGTCAAGTTAGTGTTGTATGCCGACAGCATCCAATTGCTGTTCTCCTTACAAGACAACACTGAGGCAGCTTATTACAATTTAAAAAATGTCTCAGAGGAGTTCCATCCTGGATGGAGGCAAACTACCTAAAACTGAATTCCGTTTAAACAGAAGTCTTGGTTTTCAATCAGAGTGGACCCCCACCACCATATCTATGGTGGCCTGATGAACTTAACGCTCCTCCTATTCCTACCTCTTCTGCTAGGAACCTTGGCATCATATTTGATTCCTCGCTCTCCTTCGCCACTCAAAATAAGCAAATCTCAGTTTCATGAAGTTGAAAATCCTAAAAAAGTTCCTTCATCTAGTTCCTGAGGAGATGAGGAAATTGGTCGTCCATGCTTTAGTCACCTCTCGCCTGGACTATTCGAATAGTCTGTACCTCGGTCTCCCTGTGTATCTGATACGCAGACTCCAGTTAATCCAAAATTCATCAGTAAGATTAATTAGGAGAGTCCCAGGCCCAATTACATTTCTCTTCCTCTGAGACATTTGCACTGGCTTCCGGTTGAACAGCACATTAAATTTAAAGCACTGACGTTGGCCTTCCGAGCTGTCCATGGTGAGGCCCCTCGCTACTTGACAAACATACACCCATGAGAGGGTTCTTAGGTCAGTCGCCTCCTAAGGATCCCTAAATTCCTGAAGTCCCGCTGTGGGGGCAGCTCCTTTACTGTTCTCACTGCCAAACTTTGGAACAGTCTTCCTCCCAACCTGCGCTGGGTAGAATCGCTGACTTCCTTTACAAAGCAACTCACAACTTGACTATTTGACAATATTTACCCTCTATGTTGTCCAACTGGCCTTTTTGTCCGCTTGAGCAACGAGAAGCTTCTGCCTGAAGCAGCTGCACGCTTCATCAAGTGTTGTTGATTGATTATTGATTGATTGATTACTGTGGGAGAGACACATGTAGTGAGACTAACCCACAATAAAAAGTCCAAAACCGGATGATCCAAAAAGCAAAAATATCCGGCCGTACTGAATGGGCCGCAACCCATTTGCAACACAGGGCATGCACATTTTTTTGGCATATGATCACATAAACCAACCTCTAACTGACATCACCTTTGGCTTTTTGCAATGAGCCTAACATCAGATAATTGAAACACCTGAAAACCAACATCTTCTAACTAGGTTTTTGTCTTGAATGACTTTTCCACTTCTGTGAAATGTTTCCTTCCCTCTTTTAGTCTTTCTGGCACTCTGTAGCTTCTATTGCGCCTATCATTGCACTACAAAAACAAAAAATATAATGAAATAAACATTGTATTGATAAAGATAGTCCTTGGTGTATCTTCAAGATGCACTGGATTAGTCTTTTTGAAGTATATTTGTAACAAATATCTCAAGGATGCTACACATATTTCCATAATAACTTTAGGAAACTGACATAGGGAAATACTTTATTAGCTAGAGTTGCATTGGCACAAGGGTGGGTTTATGGCCGAGACTACAGGAAGCAAGCAGAATTTTGAAAATGATTTTGCACTAGCACTGACCAGGTGCTTAAAAGGTAGGCAGATATATATGTATGCCTACATGCCCCCCTTGTTCTTGTGTATGTAGTTGGCCTGTGTATATGTTTCATCACAAATAAGCCTGTAAATTATAAGACAAATGAGTATAAGTAGAGGGGGATGCAAAACCTTCCCAAATAATAACTGCAAAATGTTGTTAGGTCAAACAAAGAAGTCCAATAAATAAACCTGGGCTCAACCCATGGTAGCTATGGCATACAGCAGATAGGCTTAACCTAATGAAAAGTGTGTAAAGTATTTAGCAGTACCAAACCAGTTGACTGGGACTTGGGCACAATTTCAGGTCAACCACGATGGAGTAGAGGTCGGATAACCCAAGCGTGCCATCCCGTCCAAAGATATATCTTCTTGCTTAGTCTCTGCAAGGGAAGTCAAAATCCTGGGCAGGCTGTGTCTGGCAAAGTACCCTCAAAGACAGATAGTTGTTAGACAGCTCAAGCTATTGGTTTTGGCAGAAAAAATCCAAGTGGAAAAATTGAAAGTCCTCTAGTAGACGGACACTTATTGTGCCATTGCCCGGGCAAAATTTTTATCTTCAAACATGGCCTTTTTATAGCACTCAGAATCGTCTGGCAGGGCAAGCCCGAAGCTGTATCTGGTGAAGTCCTCTCAAATCGGTCACCTTTGCCGCGAGATCTCACTGAAGCTCTGGAAGTCTTGGTCATACAAAAAGCCACAACTTTTCAGACTTTCTGTAGACTTTTTGATCTAAGGCTGCCAGTACTTTGGGGAGAGTACTTAGTGGGACAGTGCTCACTCCACCAGAGGCTACTAGCAGGGTAAATTCCAGTTGCTTCTGAAGTGGTCACTCCAGGAAAAGGCCTCTTGCAGCATGCTGTGACCCTGTAGCCACACAAGTCAGCCAACAGACCCTTGGAGTCAACTTCTCATTCCTGGGTACAAGTAGGAGCATATCTAATCCCCCAGGTCTCCGCACAGGTAAAGACAGCTGGTCCAATCCTCTTCTGTTCTTCCGCAAGTTCAGAAAATTGGTGATGTGCCACATTTGAAGCATTCACAAGCAAGTGAGTGGGCGTGACTATGAATGGCCAGGCCTCACCCTGGCCCATTTCAAGTTAATGAATTTCCTGAACTCTCCCCAGCTGCCCTTCCTGAGCTACGAGGACTCAAACACATCATATCTAATCCTTCCTGCAAAAAGGCCCAAGCCATTATTTCTACTCTGGGAATAGTTTTCATTCCTCATGAAGGGGCAAGCAATGACAGGGGCCGCCTGCTGGCAGGCAAATGGTAGTGCTCCAGTACGCAGAATTAAAAAAAACAGCAATACCAGGCAGCATAAAATGGGGATTATCACGCTAAAAGAGGTATTTTCTCACATATACTGTTTCAGGTTTTTATCCTCTAGTATTCCGACATATCAGAGCCAATTGCCGTTTTAAGGAGTGAGGGTCTTCATGGTCAGACTAATGGTAAGGCAATGGAGGTCAGCTGGTAAATTCTACCCAATATTGCTGAAGTATAGGATTTTCATTCATGGGTAAGATGCTGAAAATGTTTTGCCTTTTGTCTCCAAAAATCCATTGTGATCTGTAGTGTAGGTCTCATACTGTAATTAGTTTGACTCATGATTTAAAAAAAAAAAAAAAAACTACTTCGGGCAGTGCTGCCTTGGTTGAGGTCAAGTAATTCAATTTCCAGTTTTTAGAGTAACAAACAAAAAACATTTGGTGACCATATTCGTCTAGTTTAAGTGAATGTGATAAAAGTTAGGTTCAATTGTTAATTGGGAACAATTACACTTGGCTAGGGATGGTACCTGGTGAGGGCAAGGGATAAAAACTATTTGTTGAGCACTTGCAGACAGCACAAAATCATTCTGTGTCATAATTTCTGCTCCATATTAGTAAATACAGTGATTTGAATAAAGACAGGAGCCAGGATAGATAGGTTATAGATTTTTTTTCTTCAGTCTGCATGTGATAATTCAGAGTGGAGGAAATAGAACGAATGAGATATGCAGTGGCTGCTCCTCCTCTAAAGCGGAGGAGCGTCGCCCCACTGAACACAAGGAAAAATAAAATGATAATAACTATAGTTAACATTTTAGTTTTCCTATTTCAGTCAGGGGCTCCTGGGTCAGGGCTGGCCAGAGCAGGGGGAGGAGTGGTTTACACTCCCTAAGTGCGCACAACTGCTTGGCCGGCCCTCTTGGGCAGGCCAAACAGTCCTGTGCACTTTGCATCTTCCCCACCAGGCTGCATTACGCAGCCTGGTGAGGAACATGCAAAGTCTTCCATTCCTCGTCTGAGCACCGAACCACAGCGCTCAGACCTATCACAACGCTGTGTTGCAGTGTCGTGATTAACTCTGGGGAGCTTGGGAGCCCGGGTGTTTCCTGCTGCCAGCCGGGACTGCAAGAAGGAGGAAGATGACAGAGGACGGATGAGAGGCGGTGGCCGGATGTTACAGGTAAGTGGGATTTTTTGTTTCTTTTTTCGTCGTTTCTCCCTCCTTACCCCCACCCAGCCACCCCACCACCCGGGTCCGGTAGCAGCTGCAAAGGCAAATCTAATAGAAAGTCTATCAATTGAAATCTTAAAAGAAACAAGGCACATGGTATTGTCACAGAACTAATTTGCCACCTTGGCATGATTACCAGTAATTCAGGATACCGTTGATTTGGGATCTAGATAAACTACTTGTGTTTCTTATCTTTTCACAAGGTATTTAAAAACAAAGTTCAAGATCAAGTATATTGCTTTAAAACATTATTGTGATATTCATAAAAATATAGCGACATATTTCTTCAGTATGATGTTACTGCTAAATTTTTATGCCACAAAAAGTCATACTTTACATTTTACAAGTGTTGTGTTCCATAAATTTACAAAAGATATATCTTGAGAAAGAATCCAAACCAAACGTTAGTAATTTTGTGAGAGGAAACATAACGTATTCTTAATCAAAAGCAGGGTACATCTTAGAATGCATTTTAATGGATTGAGGTATTGTGGTGAATGTCGTCACATTGATATACTATTCTGAGCTTTATATAAAATAATTTCAACAATGATATTCCATCAAAATTTATTTAGCAGACACATTTTTTGTTCATACTGGTACCATTACATTATTTAATGTTTACATTGGTACAGAGCAGCTGAAATTTCCAGGTGAAAGTCCGAGCCAAAAGGAATAATTTCCGGGGAAATCAGACTCAGAATTACTGGTTTCCCAGTAATTTGCCATTTTTTAGTTGAACCTCAGGGTCCAACTTGTAATGGGCTGGATTTTCCTCACCCCCAGAGTTACCGGTACTCCAGGTAATGGTAACTCCAGGCGGTGGAGAAAATCCAGCCCATTTACTGAGCCACTTACAATGAAGGCTTTAGGGTTTGTATGTTTTCCATTTAATGTGTTCTCACTTCTTTCCCCAAAATTACTTTGATTTTTTAGCATGATGCTTCCTCCACTTTACTCTCTGGGAATTTGGTATCTGATAAGGTGTCTGGGTCTTGTTCTTGATTTGTTAGGTATGTTTTGTCTCATTAGTCACATTTTGTTTGTTTTCCAAAGCTAAAGACTACCCATTTGGTGGTCCAGTTAATCTCGTTTGAATTTCCTGTTCTTCCATTTCATAAGGTTTTCAAAAATTCATCTACTACCCAATTCAGTAGGTCATAGTTTTTCATATGGATTTTTCCCCAAATATTTTTTTCAGTATTTTTTGGTTATGTTATCTGTTGGAACAGAAACGTCTTCTTCATGGTAAGTGACATGCACTCCTGAGTGCCCAACAGTACTATTCTCTGGATCCCCAAAGCTGATTTTTTGTCATAGGCAAACACGGATCATGCATGTGCACCATGGCATAGGTCTGTCTCAAGGATTTCAGTCTTGTTGGACCAGGAGGGGTGCCCAAAGCGCTACCCTCAGGGTGGTGTAAGGCTACCGCATTCACCAAGAGTTAAGCAGCACGAGCACAGTGGTGGCAGTATTGTGTGTAGTGATCATTAGGAGTGAACAGGTCCTTTTATCATTGTGTCACTGGAGTGAGGGCTACAGACTAACTCACTTTTTTAAAGTTCTGCAGCTGTGCGCTTAACACACCCTTGGTCTACATCAGGTAGATGTAGAGTTCTGTGTAGCACAATAGTAGTGACTGCACTGGATCTGTATGGGCCTGGGAAGGGTACAGTACAGAGGTAGAGAAGTACTGTGTGTACATGAATGGTTAGAGCATATTCTGAGTTTATTTATGCTTGTGAGGAATACATTACATGAGAGATGTAGTGCTGTGTAGTGCAAGCGCAATGAAAAGCATGTGCTGGGTGCATGTGTGCTTGTGAAAATTATCATACATGAAGGGTGAAGTGTTGTGCAGTGGGCACTTGGTGAGTGTGTGTGCTGACTGTGTGTGCTGGCAAATAGAACACCCTGGTGCAATACAGAAAAGTTACTGTACTGGGCAGTGCGCACAGACTGAATATGTTTGCTGAATGTATGTGTGTCTGTAGTGGCACAATGTATGGAGGTAAATATCCTGGAGAGTATCTGTGCTGTGAAAGTACACTGAGTGCAAGTGTGCCTGTAACGGTACATTACATGGAGGACCCTGGGTTCCATTTTGGATAGCCCAAGCCTGCCTGGTGAAGAAGACATGAGAAGTAGAGGAATCTCCCCAGACAGATATGTGTATTGCTGCATTCCTGTGAGCTGGGTGGGACACACACTGGAGGAAGGGAGAAAGAGACTCCCCTTACTCTTCAAAAGGCTTCTCTTGATTCAGTGATAGATCACAAGGAAGGGGCCAGAACACATCTCATGAAGGAGATGGGGCTGATAAGGAAATCATAAAGAGTGGGGCTGGGAGCCAAGGATTAACCTTTTGATGCACAAATCACATTGGCTGGCACCCAGGTGTGAACTCTAGTCACTCCCATGGCCTCTGTTGTGGGGCAATCAGCTTCGGAGTCTTTCCAGCTGTGACAGACAAGCCTTTCAAGAGGAATGAAGAGCAAGAAAAGTATACACTTCAAAAGAAGCAGAACCCCAACATAAAACCTCAAAGACTCAGACCTTAAATCACATTTGGTGTCTGGAAATGGACAATAGGAAGGGGAGGTTGAGACCCTAAGCTTTGTCATCTGCCAAAAAGTCAGCCAGGCTGTGTGAGAATGGGAAGCTCAGCAAGACTTCTGCCTGTGACTACAGCTGGAAGTAAAGACCTGCTAGTCTCCCTCCTGGGTGAGGGGCCATGATCCAGGGAAACCAAGATCACCTGCCCTGGAGCACGGAGCACTAGCCTGCTTGCCAAGACTAGTGTGCCTTGTGAGGAAGAGGACAGTTTTGGAGAGAGTGAGGTCTAGTGGGGAGCCCTACCTAGAGGATTCCCTGAGCAAGGTGTGAGGAAGGGCTGTGCCCCGATCAGGTCAGGAAGGGCCACAGAGGTGTGGTCAATTGCACTGGAGGAGTCTGTACCTAGATCAGAAAGTACAGTGGCAACCCCGTATGCCAGAAGGGGCTGCCGGTACCAACATTGCCAGAAGTTTGGGTCATTGCCCGGAGAGAAGATTGGGGCTGTGACCAGTGGGTCAACCCTGCACACCAAGACCTGCCCCTTACTGATCTCCCTGAGGACCGTGAAGGACGCCGCAAGAGACACAGCACTTTTTGCCCAAAGTGGGATGGGTATGCCCAGATGTGGGCCCCTTGCTCACTGTGCCACTGGATTCAAGCTAGCCTGCCTGATGAGGGGTGTTAGTCTGAAACTGGTCTCAGGATGCTTGTTTCCGGTCCAGGGATGACCTGGCTTGGCAGTTCGGGCTGGACTGTTCCCATGAGGAACAGGGTCAAGACTGATTTACATATGGCTGGGTCCTAACTGGGGTGGCATAGTGAGCAAAAGAACAATGGATTTAGCCCAGATCTATTGACTGGGGGGTGAATGTTTGATTCATTCAGCATTCTGTCCATCATTTGTTACCACAGCACTACCCTAAATAGTAGGCCTGCCTGCCATGTGGCTGTGGAATGCAGATCTTAATCTTCAGTGGGGCCATGATCTGGCCCTACAGGCTAAGTCTCAAAACCTCCATCTCCAGTCTATTCCATCTGGCCCTCAAATGGCAGAGGTCTTGTCATTCTAGTGGTACACCCATGGTTTAGGACTGTCCCTGGGGAATGCATAGATGTGCTCCCCAACCCCTGGTGTCCACTGGAGCCAGGCACCATGACACACAAGACTCAAAGCATATAAATGTCCATATTCTATAAGTGGCATTTCTAAGCGAACTAGGCCGAAACCCCTTTTACCATTGGAAAGGGTTTGGCATGGCAAATCTATTGAATGGAAACATTATGATCTGCTCCATTGCAATCCACTATTGCAGCCCGAAGTAATGTCAAACACTTCCCCATGTTAACCTATGGAAAGAGCACGCCTCATAGGAAGTGAAAACACGCACAGGTATTCCTCACTACCTGGAGGCAGGTGCGCTAGTGTGAACACAGACATGCGATGGCAGGTTGGACACATAGTCCCCAGCACCAGAGGTGCAAGTGTGCCCACCCCAGTCTGCAACAGCAGATGGGACATGAGTGTAACTAATACATGTGTCTGTGCATGCGCACAGGCCTGCGATGGCAGGCTGCACACACAATCACAGACACCATAGGTGCGGGTGCGCACGTACAGCGGCCCGCGATGACCGGCTGCTCATGAGTTTACTCACAATAGATGCCAGTGTGCACACACCGGTCTGCGATAAGTTGAGGACCTGGGCTGACCCAGGCCCTAACACCTTAGGTGCGAGTATACGCACAACACCCTGCCTGGGCCAACCGAACATGGGTTGACCCCACTTACAGGTGAAATTGCGCACACCCAGCCTGCACTGCTGGACCGGGCACCTTGTCGTTAGCACCATGGGTGCAAGCGCGTCAACACAGGCATGCAATGGCAGGCCTGACCCTGGTGACTGAACACCGGGGATGCAAGCATGCACTCACCAGCCTGCAATGGCAGGCCGGGCACGTATCCCAAATTCCATAGGTGCCAAAGCGAGTTCTCAAGCTTGCGATGGCAGGTTGGACACGTATTCGCAACAGCATAAGGGCACACAGGCGCATAGTCAACATCTTCCAGGTGCAAGTGAGCACTCCCAGGTGGGCGTTGGCAGACCAGCCCATGTTTGAGAACACCCTGCCAATGCCTCTTCCTAGCCTGTGTAGGAAGGTGCATGCTCAGAGCCCGGAGGCCACGCAAGAGATTCGTGACACGCCAGTAGTATCCCCAGTGAAGAGACGAGTTCCAAGGGTGGGGTAGCCCCACAGGGGGCGTTCCCCACTTCCTAGGCAGGGACCATCCATATGGACCCACCCGGCCTTCAGCCTACAATCCCCCCCCCCCATGCCCGTCAGGGCCCTCATGGTATGGGACGACCCACTCGGGGTTGACTGAGCCAGAAGTGATGCCAAATATAGGCAGGGGCGTAATGGCACCACACAGGCCTGCAATGGCAGGCCCGATACAGGGTTGACAGGCTATCTGGTGGGTGGCACACTCAATGCTATGTCCCACTACTAGCCAGTGCCATACCCGCCCTGGGTATGTGGCATACCTGTTTACAGGGCGCTCTGCAGTACAGCACCTAAACCCCTCGCGTGTGCATGCCCTGCCCAATGCGGGCAAGTCGGGCGCGCCCACCTTCCTTCTGCAGTACAGGGGGAAGGTGCCCAGATTCCTAAGGACGTGTAGAGAGAGTCGGCAAAGATTACAAGGAAAAATCTAACGGTTTTGGGGTTCACTCCTCAAAGAAGGGACATGTCCAACACACACCAAATCCCTAGACCTGATGAGCTCATTGAAAGTTTGGGCGCTGCCAAATTCTTCAGTACCTTTGATTTGAAATCAGGGTACAGGCAGTTTGCTCTGACAGAGGGGGCTAAAGACAGGTCGCATTCTCAACCCCAGAGGGCCACTTCCAATTTTGGGCGATGCCCTTTCGTTTGAAGAATGACGATGCTCCATTCCAAAGCTTGGTTAACCGGGTCCTGGATGGTAAGGAGGCCTTCTGTGCTGCCTAGTTAGACGACATTGCTGTCTACAGTTCTAGCTGGGATGAACACCTGCATCACCTCCACATGGTGCTTCAGGCCCTGCAACAGGTAGGCCAGACCATCGAGGCCAGTAAGGGCCAGATTGGGCAGGGTTCCGTGGTATACATAGGTCACCTGGTAGGTGGGGGCGCAGTGCAGCCCCACCAGGCCAAGATTGAGACCATCATGGCCTGGCAACTACCCGCTACTCAGACAGAGGTGAGAGTCTTCTTGGGCCTGCAAGGGTACTACAGAAGATTTGTTAATGGATATGGCCCATGGTTGCCCCCTTAACAGAGCTGATTTCTAAGAAGCAGCCCAGATTGATGATCTGGACAGAGGCTTGTCAGAAAGCCTTTGATACCCTCAAGGAAGCCATGTGTACAGCACCTGTACTCAAGGCACCTGATTTCTCCAAACAATTCATCGTGCAGACAGATGCTTCAGAGTATGGCATAGGGACAGTCTTAGCACAGCTGAATAAGGAGAGCCTAGATCAACCAGTAGCCTTTATTAGTCGAAGGTTACTTCCACTGGAACAGAGGTGGAGTGCGATCGAAAGAGAAGCTTTTGCTGTGGTCTGGGCACCAAAGTAGTTGAGACCATACCTGTTTGGGACTCACTTCCTGGTGCAGACAGACCGCAGGCCCCTCAGATGGCTCATGCAGATGAGGGGTGAAAATCCCAAACTGGTGGGTTGGTCCATCGCCCTAAAGGGAATTGACTTTAAGGGGGAGCACCCTCCGGGTACAGACCACATCAATGTGGATGGTCTCTTCAGGTTCTTCCACCTTAGTGAAGAGAACTCCCTTTCAGCAGAGGGGAACATGTGTTAGACCTGATGGCCTTAGGGTAGTCTTCCCTCCAACTTATTGCCTGCCTCCTCCACTTTTCAGACCTTATTTTTGCTGGTAGACCACTGCTGGCCAGTGCTAAAGTGCTTGTGCTCTCGTCCCTAAACATAGTAACATTGGTTCATCCCCAATTGGCATATTTAAATTACTTATAAGTCCCTAGTAAAGAGGTACTTCCTCTACAGAGGGCTTGTACATTAAATGCTACTAGTAGGCCTGCAGCACCGATTGTGTCACCCACTGAAGTAGCCCTTTAACCATGTCTCAGGCCTGCCACTGCAGAGGCTGTGTGTGCAGTTTTACACTGCCATGTCGACCTGGCAAAATAAACCTTTTGCCAGGCCCAGACCTTCCCTGTTTACACATATAGGTCACCCCTAAGGTAGGCCTTGGACAACGCAGAGGGCAGGGTGTAATGTATTTAAAAGGCAGGACATGTACTTTTAATTTTTGCGTGTCCTGGTAGTAAAAAACTCCCAAAGACGTTTTTCACTACTTCAAGGCCTCTCTCTTCCATAGGATAACATTAGGGGATTACCTTATTACATTTTATAAGTGTTATATACAATTAGAAAGAGATAAGACCCCCAAGTCTGGTGTCTCTGGAATCCTAATTTAAAATCCTAACTTATGGTGAAGTCGGACTTTAAATTGCAATTCAGTAAATGCCACTTTTAGAAAGTTGGCATTTTCTTACTTTAACCATTTGGTGTCTAGTGTCTGCTGTCTGTCTCTGATCAGTCTGGGGTGGGTGACAGCTGGGCTTTGTGCATTCCCCCTTAGACAGCAACACACAATAGGATCTTAGGTATGACTTGATGGGCCATCCGGGAGGATGGGAGGGAGGAGCTGGACCCAGTCTCACTTACACCTGAATAGGCTGTGTCCTGTCCCCACACAAAGGGCGGTATGCCCCCCTTGTGGTGAGCCTGGAGCCAGGGCAGGAAGGGAGGACCTCTGTGGACTTCGAAGACCTGTGTTTGATGTCTCCCCCACTTCCAATGCCCAACTGGTATAAGTACTGGACCTCTGACACCATAACTCCAGTACACTTCTGGCCCTGTGAAGACTCTGCCAGGAAGGAGGACTGCTGTGGTGCTGAAGTACTGCTACTCTGCTAAACTACTGCTTTTCTGGACTCTGAGTCCTATCATGCAGTGCTGCCCTGCTGCCTGCTGTTTTCTGCCTGGGTGAGAAGGACTGGACCTGCATCACCTGAACCCAGCCTGACTCAAAGGGCTTGCTGGCTGGCCTCCTGATCTGAAGTATCTGGGACATAAAAGACTTCCAACCTACCTGCTTCTGCACCTGGACTCTGCCATCCATGAGTGTGCCATGCCAAGTGGTGCCACCCCAGTCCTCGACTCTTGAAAATGGGCCTAAGGTGCTTGCTTTATGAGGAGAACCCAAGCATCCACTGTCGAACCAGTGTCCCTAAGCCGTTGCATGGATCAGAACCGGCACATTGCTCATGTTGCATGGACCAGAACTGGCACATCACCTCTGTTGCTTGGTTTGGCCCTGATGCATCACCTTTGGAACCACCACTATGCGACGCTCTTCCTGGCACATGGTCTTCGCATTCCCATCTGCAACATCCACAATGATGACGATGAATTTCTGCATCGTAGCTCATCGCTCAAAGGAGCCGACGCATCACCGCCACTGCATGGATAGACAGCCTCTCCAACATCAACGCAGTCAGGATTAACTTTGTTCAGCTGGCCTCACTTGGTACCTGTATCCTGCCCACGCTCCATCACGGCCAACCTGAACTTATGTCTTTGTCCTGGTCCAATGTGACTAGACAGCCCAAGTAAGCCGTATTGCTTCTAAGCATTATTTTACAGTTTATTCTTTAAAAATTCATAGCTCAAGTTCTGCTTATTGGATTTTTGTCATTTTGGTCTTGTATTATTTATTAAATTAAGAGCTATTTTTCTAATCTGGTGTGAAATCTTTTTGTGTGGTGTTTTCCCTGTTTTACTGTTTGAAAGGTTGCACAAATACTTTACACATTGCCTCTACGTTAAGCCTGACTGCTCTGTGCCAACTTACCAGAGGGTGAGCACAGGTTAATTTAGGGTTTGCCTGCTTCTTACCCTGAAGAGGATTGTGGTTGCTGCTTGACTAGGGTTCATACTCTAGTCAACGTACAACCGAATTTCTAACCTCTTTCATATGAAAAGAAGTATTTTAAAAGCAAGTATTTGACTGGACATTGACTTATTGACAGTACTGTGTGCACTTTGAGTTATGAGTCATTTTCACTCACCTGTATCTACACTCCCCCCTCCTAATAATCCTCCCCCCGAAGAAGCCTTTGACTGCTCGTCCTCAGCTACCACTAAGAGTCAAGTGAAGGATTAGTAGTTGACCCAGTTGCTCAGGATCCATAGTAGGTCGGGCCCTGGGACATTCAGGAGTAAAAGGCCTCAACCACCACAGCTGGGCCCAGTAGCCCCTGCGTGCCCCGTGGCCCTCTGAATGGGGTTCTGACATTAATTTTCTGTTTGGGTTTCTCATATTCACTTTCAGCTATCTTAGTCAGTTGACAACATATAATTTGAGGCTTTTCTAAAGTATTATTCCCACCTTTCGATTGTGTTTGGATCTGATTGTTCTACTTGGTAGAAGGCTTAATATCCTCAGGCCTTGTGAGATTTGTTGAGCTTCCTGATACTTCTTTAGTGTAGTCATCTCCCACCATGTGGATGTGTTTTTTCACTGCCTTTTCTATAGACTGGAATGTACTTTTGGTTGAGGATAATTCGGACATAATACAACTGGGTATATTAACTTCCGATGTTTTGAAAACGTTTGCTCTCTTTTCTTCTTATTTATTTTGGAACCCTGCCACACATATTGTTGTGTTTTCACATTATACGGAGTACAACCTAAAGAAATCAAGGGTCAGGATATTAATCCAAGCATCTAATTAAACCCATATAAACACTCAAACCACTGTTCACACATGAGTTCAGAAGTGTCACCAGTGGGCAATGGTATCGTTCACTATTTGTGTTATGCAATTTTATTGTTGTTTATTATTGGTTTCATGCGTTTTAAACCATCCAGTAACTGGTCAACATATATCACAATTACGTTATATTCAGAAAGGGAAGAAACACGACTTGGATTTCTCCGACTAAGAAAATTAGTTGACTCATGCACAGGATTCAACCCAGGACATGTGAAAGACCAAAAATAAAACATCCTTACTAAACGAAAGAATGTTACCTAAGAGAATTCTTTGAAAATCAGTCAATTTAATTCTGTTAATCACTGTGCTTTGCAAACATTTTCTTTCTTTTAAGGTTTAAATTCTGCCCTCTGTTGCTGTATTTGTTAGTCATTTATATCTTGAAATACTGAGTGAATTGTGACAAAATCTTGATTCTTTAGGAGAAACAGCCAATTTTCATGTGCACATATTAAATATTGGAATGGAGTAATTAAGGGATGAGTGAGCCTGCTCCTCTTTTCTCAGCAAAGTAAAATGTGTATATTGATGTTTAAGTGATATCAAGGTACATTTTATCACTAGGGATGATAACGAGGTCACTTGATAACTGGTGCATAGATACCTAATATGGAGATAAATATTACTTTCCATGCGTTTTGTGTCAAATGGTGTCAGCAAAAGATTTTTATGGTCTGGTTTGACAGAACATCTGTCGCCAGACAATTATGTGACCATTGCTAGAGAGGGGCTTTGGCTCCGCCCACATGTTGGGAGCCAGGAGTATATGTTTGGACTGAGCAGAAGTTGTGTGCTTCCACTAAAAAGTGCTTGCCCTCCACAGAGCTATCATTTTGTTTATTTATCCAGCTGCTTGAACTTGGACTTTCAGGGCAAACACTTGGCATTCTAATACTATTGAAGCGTCTTTGCTAGATAATTTATGGGTTTTGTTTCTGGCAACAGCACAGATGGGAGGGTGTAGTCAATAACCTATGTGGATTTTTAGGTCTGGCTTGACTGTGCAACTGTCACATAGCCAATTAACATACACCAATATTATTCAACAGTTCTTTCCTTCCATAGAAAAATATATCCATTCCCATGCTATCGAATTGTAATGCTTCAGATTACCAACATTCCCTTAAAACCCAATATATTGGCATTGTCAGTGCTTGTTTTTCTTAATTCATCTAGGGCCACATGCAAACGATTTGCGAGTCGCAAATTGGTTGCAAATTGTTTTTTTAATGCTAAAATGGCTATACACAATGCACAACAAACATTCGAAAAAACGAGAATAGCGATGCATCCGAATTGCGACTCACTATTTTTTGCAACCAGAATTTCCGACTCACAAATATAGAATCGCTATGTGCAACTAGCAAATGGCATGTACAAGCGAGTGGCAAATTGCGAATAATCACAAAATGGCCCATTTGCACATGCAATTTACCACCAATTCAAATCAGGAGGTAATTGGTTCCAAAGTATAAAAAAAAAGCCTCAGAATGCCTCACGGGCTTCCACAATGGCTGCCCTGTACGTGATAGCGAGTAGGATGTGCATACTGGCTGCTCAGCAGAGGAGGTGGAGACCGGAAAGATTGTTCTGAGTCAGGCTGACCATTTTTGAGAAGACAGAGGAAGAGATATATGAAAAATACAGGCTGAGTAGCAATGTTATCCTGGAGCTAATAGCTACCTTAAAGCCACACCATGAAAGCAGCATGCAGTGCAGTAAAGCAGTCCCCACCCATGTCCAGGTGTTCTGCTCCCTCCAGCTGTTGGCCAGTGGCAGTTACCAAAATGTGATAGCTGTGGCTGGAGGGGTGTCTCAGAGTGCACTTTCGTGTTTCTTTTGCAAATTCTTAGACGCCATGCTCCTCTGCATACACCAACATATTTACCTGCCTAGGGGTGATGTGGAAATGCAAACAACTAAATTGCAATTCTACCAGATAGCCAGATTCCCACAGGTCATAGGGTGTATAGACGTGACTGATGTGCCCATATGTTCCCCTTCCCACCTGGAATACCTATTCAGGACCTGCAAGAACACCCATTCCCTGAACATCCATGTTGTCTGCAATGCAAACAATATCATCACAGATATGTTTGCACAATACCCAGGGAGCACCCATGACTCCCACATGTTCTGGCACAGTCGGATTAACCGACGGCTGGAAAGAGGGGAGTTTGATGAAGGTTACCTACTAGGTACTGGAAAGTAATGTTACGACTCATATTTTATTTTCCAATCATCATTCCTTGTATGTTATCTAACACATATCTTTTCTTTGTCAGGTGACAATGCATATGCCCTGAGGCCATGGATCATCACACCCTGTCTCCCAACAACCCACATGAGAGGTGGTACAACACAGCACATATGTGCACCAGGTCGGTGATTGAGTGGACGTTTGGGCTCCTCAAATCCAACTGCAGGTGCCTGCACAAGAGTGGTGGGGGAGGCTTGCAGTATGAGCCTGAGACTACCTCCAAGATTGTGGCAACCTGTGCCATACTCCACAACATTGCCTACAGGTCGGGCTTACCCACTGAGGTAACCTAAAGTGACTCTGGGGATGAGGATCCTGGTCCATCTGTCCAGCAGCAAACCGAGGCAAGCAGTGCAGCAGAGGGGAGAAGGCGCAGGGACCACATAGACAGACATTACTTTGCAAGGTAAGATATGTCCATATACACAATACTCACAGAAAAGGCGACACCCAGTAATAGATTTCTCAAAATAAAGCGCCCTTTAATGCCATGTTCAACAAACAGAGGCAGATGACCTGTCTGTCACACATAATCATATGTACATTGAGTGCACATGTTGGTCAGTTACATCATTGCCAGCTGAAAGGGAAGAACAGAACAAATCCGAAGAAAATCCAGACTTTCACCCTGCACTTATTTCTTCAAAAGTGGTCCAGAATGGGAGCTGGTGCCATGCGTAGGTGCTGGAGTGCAGCTGCTACTCAGCCGCGGCACACAGACATCAGAGGAAGACACCCTGCTGTGGCTTGACACCTCACTGTCTGGACTCTCAGCACCCACCCCTCTGGCAATGTGGGCGGTTTGGATGGCCTTCACAGCTGCTGTGATCTATGTTAGGCCCTGTGCCACTTCCCACTGTGGTGGCCCACCTCCAGCTGTAGGGCCATCATGGGTTTTAACAGAGTAGTGGTAGCCTGTGCTAGCCTTCCTATGGCCCTTGTCACGGCATCGATCCTGCCACCTCTGCTCCTCTCCCTACGCCTTTGCAGGCTCCTGTCCTCTGACAGCTCATTGCAAAGTTGTGCGACAGCACCTGTCACAGAGTCGATTTTAGAGTCCATGCAGGCCTGATTTTCTGCTAACTGCTTGGTAATGCTGTTGAATCCAAGGGTCAATTTGGGATTGATCTTTTGCATTTGTTTCTGCTGTAGGCACTGAACCTGCAGCATCGCCTCTTCCAGCCCGCTATACAACGACTGTTGGCTGGATGTCGACTGGGAGACTGATGCCTGCATTCTCATATGGTACCTAAGCCCGTGCGGAGTGGAGCACTGCTGGTGGACCCAGCTGACTTGAATGCGGCTAGGGGTATGTGGCTGCCTGGTATTCTGCCTCTGTTCTGCTGCTGGTTGGGGGGAAATAGACACTGTGCTGGACTGCCCAACTGATGTGATTGGCACACTCCCGGGCTCCCCACTTGGAACTTTATCCATCTGGCCCTGGTCTTCTCCCTCATCTGCCGGCTCTTCAAGTACTTCCACAAGTGTCCCAAATTGGATAATGGGAATGACAATTAAAGGTTACTTGTGATACACTATATAATTTGTCTACCAACATTATTCTGATAATATCTGACACTGAATACATTGTTGATGTCTGAGACTACATTTCCCATAATGCATCATGTGTTTTTTTTTCTACATGTACCTGGACCATCCAGATATGTCTGAGTAAGGTTCCATGCATGCAGACACCAGCTTTAAGAACATAAAAGTTAGCATGGTAGCAGTTTCACACTTAGTGATGGTGGAGGGGCTGACGTGTCCAGGCTCCCAGATCCCGCAACTGCCTCTGCCGCAAGGGTCTTCTCTGCCATTGCCTCTGATGTTGAGGGTGGGGGTGCAGTGGAGGGACCATCTCCTGTGGCCTGAGAGTCCTGCAGTCATGCAGTAATCCTTTCCTAGGCGTGAGACGGCAGGTAGTACCATTGTTTTTTTGATTTCTTCCCCTGACCAGTCAGCAACTCCAACAGCATTGATCCACTGCTGCATTTCTCTCTGGATTTTACTCTTCTGGCACAGTCATGGAGGCATGGCCAAAGAGCTGCTCATGATAGTTGCAACACTCTTCTGTTAAGATTTTGAGTTCCCGTTCTGAGAACTTCAATTTTCTTTTCCTCTGCCCTGCTTCCTGATCTTTCTGTTGGCTAGCCATTTCTGGTGGTATTTGGGCTACTTTGTTTGGCTCCACAGCTCTCTTTGGTTGTGCTGCAGGTCTCTCCTCCTCACTATGCCTGCCACCTGGCTTCTCCTGGGCAGCACTTCCTGTGTTTTGGGTCCTTCCCCCTAATCCAAAAAGTAGAAAACTCATTTTTTCTCAGTGCGGTCGCTAATTGCAAAAGCAATCGCAATTTGCGACCGCATTCGTAAAATGCGATTGGTTTGCTAATCACAATTTGCGATTTCAGAATTTACAATGCAACTCATTACCGAATTGCTAATTCCGCCCCGCATGGGACAGCACATACATTTTTGCGACTTCCTAATTGCGAGTCGCAAAGAGCCGCAATTAGGAAGTTGCAAAATTTACCATTTGTACATGTGGCCCACACTCCTATACAGAAAGCGTTGTTTGAGACTTACAAATATTTCTTTTCCTCTGAGTTTTAAGCATATACATTGAGTGTTTTGAGCAGGAGTGGCTCCTCCACTAGGGCGGAGGATCGTCGCCCCACTGCTTTCTCGCAGAGCGGGAAGCAGAAACATAAAATGGTAACAAATTCCTGTTATTACCATTTTATGTTTAGTTGGGCGGGTGGGTGGGTGGTGCTGCTCTGCGAGCAGGCAAGGCAGGGGAGGAGTGGTATGCCCACTCCTGAGGGCGCAATGACTGTTTGGACAGCCCTCTGGGGCCGCCCAAATCAGTCATGCGCACTCTGCCCTTTCTCCATGCAGGCTGCAATGCAGCCTGCATGGAGAAAATGGCCTCCCCGTAAGCCCCTGGCTGGGTGGCGTCCCCACCAATCACAACGCTGCATTGCAGCATTGTGATTGGCTTAGGGGAGGGGAGGGAGGCTGACTGATTCCTGTTCCTGCTGGAGGCAGGAGAGCAGGAGCCGAGAAAACGCGGGACCCGGCCGGCGGGCAGGTACATTTTTTTTATTATTAAATTAACCCCCACCGTGCGACCCTCCCCGCGTGACCCCGTCCCCCACCCACGATTAATGCCGGACGCAACTGGTTTTGAGCTGTTTCGTGGTGTTAGCCCACTGAAGAGAAAACAGGTTTCTTCTTCTAAAGCATTTCCGATGCGTTGTAAACGCTCATGCCATTTTGAAAAGTGAAAACTTGCCCAGGACATTTTAATATTTTGCTGTCCTCGGTCAGTACATTTTTTAAGGGAGGGGAGCGCACTTTTCAAATGGGCTTCTTATGTTTTCAGGTCTTAATAGGGTGTCTGTCTGCTTCTCCTCATATGGAGAGATGTGTGCGTGCACTCTCTGAAGGCCACTTGCTCTGCCTTGCTCCAGATCACAATGTGCGGTTAATGTGGGAGGAGGAGCAGACAGGCTCGCTCCAGCAGTTACTCTCTTAAAAGAGCTTTGACAATAAAATAGAAGAAATGTCGTCCCCAAGCACTTCAATTTCACAATACTTTTAGTGCAATGTTTAACATTACGCACCAAAGGCATCCGTAACAGACGATATGTGCCTTCACATCCATTGCACAAACATTCAGGACAGTTTGTGAAAAATATGGACAGGCTACCACCCAACTTATCTGATCAGGCCGAGACTCGAACCAGCTTCTCCAGGTCCAAAGTAGGCAGCTCTAAAGGTCATGCCACAGCGTCTCCTCCCCTCATGCTGGGCATGGGCGTCAGTCTATTTAGCTGCGACTTCCCTTATGCATGTTCTTCTCTTGCTTGTTTAAACACCACCCTAAATGAAAACGGAACTTACCCCGTTCGTAAACCATAGGGCTTTGGCTCCCCCTTGGCCTGGGTGCCTTGCCGAGCAATACAATTTCTGAATTGTGTCGGCCTCTTATCTCCCCTGGTTACAGTCGTTTCACGGTGCGTTCCTTTTAAATAGAAAAATCCATACTTTTGTCTGGCCTCAATTTTGTCAATATCTTGGTTTCCTGCTGGCCCAATGCACTGGTCCTGTCCATTTAAGCTTAATTTAAGGTTCTGTTGCGACCAACACGTGGGGAGCGGTTACAACGTTGACATGTTGAGTTGTGTCCTTAGCCACTCACTCGTGCCCCTGTTAACCATTCAGTGTCCCCTCCCACTACAGACACGAGAAGTTCTGTTCACTACAGAACAACCGCACTAAAAGAATACAATGTGTTCATCCCGTGCCCTTCACCCCCACCCCCCCCAAAAAATAAGAATCGCTTCCATAGGTCCGCCCGGGTCAGCCAGGTGACTATGTTAAAAGTGCGCAGGGCTCCAACAGATAACACAGCGGGTTGAGGAGGCAGAAATTGCCACTTTTGGGGCTATTATCATGTCCCAGAGGTCATCAGTTTGTTCTCAGTCACGGGGCATAGAGCCGGTATGTGATGCCCCAGGGCAGGCTCCTCTCGCGCACTCATATGTACCTGTGCTGCCCCGGCAAAGACAGAACATTCCTCTTTTCTGTTTTTTCGTTTTTGTGTTTCCAGGAAAGAAGTTAGTCATCTGAGTTACTTGGATACAGCGGCATGAATCATGAGAGGGTGGGGAGGGAGGCGGGATTCAACAGGCCAAGTTTCCCTACCCCCTGGAATTTGACACTTGCTCGGGTGATCATGCCGTTGCAGTCTTCCTTCTACTTAAATTGATGCTCTGTGGCAATAGACAGGTGTGAAAATCCACGCTATACCAGGAAGTTGTGAATTGTGAAAATCTGTTGCTCATACAGCACATGTGTAAATCCCCCAGGGGCAGCGGGGCACTGTCCCTACACTGAAAGTGGGTAGACGGCGGTTATAGTGCCGCGAGTAGAACCTATGCAATCGTTTTGAAGGAACGTGTTTTGCTTACTGCTTCTTGCCAGGTTACGGCCTGTTTCAGGCATGCGTCTGCGTCGCAGGCTCCTCTTGTGCAACCGAAAGTGGCGGCTCCTGCATCCCAATGCCCTCCAGTGCAAGTGGAGGAAGCCACCAACATCCGCGTGAGCCCGAGACAGGTACCAGGTAATGGTACCTTACCTAGCATGAGCAGTGCGTACTACAACCAGCGGTAGGCCTCCCTCCGACTTCTCCCCCCCACCCCCCTTCAATTGGCTCGTTCCTCAACCTCAGTCTACCCGGCCCGGGATTTTGACTACACTGCACATACTGGGCCTGTTCGCCTGCTCTGTGGTAACCGGAAGTGCGCCTCCTATCCATGGCCCATTGAGCTCGGAATGTGTCGTCACGGTGCAAACCTGGCACACACTGGAGAGCAGTTCTAAAGTTGGTGTGTCGAGGTCACCCACCCAGTATCTGCGGTGCGGGGGTTTAGTGACGAGTTGCATTACAAAATGCACTAGTTTCTGATTTTTTGTAGGTTACCCTTTTAGAGTATAGTTTCCTCATCAGCCCTGATGTTTCTAACTAATGGTGTTCTGAAAGTGTCTGTGCTAGGCGAGTGTGATCTAGCTGAAAAATTAACTGAGAATCCTCAGCGTAATTGTGTATATTACAGTCTCCGTTCACCAATTCCTTTATCAAAGGTATTATACAGAGTTTGAACAAATAAGGAGACATAAAGGACCCTTTAGGACTCTGCAATCCAACCCAGTTTTTTAGCCTGACAGGCAAAAAATCCCAGTTTGACCGATTGTGTCTGAAAAGATTCAAGCCAGTGCAAGGCCCTGCCCTTTATCGCTCCATCCTCCACATGGCTGACCAAAATCTTGTGATCAACAGTGTCAAAGGCTGCAGACAGATCAAGCTGAACCAGTGCAGCGTCTTTCCCTGATCAAATTTCCATCTAAGTTCACCTACTACCAATAGTATAACAGCTCTGTAGTGTGTAAAAGACAGAAGCCAGCTTGGGCAGGGTGCAAAAACTCAGTTTCGTAGATGGTTACATACTTCAGAGGCAACATTGGCCACAAGACGTTTTGTTGGAAAGGCTACAAGGATATTGGCCTACAATTTTTTAGGTCCTTCGGATCTAATCCATGCTTTTTAAGCAATGGCATAATGATGAAATAAATAAGAAAGGAAGAGCCAGATGTTTCGGTAGAGTTGTGCCATACATTCAATTTCCAAAGTAAAAAGACTTTGGATGCTTTAAGAATGAAAGAGAAGATGTCATCATGGTGCTGAAATAGATGGCGGGTCCTTGTTGAAAGATTTTAAACATCCTAAAAGTATGGCAGTGGCGAGGTCTAGACAGGACGTGTCCTTTAGCCATGTCTCAATTAGAAAGACACGGTCAAGTTAGATGTGCTAATGACATCATGAACGTCTGTGTTGTGGTGGGGCCAGGGCCGAGTGTTCAGATGCAAAAACAACAATTGATGGACAGAATGCAGAACAATGTCATACATTCAGCTCAGTACAGAGATCTGGGCCTAAATCCATCGTTTTATTGCTCACCATGCCATTCCAGTTTGAACCCAGCCATATGCAAATCAGTCTTGACCCTGTGCCCAATGGGAACAGTCCAGCCCGAACTGCCAGGCCAGGTCATCCCTGGACTGGAACCAAGCATCCTAGGACCGGTTTCGGGGTTTCACCCCTCATCAGCCAGGATAGCTTGACTCCAGCGGCATGGAGAGCACAGGACCCATGTCTGGGCATACCCGTCCCACTCGGGGTGACAAATGCAAAAACAATTGGACAGAATGCAGAACAATGTCATACATTCACCTCAGTACAGAGATCTGGGCCTAAATCCATTGTTTTTTTGCTCACCATGACATTCCAGTTTGAACCCAGCCATATGCAAATCATTCTTGACCCGGTGCCCAATGGGAACAGTCCAGCCCCAACTGCCAGGCCAGGTCCTCCCTGGACTGGAACCAAGCATCCTAGGATCGGTTTCGGGGTTTCACCCCTCATCAGCCAGGATAGTTTGACTCCAGCGGCATGGAGAGCACTGGACCCACGTCTGGCAATACCCGTCCCACTCGGGGTGACAAATGCAAAAACAACAATTGATGGACAGAATGCAGAACAATGTCAAACATTCACCTCAGTACAGAGATCTGGGCCTAAATCCATCGTTTTTTTGCTCACCATGCCATTTCAGTTTGAACCCAGCCATATGCAAATCAGTCTTGACTCTGTGCCCAATGGGAATAGTCCAGCCCAAACTGCCAGGCCAGGTCCTCCCTGGACTGGAACCAAGCATCCTAGGACCGGTTTCGTGGTTTCACCCCTCATCAGCCAGGATAGCTTGACTCCAGCGGCATGGAGAGCACGGGACCCACGTCTGGGCATACCCGTCCCACCCGTGACACTGGATTCAAGCTAGCCTGGCTGATGAGGGCTATTAGCCCGAAACCCGTCCCAGGATGCTTGTTTCCAGTCCAGTGAAGACATGGCTTGGCAGTTCGGGCTGGTCAGTTCCCATGAGGCACAGGGTCAAGACTGATTTCCATATAGCTGTGTCTGAACTGGGGTCGCGAAGTGAGCTAAAGAACGATGATGGATTCAACCCAGATCTGTGACTGTCTGAAAAGTTTCAGCGCTCCGTCCATCATCTCCTTGTGTTTGCTTTGTTCGCCCTAAGTTGGCAGGGTATGCCCAGACATGGGTCCTTTGCTCATTTTGCCACTGGATTCAAGCTAGTCTGGCTGATGAGGGCTGTTAGCCCGAAACCGGTCCCAGGATGCTTGTTTCCGGTCCAGGGAAGACATGGCTTGGCAGTTCGGGCTGGACTGTTCCCATGAGGCACAGGGTCAAGACTGATTTGCATATAGCTGTGTCTGAACTGGGGTGGCGAAGTGAGCTAAAGAACGATGATGGATTCAACCCAGATCTGTGACTGGGGGTGAGTGTCTGAAAAGTTTCAGCACTCCGTCCATCATCTCCTTGTGTTTGCTTTGTTCACCCTAAGTTGGCAGGGTATGCCCAGACGTGGGTCCCTTGCTCACTTTGCCACTGGATTCAAGCTAGCCTGGCTGATGAGAGCTGTTAGCCCGAAACCGGTCTGAGGATGCTTGTTTCCGGTCCAGGGAAGACATGGCTTGGCAGTTTGGGCTGGACTGTTCCCATGAGGCACAGGGTCAAGACTGATTTGCATATAGCTGGGTCTGAACGGGGGTGGCGAAGTGAGCTAAAGAACGATGATGGATTCAACCCAGATCTGTGATTGGGGGTGTGTCTGAAAAGTTTCAGCGCTCCGTCCATCATCTCCTTGTGTTTGCTTTGTTCAGAATACAGCATGTCAATAGTAGTTTGTGTGTGTACGTAATTTTGTCACAGGACAGGAATAACTGATGCAGTATGCCAGACTCTGGAGATTGGTGAGGGAGTTGGACCCATATTCTTACTGCTACAAGAGGAAGAACAAAGATGAAGGGGCATATTTATCAAAGTGTGTCTTCTTTGCACCATGCAAGGTAGCGTAAGGGTGATGCAAAACCTAGAATGATATTTACAAAGCAACACAAGGCCACCTTGCATGGCCCTGTATGGCTTGGTAAATCTGGAGTAATGCAAGCCAGCGCAAGTCGCTGCCTTGCATTACTCTGCCCCCAGGGAGGTGTTCCATGAATGGATTTTGGTGCATTCCCGGATTTACCAAGATTGGTAAGCCTAGGAATGTGTCAAAATGCTATGCATTTCTGGGGAGGTGTAACGAGGAGAAATATCTTTATTTCTCCTTGTTTTTTCCTCTTTCTGCGTGTGCTGTGTCTGCATTCTGCAGTACATTCAGAAAGAGGAAAAAGCCTCATAGGATTGTTTTTGTGCAGGATTGTGTCATATCTCGATAGATATGGCGCATTCCAGCCATCTCCCTTTCACGCAGTGCAGCAAGGTGCTTTGCTTTGTTGCATTGAATGAAATAATGATAAATATGGCCCCGAGTGTCTGATCACAGCTATAGGTGATTCTATAGAAGGCTGAAGGGCCTGGGTGAGAGGGCAATGAGACTGGTAATTATTCCGACCTGCATTCCAGTCTGCCTTTTTCTCACCGAGCCATTCCAGACAGAGACCAGCCACATGCAAATCACTCTTTGTCCTGCTCCAATAAGAGTAGCCCAGTCTGAACTGCCAGGTGAAGTCATCTGTAGATAGGAACACATGCAGCCCCAAACCAACAGACCACCATCAGTCCACAGTCCGAACTGTCAACACAACCATACAATCAGATATCATGACAAAGCTGCAGTAGAAAACAAGCATTTGCAATGCAATAGGTCTCATATTTACGCGAGTTTAAGCTATTGGCAATGTAAATTACAATGCCTTTTATTTATGTTTTAAAAACCAAAACATAAATAAAAGGCATTGTCATTAACAATGCCAATAGCTCAAACTCGCGTAAATGCGAGACCTATTGCATTGCAAATGCTTGTTTCCACTGAGGCCCCAATAATCCAGGTGAGCTATATGTAATTATATTGGCGGCACATTTGAAACCTAAAATTACCTAAAATACCTCAAATTGAGGGGAAAGACCAACCCCACAAATGAAAATAGGCTGCAATAGTGTATAGCATAGTGTAATGAAATAATGAAAAGAATGTTGCAGTACCAGGATCGCAAAGTTAAAAGAAATGCAATGTGAGCCACTGAAATTGAGTGCTGATAATTATAAGTAACTTGTTTTTAAATAGTGTTTCAAAACAGATTTTATGGTATTAGGCCCGTATTCCGTATCAAAAAATTAATTGATTGGTGAGTCAACAACTATGTCAGTTTTAACAGGAAAATGGAGATTCTATAATCCTGTCAGTGGAACTCACCAGAGACAGTGGCACGTCCGCTTGGCCTCACATCCATGAAGTAGAAAGCAGCACGTTTTTGGTCCCCGCATTTGGTGCACTGTGATGAGTCTTCTCCTGTGTCACTAAGTCAGTGGTGGGTTTTCACAACCGCCTGGATGGTTGTTCGACATGTCATACATAGCACCAACCAAAGAAGGCGGCAACTTAGGTGGAGAAATACGGAAGATAGGAAGGATGGCAAACAGTAGGTGGTTCTTCTCATGTCTGGAAGACACCATTCTCCTGAGCCACTTCTAGGGATCCTGAGTTCAAGGCAAGCAGGTCCAGTCTTCCTTCTTCAGACAGCAGGCCAGTACTACTTCTGCATCTTCCACAGGTCCAGGAGTGTTATGATGAGAGGTTCTGAAGGTAGCACTTTTATCCTCAGTGCCAGCCTGCGGGTGCGGGGATGCTCCCTTTGTCTAACCTTCCCCCTTTCCTGGGTCTGGCTCCCAAATGTCTATTATTAAAAAGGACAGGCAGACCTAGGTGTGAGCTGAATTTGTCAGTGGCAAGGAGGCAGCCCTTAGAAGTGAGGAAGGGGGTGGGTAAGCCCGGAGGCTACTCTTTGAAGCTCAGGAAGGGCTGAATACAAATCTCCCAGCACATCCTACTCAGGTGAGCAACGTCCCGCCCCACACCCAAGGTCCTTTTGTCCCCATGTCGGTTAGGAATACACAAAACACCAAAGAGACCCATTAACAGTCATGCGACCCAGGACACTTTCAGTGAGGCTCATTTGATTTAGGCAGAAAAATACCAACTTTCTGAAAGTGGCATTAGCAACTTAAAATTAGACTTTACCAGTAGAGAGGATTTAAAATTAAGACTAATTTGAGTGGAAACAGCATTTCTCTCAATCTGGTCCCAAACTGAAGTTATAATTTATTACATTTAATAAGGTAATCCAGTGGTAATCTATGGCAGATTTAGCCTTATAACATGAAAAAAAGACTTTAGGAGTTTTTTACTGTCAGGGTATTTAAAACATAAATACACATGTTCTACTTTTTAGATACCATGCACCTTTCCCTAGGAGTGGTTAGGGCCTACATCAGGGGCAACTTATAATTACTTAAAAAGGAAAGTTTAGGCCTGGCAAAATGTATTTGCCAGGTTGAAATGGCAATTTAAACTGTGCTACAGGCTGCAGTGGCAGGCCTGAGACATGTTTTACAGGGCTACTTTAGTGGGTGGCACAGTGAGTGATACAGCCCACTTGTAGAATTTAATTTACAGGACCTAGCTGCATGTGGTAACATTTACTAGGGACTTATCAGTTAATTAATTGTACCAATCAGGAGTGGGACAATTTTACCATGTTTAGGAGGGAGAGCACAAGCACTTTACAACTGGTTAGAAGGAGTAAAGTGCACAAAGTCGTAAAAGCCAACAAAAATGGGTTTAGCAAAGGAAGGCAAAAATCTGGGGTGACACTGCAGAGAGAGTCCGGTCCAACACTAGTCAACTTCAATATCTTCCAATATCTACATTTAATATTGCCAAGGAGTTTTTTTTGTCCTGGTTAGTTTTCCTCCAATCTAGGACCTTCTTCAAAAGATACTAAATACAATTCAGACAGCCATGTCAAGGATGCATCAAGCAGCTGAGGCAATGCGAGGTGCGGGCCAGAGATGATTCACACAGTGTCAGTTCCAGTGAGCTGCGAGACTGCAAAGCACAGTCCTGCACTGTCGTCGAGGAGGCAGGCAATGAGGAAAGCTTGTGATGCGAAGACTTTCATCAAGGACGCGTCGTACACTGGCTGGTTCTGAAGAGACTGAGGGGCTTGCAATGCGAAGTCCTGCGTCATCGTCAAGGCTGCTGTTGATGAGAGGTTTGCGTTCCGAGGGCCTGTGTCAGGGATGCATGGTGCTGTGGTGGTTCTGATGAGGCTACGGGCTGTGAGGTCGATGCAGAGTCCTTGCTCTGAAAGAAACCTCACAACAGAGGCGATGTGTCAGCTCTGTTCGTGGGTGTGCCATGCAGCAGAGGAGACGTGTCAGTTCTGATGGATCCACAGATGGGCTGACCGAGCACCTTAAAATCCACTTCCAGGGGGCCAAGTCTGTGGTGGCACCACTTGGCAGGGTAGACTCACCGTTGCAGAGTCCAGGTGCTGGTTATAAGAGACTAGCCATTGGAGTCACTATAGTGGTCCTGGGTACAAGTTGCAGGTCGAGTCCTTCACACCCAGGCAAGTGGGCAGCAGGCCGCAGGTCAGCACAGCAGGCAGGAGTCCTTTCAGGGCAGCAGTTCAGCAGAGTGGCAGTCCTTTAAGCAGCACAGCAGTCCTTCGTTCTGACAGAATATTCCACAGGTCCAAAAGTGTACTGAAGCGTTGGTGTCTAAGGTCCAATAGTTATACCTGGTGCATCTTTTGAAGTGGGAGAAGCTTCTAGAGGTTTCCCTTTGAAGTGCACAGGTTTCCTGCTTCCTTTTCCCCGGCTCAGGACTAACTACAGGGGGTATGTAATCTTTTGTAGGAAAGCAGGACACATCCTATTCAGCTGCAAGTGGGCCTGTGCCTAACTATGCCCTCCCACCCTGCCAGTGATGGTCCCTCCAGGCACACCTAAGATATCTATTGAGTGTGGCTCTCTAGGAGGAATACAGAAAGACCAACTGCCAACTACACCCAGTCATGTGACCCAGAGACAAGCTGCAGGCACTAAATGGCTAAGGAAGGAAAATGCCAACTTTCTAAAAGTGGCATTTTTAAAATTGTAATTGAAAATCTGACTTTACCAAAAAAGAGGATTTTTCATTATAATTCCAAATACACCAAACACGTATGAGTTACCTGTTCCAATTTGGAAGTTACAGTTTATTAAATGTAATAAGGTACCTCCAATGTTATCCTACAAGAGAATCAGGCCTTGCAATAGTGAAAAGCAAATTTAAGAGTTTTTCACTACCAGGGCAGGTAAAACTTAAAATTCATGTAAAACTTAAACTTATATATCCTACTTTTTAAATACATTGCACCCTGTCCTTTGGGCTGTTTAGGGCCTACCCTAGGGGTGACTTATATGTATTAAAAAGTCAGGTTTAAGTCTGGCAAAGTGTTTATTTTGTCAGGTCTAAATGGCAGTTTAAAACTGCACACACAGGCTGCAATTGCAGGCCTGAGACAGGTTTGCAATGTTACTTAATTGGGTGGCCTGCAGGCCCATGAATAGCATTTAATTTACAGGCCCTTGGTACATGTAGTAACACTTCACTTGGAACTTATAAGTATATTTATTTATGCTAGTTGGGGACAAGCCAATGTTACCATGTTTTAAGGAGTGACCACGTGCACTTTAGCATGGTTAGTAGTGGTAAAGTGAGTCCTAAGGCTAACAAAAATGAGATCAGAAAAATATGGAGGAGTAAAGCAAAAGGCTTGGGGGTGGAACACCCTAAGGCTGACAGGTCTAACACGTTATCTTACTGCACCTGCCTAAGCTTGGGCTACCCCTTTAGTTACAACTTTTTCTTGGATAATTATTATATCTATCTTCTTGCTTTTAAGAAGATGCTTGAGCATCCTGATTTGAAGCATTATGCTGAGGAAGTGCTATGTGAAATCCATTAAGGCAGAGTGACGGTATTGACTTAATTGACTCATTTTCATCAATTGGCAACAGAGACTACCTGTGTTGAAAGAACCCAAATGTCTTTATTTCCTCGTACAGCAAAGAAGTGATTAAGGAAGAGTTAGTTCTTACTCATCGTCCTACGTCATTTTCTGACCCTACCGATCCAGCCTTGTTAATTAACTAAACACTTCAGGAAAGGTGTAATGAAGAAACAACTGCTTACATGGGGTTATTATTGGAAATCAAACCCTGCACACATCAGAAAATTATAGGGGTGTCTTATACCAAACGAAATTTGTGCAAAAAAGGAATTACCAATGGTCCTTTGAAACAAGATGAAAAAGAACATGGGTGGAAGCCTGGAATGTGTCAATATGGTGGTGATGGTGGGGACATAATCTGTGCCTGCACTATAAGCCCTCTAAAGAATTTAACTAAATCTCAAACAATTGTGACAGAGAAGCGAGAAATTTTATGGTGGCTCCCAGATATTGGTTTTCATGAGTGGTTCTAACAGCCAACTGATAAGTGTCATTCAAAAATAGAAAAATAAAGGAATCTCATTGGATGACGTAAATTGTATTCCCTTGGTCCAGTGTGGGTCCACAGACTCGAGCAATCTTATTGGCTAGCCAATACTGAAAAAACATGTGTTGAGCATAAAATACCTGGCCCCGAGGAGGATGTGTGGGGAACTCAGAGACAAAAATACTGACTGAAAAATATTTTAAAAGCCCCCATTAGACTGTGAAAATGCCGAAAAATAGATACCAGTGCAACTGTGAATGACTAAACTTTATGCACAATGAGTCATATGGGTTTGGAAGTAGGGCACTTCTGGTGTGGGTGGGTTCAGCCCAAGATTTGATTATCTGCCAGGATTGCTCCAATTGGTTTTGCACACAATACTGCTTGTTCAGGGGCATGGGGGATGATGCAGGGCATAGCCATAGGTCAGGCCCTGGGTCGAGAAACTGCTGCATATGGCCGAAAGCCCTTTCATCTGGGTTGTGAAGGATGTGGGATGGTGCATGGTCTTACTGTAGGCCAAGTACTGCATCCAGAGGTCACTGTGCACTGTCAAAGGTATATGGGCATAAGGTCTACTTCCTCGGAACAGGAGTTGGTGACTCACCAGATCCTGTGCCTAGAGTCCACAGCGCATGGGCAAAGGCTGTGCGCAGAAAGGTTTGGGAGGATAAAGGCTGGCACATTCATTCAGAAACAACTGCTCAAATAATAGGCAATGTGCAGCTGGTTTGGTTGGAAAAGCCTTAGTGAAGTAACAAGACACAACGCATTGCATATGGGTTTCCGGAATACTTAGCTGTTTGATTCAACATGCATCAGTACAAGGCTTGACAGTAGTCTAGGAACTTCACCAAGAGCTTATTGCACATGACTGATGACCATGTGCAGCAGGTTTAGGAGATGCAGGGCTGGGTGTAGGTCATTGCTGTAGAACAGGTCTTGCATCCATCGCATACTGTGGACAGCTGAAGATTTATCACCGACTAATTTTGTTAAATATAAGTTAAAGTTAACTAAGCTCCTATTAAAATGATGTTAATTTGTAAAAATGTCAGAAATCCCTAGAAAACAACTACAATTAAAGTGTGGTTATAATTACAAACAATACCTAAACACTCTGAAATTACCCAGTTATAGTAAGCTACGTAAACTATAACTCATGGCCCTCTATACACTCCTCATGACCTCACACATGACATCACTGGTGATATTCCAAATGACTCCATGACCTCACATATGCTGTAACACTCACATATGACATCATTGCTGACATTAGTAGTGAGACCACATTTGATGCCACAATTGACATCATCAATCACAGCGCTGTACAAACAAAGATATTATGTGATCAGGAGTGTGTGCACGTCAAGCCTACACAAGAAAAATGTAATTCAACCTGTTATAATGGATAATCCCATTGAAAAGCGAGTTCAGTTTCCACACTTTACTGAAATTTGCCCTGATCTACATATCCAGCGATGCATAACGTGTGTACCACACTGCAAAATTCTCTAGCGCTAGAAAATGGCTAAAATGGGATCAGCCAGTTCTACACAAGACTAACCCTGGGCGGTAAAATCCGCTCGGCTTGCGGAGTTTGCGGATTTTTGGCAACTCCGCGTAGAACGCGGAGTTACCGAAAACTCCGTGATCCGCGGCGTAGCGGAGTTTTTCCCTTGTTCGCGCTTTCAAAATGCATTTTCGCGCATGCAGTAGTGACTTACCGGGATCCCTGCGTTCGCCGAAGAGTTTTCCTATCCGTTCGCATGCGCCACGAGATTTTGGTAGCCGGCCGCGCGATACCGCGAGAGTGTGAGATCGCGAACACGTCATTTGGACATCCGGCGGAAGTTTGGTGAAGCTCGCGATGCCGAACACGCAAAATTTGCAATCTGGAGAAGAATATCTCTCGAGCAGCATAAAACCTTCTCGAAAATGATGATTTGGATGAAAAAAACTCCTCAGATTGCCATTTGGCTGTACTTTCTTGTGCAAGGAGTCCTTTTTCTTTTTTTACTTTTTTTTTGGAGTGGAAGGAAGTGCCCCAGAGTCTCCAACTTGCTGTTCCTGTCCAGCAGGCTCCTCCCAGTGCTTTGTCCGTGTCCTGTTCACTTTTCATTTGGATTTGGAGCTGGAAGGATCACTCTTTGTGTCTGCTGCATCATATATCATTGGATTTGAGGACTTTTGGATTTGAGGACTTTTGGATTTGAGATTTTACAAGTAAGTTGGTGTTGTCTGTTTGATTGGGGCATTGCAGTTGCTGCAACTACAATTTTTGTACTTTTCATCATTTAAAAAAAAAATTATTGTGGGTAGCTAGTAGGCCCAGAGCTAGTCATGGGTGCATAAAACAACAGTTTCTGTGGTGTATGTTGTATTGATTTTAAACATTGTTTAGGGCATGGAAGGCATTGGATTGAATTGCAAAATGTGTATTTTTTGGGGTATTTCACTTTTTTGGTGTGTGTTAAATAAATGCCTTTGTTGTGTATGTGTGTGTGGTGTGGTTGTTGTGTAACTTACACACCTTGTTAAGCCCTGTGGATTTTCGTTTTTGCATTTTATTGCAATAAATCTGTGTTGTTTAGCATGCCTCCTTTGCCTGGGTATTATAGGCCTGTTTCAGTTCATTGTTTTCCAGGCCTCCTGCTTGTTGTGACTATGAGTGACGATGTGGCTGGTGGCCATTTTGTGGTGGTAGTTTAGAAGTGTGCTGCTTTTGCCATATAGGCCTGCATGTGTTTCCTTTGTTCCTTTTGGCCTAGGCTTCTTGTTGTTGTGGGCCTGGCCATGTGGCTGGCGGCCATTTTGAAACCAGGCAGTGTGCTTTTGCCATAGGCCTGCATTGTCTGTCTTCCCTTTCTTGTTGTTGTGGGCCAGGCCATGTGGCTGGTGGCCATTTTGAAGCCAGGCAGTGTGCTTTTGCCATAGGCCTGCATTGTCCATCTTCCCTTTATTGTTGTTGTGGGCCTGGCCATGTGGCTGGTGGCCATTTTGAAGCCAGGCAGTGTGCTTTTGCCATAGGCCTGCATTGTCCGTCTTCCCTTTCTTGTTGTTGTGGGCCTGGCCATGTGGCTGGCGGCCATTTTGAAGCCAGGCAGTGTGCTTTTGCCATAAGCCTGCATTGTTTGCCTTCCCTTTCTTGTTGCTGTGGGTGGCCTGGCCTTGTGGCTGGCGGCCATTTTGTGGAGCCAGCCAGTGTGCTTTTGCCATAGGCCTGCAAGCTTGTGGCCTAGTCTGCCAATAGGCCTTTCAGCCAGTAGGCCCAGAGCTACTCATGGGTGCATGAAACAACTGTTTCTGTAGTGTCTGTTGAATTTAACCATCATTTAGGGCATGGATGGCATTGGATTGAACTGCAAAATGTGTATTTTTTGGGGTATTTCACTTTTTTGGTGTGTGTTAAATAAATGCCTTTGTTGTGTGTGTGTGGTGTGGTTGTTGTGTAACTTGCACACCTTGTTTAGCCCTGTGGATTTTCGTTTTTGCATTTTATTGCATTTTATTGCATTAAAGCTGTGTTGTTTAGCATGCCTCCATTGTCTGGCCATATAGGCCTGCTTGAGTTCATTGTTTTCCAGGCCTCCTGCTTGTTGTGACTGTGAGTGACCATGTGGCTGGTGGCCATTTTGTGGTGGTAGTTTAGTAGTGTGCTGCTTTTGCCATATAGGCCTGCATGTCTTTCCTTTGTTCCTCTTGGCCTAGGCTTCTTGTTGTTGTGGGCCTGGCCATGTGGCTGGCGGCCATTTTGAAGCCAGGCAGTGTGCTTTTGCCATAGGCCTGCATTGTCTGTCTTGCCTTTCTTGTTGCTGTGGGTGGCCTGGCCATGTGGCTGGCGGCCATTTTGTGGAGCCAGCCAGTGTGCTTTTGCCATAGGCCTGAAAGCTTGTGGCCTAGTCTGCCAATAGGCCTTTCAGCCAGTAGGCCCAGAGCTACTCATGGGTGCATGAAACAACTGTTTCTGTGGTGTCTGTTGAATTTAAACATCATTTAGGGCATGGATGGCATTGGATTGAATTGCAAAATGTGTATTTTTTTGGGTATTTCACTTTTTTGGTGTGTGTTAAATAAATGCCTTTGTTGTGTGTGTGTGGTGTGGTTGTTGCGTAGCTTTCCAACATTTTTTAGCCCTGTGGATTTTCGTTTTTGCATTTTTGCATTAAAGCTGTGTTGTTTAGCATGCCTCCTTTGTCTGGCCATATAGGCCTGCTTGAGTTCATTGTTTTCCAGGCCTCCTGCTTGTTGTGACTGTGAGTGACCATGTGGCTGGTGGCCATTTTGTGGTGGTAGTTTAGTAGTGTGCTGCTTTTGCCATATAGGCCTGCATGTCTTTCCTTTGTTCCTCTTGGCCTAGGCTTCTTGTTGTTGTGGGCCTGGCCATGTGGCTGGCGGCCATTTTGAAGCCAGGCAGTGTGCTTTTGCCATAGGCCTGCATTGTCTGTCTTCCCTATCTTGTTGCTGTGGGTGACCTGGCCATGTGGCTGGCAGCCATTTTGTGGAGCCAGCCAGTGTGCTTTTGCCATAGGCCTGAAAGCTTGTGGCCTAGTCTGCCAATAGGCCTTTCAGCCAGTAGGCCCAGAGCTACTCATGGGTGCATGAAACAACTGTTTCTGTGGTGTCTGTTGAATTTAAACATCATTTAGGGCATGGATGGCATTGGATTGAATTGCAAAATGTGTATTTTTTTGGGTATTTCACTTTTTTGGTGTGTGTTAAATAAATGCCTTTGTTGTGTGTGTGTGGTGTGGTTGTTGCGTAGCTTTCCAACATTTTTTAGCCCTGTGGATTTTCGTTTTTGCATTTTTGCATTAAAGCTGTGTTGTTTAGCATGCCTCCTTTGTCTGGCCATATAGGCCTGCTTGAGTTCATTGTTTTCCAGGCCTCCTGCTTGTTGTGACTGTCAGTGACCATGTGGCTGGTGGCCATTTTGTGGTGGTAGTTTAGTAGTGTGCTGCTTTTGCCATATAGGCCTGCATGTCTTTCCTTTGTTCCTCTTGGCTTACTGCTTCCATCCCCTTTGCCTGCTGCAGCTCCCTGAATGACGTGATGCGCAAATTAATGCCAAGCAGGTTCCACTTCCATTACATTTGTATTTTTGTTTTTCTTCTTCTTCTTTCCTATCCTTCCTGAGTGTACACAGTATACCATGAAAGCCCTTGTTGTCAAAGTCTCACAAATGGCTACACTGTTATGTTTTTTTTTATAACTTAAACTGAGTTAATAAAATGTAATAACATAACCCTAACAAGTGTGACCACCACACACTAAGTTATATATTATATTTGTTTGTTTGTACTAGTAGTAATTGAACCACAACAACAAATGCAACATTTCACTGATGTTCTTCTGGCTTCTTTGCTTTTAGGTGCACAAAAAGACTGAGGAGGAGGTGTCATCATCATCACCCGTTGTAGTGCCAGACAGAAGTCCTGCTGCGCACGACGTCACGTGACGTGTGACCACAGACATCTCTGCAACTTGTGCACCTGCGTCCTGCTGACATCGGAAAAAGATGGCCCTAAAGAAAGGTAATAGGTCCTCCAGTACCAAGAAAGTTGCCAGTGAGAAGAAGGAACACAAGAAGGAAGTAGCACTGCCACTTACCAAGACTGGTGTGCCGCCCAATATGTTTTTCGGGAAACAAAAAATGACGCCTGCATCAGCGGTGTCCGGGGACCAAGCTGGGAGCAGCACCTCCGCATCAGCGGGCCCACCCCACCAACCTAGGCCCAAGCCCATGAGTGTCGCAGAGGTAGCCAGTCTACTTGTGCAAACGCCAACGAGCAGTGATGTTGAAATGTCATTATCGCAAAGCAGTACCCAATCAACGCAGGTGGAAACTCAGCAGATAAGTGGGCAACAACAGCCGGAACAACAGCCGGAACAACAGCCGCAACAACAGCCGCAACAATAGCCCACAATAGTAGTTGTTCCTCCCGAAGTAGGGGAATTGAGCTTCCTGCAGACGAAGAAGAGCAAGCCACTCTTTTAGAAGATCCATTGTCTTCCAGATCCCCTGCAAGAAAAAGGAGGGTTAGTCCATCAACTTCTTCTTCAAGCCCCCTTTCTGATGATCTAGATACCACTTGGAACCCACCAGCTCAGCCTGAGAGTGAGGCACGCCACGCGACAAGGCTAAGGAAAAGGAAGGTTCCAGAAAGCCTTAGAGTTATGGAGGAAGATGTAGAAGAGGAGGATGATGACGAGCCAGTCATCATGAAGATCACTCCCGCCCCATTGGAGATGGAGACCGACATTATTATTACCCCATCCCAAATTGCTGTGAGGGATGTGGCACGGATACCACCAACACAGGTAACACCAACATGACCTCCAGCTTCCATATTTGCATTTGCAAAGGCCCAGCAGGGACCTACATCCAGCTCAACCACTACCTCAGTAAAATCCAGTATTTGTAAATCCAGTATTTGTAAAGCGCGAACAGCTACCCGAAGGCATCCCGGCGCTGGGGGCCATCGGGAAGATTAAGCAAGCTATTGCCCAGAGTTACATGGTGCTGGGCTGACCTGCCGCCGGGGATCGAACTGGGAGCCCCAGATTCCAGCGTCAGTCGCCCTGGCCGCGGCACCACACCTCTTCCCGCAGTAGGTAGTGGTACTGTAACTGCACAGAGTCAAATTCCAGGCACACCCTCCAGTTCATCCGGCATTGCAAGTGGCACCTCCAGCAGCACAAGAAAGTTCACCTCCCCAGTTTGGGACTTCTTTTCGGTCAGCAGTAAGGAGGACAACATTGCTATATGCTCAATTTGTCGACATGCTGTTAGTCAGGGTAAGCTTGGTACAAACTATGGTACCGGAGGCCAAACAACCCATCTGAAAAAACACCACATGATCCAGTGGGAGGCGCACCTACTTAGCGTACAAAAAAGTAAAACTGCACCCACTGCTGTTGGTGGGGATGAAGAAGTAGAAGAAGATATGATCGCGGTGGAAGGTGAACAAGAGGGAGACATTTTCTCTGGTACACAAAGTAGCCCTGTAGTGGTACCGCCCACATCCTCCTCAGCAACATCTCAGTGACACCGTAGTAAGAGTCAGGCTGAGACACCAAGGCAACAGAGTACTGCAATGAAAAAAAGTGCGTCGTTGAGCCTAACTGGGTTCAAGAAGTCACCTGCATCAGCTGCACCAGAAAGGAAAAAAATCCAGCCTACCATTGTCAGCATGCTTAGGTCAGAGGGGCAGTACGAACGCAACCACCCAACAGCACGTTTGTACAATGCGAAGCTGGCTAAAATTTTAGCGCTGGACCTTCTCCCTTTTTCTTTTGTGGAAGGAGTGGGTTTCCTTGAATTTGTGACAGCCATCTGCCCAAAATGGAAGGTTACCAGCCGGTCCTATTTCGCCAGAGTTGCTGCTCCAGCACTACATCACAATGTGCTGGAATTGCTTGGACAAGCTTTGCAGCAGAGTGCTGTTCACAATATCCACCTGACAACAGACATGTGGACCAGTTGCCAAGCCACTGATTACATGTGCATCACTGCACACTGGATCTCTTTTGTAGGGGTTAGAGAAAAGATATCTGAAGCAGGTGTTGTTGACACTGCTGAGATTTTTAATGCTACTCGGAAACATGCAACTGTAGCCATGTTCGCCATGGAGAAATCTCATACTGCTGCAAACATTTTGGAAGAGTTTAACAGCAAGGTCTTTGAATGGCTGCACCCAAGAGGGCTTAACATTGGATTTGTTGCCACGGATAATGGCAGTAATAGAGTTAAGGCCATGCAGGATGGTGGCTATTTCAGGGTCCTGTGTTTGGCGCACTGCATTAACATTATTGTTCAAGACTTTCTGAAAAAAGAAGCCCGAGTCAGCAGCTTACTGACCACCTGCAGAAGAATATGCACACATTTCATCCATTCTTTTAAAGCCCGGAAGCAGCTGAGGATCATTCAACGTGAGCATAGAATGCCAGTCAAAGCACTCATCCAGGAGGTGCCAACACGTTGGAACTCAACTTATTACATTCTTGATCGTCTGTTTGATCAGTACAGACCAATCAATGAGTATGTCATGCAAAGAATAAGGGATGCGACTGTGAAAGGCATGACCCTACAGATGGACCAATGGGGCCTAGTTAAATGCCTGACAGAGATGCTTCTTCCTTTCGAGCTCTTTACACGTGAAGTCAGCAAGGAGGACTGTACTATGGGCCAAGCTATCCCACTGTTGCACATGCTAGAGCAACAGCTGAAGGAGGTGTCTGAAACGTACACAGGTGTGGAGGAAAAGAATGAAGCATATGAGTTGGCGGAGAGCTTATCCCATCGCTTAGCTGAAAAAACAAGGGTGCAAACTCGCATTGTTTCAGAAAAACATTACATTTGTGCCACAATTCTGGATCCGCGGTATAAATTGGCACTGAACACTAAGACATTAATTCCTTTTTCAGAAGTGGATGTTGCCCAGTCCAAAACTTGGATAGCTGAGGCAGCCAGTGACTTGGAAAATGAACAGCTGTTAATTAAAGGCCCGCTACTCAAACCCACAACAAGTACTGCAGCAGGGCATCCGGCGTCAAGTTCAACTTCAGAGCCTGAAGGCAGTGCGTTTGGCTCAGAGCTGTCACCAACACTATCAACAACAGCAAGAACCGGATCATCAGCTCCAGTAAAATCGGCACAGGATTGGTATTTACAGCAAGGGCTTGCTAGGTCCAGTGCTGATGCAAAGATAAAAGAGGCCCAGCAAAGTGGAGCACCCCTGAACATTGAGCGGATGGTCAAGGCCTATCTGGATGACCCAACAGAGGTCTACATTGATCAAAACCCATTGCTGTATTGGTATGGGAAAAGGGGCCAATGGCAGGTGCTCAGCAGGCTGGCGATAAACTATCTGGCTTGCACTGTTGCAAGTGTCTCTTCTGAGCATGTTTTCAGTGCTGCTGGTGCCATTGTAACAGTGAAAAGGACCAGTCTTTCACCCAAAAACGTGGAGAGGTTAACCATGATCAAAATGAATCAGCAGTTTATACCACCGAATTACAAAATACGTGAATCAACGCAGGAAGATGAGGACAGCGACTTAGGTGACGGAAGTAGTATCTTAGATGATTACCTACTTCTGGTTGAACCACCAGAGTTTGAGGACGAGCTATACTTCCCTGACAACTAGGCTTTGAACTTCTTACTTTCTTTCTTCCTTATTTTACTTTTATTTGTGTGTGTCTCTGTCTTTCTGGTTCGAAACTTCGAATCACAACAAATCCATCACCACCGTCTTCTAGTCTTTTTATTGACATATTGGAGTTGCAGCTCTGTGCATTTAACTTAAGTCCACTCCTCCGAGTCCTGCTCCATCCTCCTGACTCTAAATCCATTTCCCTCAAGCCAGATGATGATTGGATGGAGAATAGTACAAAAAAATGTTGCCTCGTCGAGTTCGCCCAAAAGAAGTGGAACATGATGACTACTATAGCTATCCTTCTTTCCGAGCTGAGAGAGACTGCCCCTTAACTTAAGATGAGAACAAGGAACAGGTAATGATGGCATGCATTGGACGCTGACTCTAAGTGATTGGTGTTTGTGTTGTTGTTTGTTGTGCATGAAGTGAATTCATTGTGTACTATTATTTAATCTACACACTAAAAGTGACTCAAGTCAATGTTTCCCTTCTTGTTGTTTAATAACAAAATTGTACTTCTACTGCAGGCCGATCCATTGCATTTTTGAATATGGAATCTGGACTCACTCTGTACACTGCAGACTGAATTGGACAACACCATGATGATGACCACAGTGACATAATATCTTCGCAGTCAGTCAGTAGGATCGGAGAGGATTGATGGAATAGCTCATGGCGTTTCATGAGTGGCATAAAAGGTAAACAAGTCAACAACAACCACAGCAGACCTACATGTCTGTGTAGTGGTGGAGTCGAGTCACGGGTGTAGTAGTGGTGGTATGACTGACAGCTGTGCATGCCATTGATTTAGTTACTTACTTTGGAAAATGCTATGTTGCTGTATAAGTGACGTGTGCTCTCTGTCTGGCTCAGTCAAAATCTAAGCTAAGTGGAGGTTGGGTGGGTGCCGTGGGCCTGCTCTGTCCTGTTGCTGTTGTAGGTTAATGCTGGAAACAGACAACAGAGTAGACATGATTTAGCCATGCCGCTCTGAAAGTGTTTGCACTACTCCGTAATTTATGCTTTTTTTTTCTCCTTGATTTTTAAATATCCCTTTTGTTTTTCCATCGGCCGGCCTTTACCCTGTGCCAAACAGAGAAAAACAACTCACACTCACAACTCACACTCACCTACCAATCCGCATCCGCCAGGCAGGCAGTGGCACCTAAGATTGACGGACGCAGCGTCCATGGAAGGGAGGACCAAGAGGAATGCCGAGATGCAACTCCCCAATTTGACCAGGATAACATACAGTAACACTTTAGTATCAACATTCATCATCTTTTAAATAATTTGATTCATTTTTTCTCTTCAATCATTACGACTGTGTGTTGTTGTTGTTTGCTCTCTGCTTATAATTGATCCCTACAGCTATTTTTTAATTTTCTTTGCAATCTTTAAAAAGTAAGCCCCGTACAACAGAAGTAAAAATGTATGTAATTTGGGTCTCTCTGAGGGCAGAAAGGCATGGCACATTGCATAATAATTAATAATATACTGCTGCCCTGTACTGTCTACTAGTCTAGTTAGTATGTACTACTTATCATTAACCATCAAGTCATCATCATCATCATGCATGCATTTCCATTTTCTCCCTTAACAGATTTATGGATATGATGGTCGTCTGCCAAGATTGTGTTTTGTTGTTTGTTCATGCGTAGTGTTTTTCTTTGTCAAACCTTTCCCCAAACCCCCCTTCCCACCCATTCATCAAACCCTAACCCTCGTCCCCTGGGCTGTGTGATTTATATTGAGGTGTGACTAAATTTAATGTACACCAATAATTGATCACCCGCTTGCTGGGACGGATGTGGTGAAAGCAACACTAATTCAATTTCAAGGCAGGGCGAGGATCTTCTTCTGCTTGCCCACCCATGCTCAGTATATTTGCAAGTCAATTTTTTTTCCAAAGGAACCTAATCCATCATAATTAATTGCCGGCATCGATTGGATTCATCATCCTCCTACACAGCACTAAAGGTTACCCTTGTGTCGAGTGACTCGACACAACTGGAGTTTGTAACTTGTTGTACTAGGCTATCCCCGCCACCATTATGTTTTATTTTACTTTAGCTTTGCTAATCAGCATTATTATTATTGTTTGGCAGTCTTCTTGTGTATGTATTGTACTTCATTCTACTACTCCTCCCAGAGTCTCTCTCAGGCGACTGACTGTCTCATTTTCTTTTTTTACAAATGCTACTGCCAGTGTCTACTACTACCACCACAACCATGGCATCTTGGGAAGCCAAACCATCATTGCCATGCAGCCATCGCTGTGCCTAAGTTAAACATCAATCACAGGTAAGAGAAGAAGTTTGGGGGAGGTAAAATTAATAATATTAATTAATTAATTCACACACCCCTTGAGTCCTCCTGTTGCAGAATGCATAGACTAGGAGGAGAGACTGACAGTACTAGTAGGACAAGTCACTCAGTGAGGGGTACCGCATCTATTTGTTTGTGTGTTACAAAATCGGCAGATTATTTTTAAATCAAACACTGGCTGCGGCCCTGCAGCAGCAAGGAAACCGTGTGACGTAAAACAGTAACCCCCCACAAAACATTAACATCGTATGTAAAGTTTAATTATAAATATAATTTAATCCCCTAACAAAAATAAACTATGTAAAAAATCCCACAACACTTGACCCACCTCTCTCCCTAACCCCAACCAATGTCCAACAAGAAAAAGTCCAACCAATGTCCGGTGAATAAATAAAACCCCAACGCCCAATTCCCACCCACCAAAAAAAGGAATAAAAAAGGGGTAAGCCAATAGGGTCTTAGGTTCTTATTGGATTTGGCGGGCTCTCAGTTGCTTGTCCACCAGGATCTTTACCCGCTCCTCTAGGTGCTCCTCGAGGCGTGCCATTCGGAAGAGCATGTGTCGCTTGAATGCCCTACAATTGCATCCACAGGGGGGGCAGCAGTGTTGGATGTAGTGCGGTGGCGGGTGGCTGCCTGATCACGGCACCGTACCACTGGAGGGGCCTGGGCCTGGCTGGGGCCTGGGGCATTGGAGGAGGCTGCAGCTGCTGCCCCCTCATCCTCCTCCTCCGCCAGAACCACCAGCCGCCGGTATTCGTTTTGTATGGCCTCCAGCTTCCGGCGGCGGGCCATTGCTGCCAACTCCTTCCTGTCAGGTTTAGATTTTCCTTTGGAAGGAGTAGCTATATCAAGAAGAAAAAAAAGACTATTGTAACAATATACTCTTAGCAAAACAGAAGACAAATTAATTCTACACATAGTGGCACAGTAGCACTAGCAAGCACAGTACACTACATTTGTGGTATGTATCTATCCTCCCACTTCCTCGGCCTCTAACATTTGTGGGAGTTTCAGGCATTATACTAGCACTATGGACTCGGGTACACAGTACACCAGTCTTCTTCTTCTCTCTTGTTTAGCGAAATTACGTAACCTTGTTGTAGCCGGCATGCCAGCTCAGTCAGCTTGCGCCCAAGACAAACATACTCGTGAGGCAGACTCACGTTAGTTTTATTTACTACTGTCTGCAGGTGGGGAAGCTGAGTGACTACACAATCATCGTATTTTTCTATTACAGGTGGCACTGGCCATACTCTGTTACATCAAGGGCAACTGCTCAATTTCACTTTCACCCTGCCCTGACTACTACAAAAAGGCAGATGATATCTTATCCAAATGATCATTGCTTATATATGGGACGACATGAGGTACTTGTTTTGATTGATTGTGTAAACAATAAACATGCAGCCGATAGGCCACCCATGGCAGGCTGACACAGTCGAAAATAAATTAACATAGGTAGGGAGTGGGCCCCGGAGTCGGAGGGAGGCGCTTGATAACAACATACATACACAATATATATGCTGTGCTTGCAAACTACTGTGAGTCAAGGGTGTATTCTGAAAATACAACTTCTATTCTCCTTGGCTTTGCTACTCTGGTGCGGTTTCTTTTAAATTCTCTTAAAACTAAGACTCTTCATCCAGTGACAGTTTCCACCTATGGTATCTATGATGAATACCATCCAGGCATCCATCCATTCAAAGTAAACATGTCTATCATTCTTCTTACTCTCTCAACAAACCTTAGTTTGTTTCACCAACAACAAACATTTATTCTTTTTTTTTAACCCACCACCCATGCGTCCTTCCTTCCTTGCTTGCCTTGGCTTTGAGTTTGACCCATAAAACACACCAGAGGATTCTTGCTATACACCCATACAGTTTCACCCACCCAGGCAGGCAGGCATCTTTTCTTTCACCTTCCACCCATCCTTCAACCACCCATGCATCTGATTCCTATCAGCCACCTATGCATGCATCCCGCGTTCCTTCTCTGCCAGTCATAAATATTACATCTCGCCCGTTCTTCCTCCTTGACTTCCACCCTTCTTTCCCTTTTCGTTCAACCCATCCATCAAGGTCATCTGATCTGACTCTTAGTCTTCTCCGTAAAACTTTCACAGCTGAGTTGAAGTCAGATAGAAGAGGCCATTAGTTACTCAACTCCCGCCGCTAATGCTATTGCTAATGCTAAGTAAAGGGTGTCTTCTTCAACCGTTGTTCACAACAACTTAGTCTCTCTCAACAGTACAGTGTACACCCTTGCAGCGAGTGTAATGTCAATAAGTAAGGAATATAACTTACCACCGCCCGCCACTGCTGCTGGCTCACCCCCTGCAGCTGCCGCATCTTCTGCTCCCTCCTTACTGCCCGCGTCGCCTTCGCCACTGGTGGTCGGTATGCCTAGAAAGAACATTACACATTTTTTAGATGCCATATACACCTCCCCCTATTTATTCTTTTTCACTAGCAAGATTGAAATAAAAGTTAAAACATACATATACAACATACATCACTAGTACAAATCGGGTACTAGAGTAGACTAGTAGTAGTATGTCCTATCCTATCAAAAATAGAAAAATATCTGGTTGGGCATTTTGTTGTTGGGAATTGTCGAAAAGCCTCAAGAAAGATTAAGAAGACTAGAAGAGGCCAACCCAAAGGACTGGACTCAGTGGATACAGCTATTGGTGAATCTGAGTTTTAAAACCTTTTAAATAAACAGTGGCCAACTGGGCAAGCTTAGCTACAGACAGACTAATAGTAGTAGTACAGAGAGTCATAGCAGAGGCAGTTAGAGGCAGGGATAACAAGAATTTAGAAACAGTCTAGATCTAAGAAGAATTGGTAAAAAACAGAATTAGGAAACGGAAATAATAGTTCAGAAAAAATAAGGTGCAGTAAAAGTTAGGGAAGTATAATTATTAATATTAACAACAGGAGGACTTACTGGGGCCAGCAGCAGAGCCCTCGGTAGAGGAGCGGTCCTGGCTGGCATCTTCTGAAGCTGCTCCCGCCGACTCCAACGACCCCGTCTTCTTGCCCCTGGGTGCTGCTGATCATGAAAGATGTAAGAAAGAAAGAGACAAACATTGATGATTGGTGTGAAACAAATAAAAAAAATTTAAAAACGCTCAAAAAAACATTTATGGAAACAACAATTGCAATAAAATTGACCTATCTAATCTGGTCGACTAGTAGTAAAGCGGGATTTGCGGACCGTCTAGTTATTATTTATGAACACTAATCCAGTGTTCCATTCTGATTCCAGAATACTAACTAAGCCTAAGTACCACCTGACCTAGCCCACCTATTCCAGATGGACCAATTGTTCACTAAGTCTGCATTTCCATTTATTTTAGTCCTCAAAAATGCATAGATGGAGGACACATGCATACATTTTTGCATACACCAAATTGTTGGTTGGTTGCTGCTGATGTTCTGCTAGTGCTAAGCCTATTACCACTCACTAAACAAACTACAAAAGGTTCTACTAAGGACTAGGGTAAGCAGCACTCAGCAGCACGTGACGTAACAGAGGATGCGTCACGCAGACCGCTAAAAAATTACCAACTAATACTAATAAGTAACTAAACCTATCAATCCACCACTATCTCTTAGTGACAGGAGGACAAAGGAAGGACTAGAGTCTCTCTAGCATTACCTAACTTAAGTTCTCAAAAGTAAACTCTTACATAATCAGCCCAAGCGAGCGCAAAGTTGCAAACAAGTAAGATTAGTAGCGCCGAGCACCTGTGGCATAACAATCACAGAAGATTTTTAAACGTAATTTTCCTGCAATGTAAGCAGCAGCATTCTTGCTATTCGGAAAAAAATTATATTCGCAATATATAACACAGAGCAGAAGAACACAAAGTAGTAATATTAAATAGCTACTCACCAAGCCCCGGGACCTCAACTCCTAGCAGGTCCAGCAGGTCCTGCTCCCGGTCCAGGATATCGGACCACTGGTGCGTAAGCTGGTTAGGGGTGCGTCGGACCCCAGAGCAGCAAAACACTGCCCAGCGCACCCTTCCCCACCACTGGTGACGCTCCCGGAGCCCATACCCGGACCCAGGCCTGCCATCTGCTGCCAGGGTTAAGGGGAGGTGGCGCTGCACAAAAAAAACAAGTGCGGCCACCTCCGCCTCTCAAAATAAGGCCCGTACCTGCACCCCTTTTGGGCACCGCCTTCCGCAAGGAAGGCGGTCACGGCTCTGGCTGCGGCTACGAGCCTTGCCCTTGGCCTTTGCCATGGTTCTGGTACTCGGGGGGTGGGGGGGCGGAAAAGAAAAGGTAGGAATTAAAAAAGTAAGTAAAAGAAATTAAAAAGCAACTAATAGAAAAAGAGTGAAAAAGTAGTGAAAATCACACAAAAAGTTGAAAAAAACTCAAAATATAGAATCAGGAAAATAGAGAGATAGATAATAAATAAAAAAGATCAAAAAAAGTTTCCAGAAACAAAGTATTGAAAAGATAGAGGGAGGATAGAAAAGCAGGCCCAGAACCATAGCAAAAAGTGAAAAACAAGATGGCCGCACCCATTGCAACAGCATGGGCAAGTTCGCGCGATATTCCCCCCCCCCCGAGCACGCAAAAAGCGTCGCGAAAACACAATATGCGTTCCTGAACTGGAAATACGCATCGCGAACGGGCGGGAAGCACGCAATACGCGTTCCGGAACAGGAAATATGCATCGCGAACGGGCGGGACAAGTGAAAAACAAGATGGCCGTGCCCATTGGCGACCGCATGGGCAAGTTCGCGAGATATTTCCCCCCGAGCACGCAAACAGCGTCCCGAACATGCAATACGCGTTCCCGAACAGGAAAAACGCATCGCGAACGGGTGGAACAAGCACCTCCGCGTGCTCGCGGAATTCCGCGTAGCTCACAGAGTTTTTTTACCACTTGACGGAACTCAGCGTAGCGCGACTACGCGAACTCTGCCCAGGGTTACACAAGACAATTAAACCAATAAATATTGAACTTTGGGTTACCGTAAATTCTTAACACTGTGCACTCCAACTACAGTTACGAAGCTGCAGCTTTAGGAGAAGAAAGGTTAGCTAAAGATTATATAGCCAGTAAACCTCAGAGCAAATTTTTACTTTGACGATCTTGAAGCCTAGTTTGGAATCTATTTCACTAGAAAGTAAGAGACAATATACAGTCCTGCCAAGTACCATGCATCAGGCGTTAGACTAACGCATTTCAGTGTGGTGCTCCGCATCACCAAACTGAAATGCATTGTCACGCATAATGCAGTAGTCTCAGCCCGTCACTGAAAGCGCGCTGCAAACAACTGTGTGTGGCAGCTGGCATCGCTTGCGAGTGCCTGTGTGGGCTGCTCCCGCAGGCTTGGGGCACTCCCAGTGCTGAGCAGGCTCAGTCTCACAGTGGCAGCCAATGCTGCTATGATGTCAATCAATCAATCAGGGAATTGTGAAGCGCGCTACTCACCCATGAGGGTCTCAAGGCGCTTGGGGGGGGGTTGCAGCTCCGATCAGTCGAATATCCAGGTCTTTCTTGAGTGTCTTCCTGAAGATGTTCAGGGAGGGGGCGTGTCTGATGTCGACCGGGAGCTCGTTCCAGGTCTTGGCCGCTATGTGGGAGAAAGTTCTTCCTCCTGTCCTGGGTTTGCGGATGCGCTGAGTTTCAGTGAGGGCGAGGTCGGCGGAGCGTAGTTTTCTCTTGGGTACGTGGAAGGAGATTTTCTTGTTGAGGTATTGGGGTCCGGTGTTGTGGAGGCATTTGTAGGCGTGTGTCAGTATCTTGAAAGTGATTCTCTTCTCTACGGGGAGCCAGTGGAGGTGGCGTAGGTGTTGGGTGATGTGTTCCTGTTGAGGGATGCCGAGGACGAGTCTTGCTGCGGTGTTCTGTATCGTCTGTGGTTTGTGGATGAGAGACTTGTTGATCCCGGCGTAGAGGGCGTTTCCGTAGTCCAGTCTGCTGGTTATGAGTGCATGGGTGACCATCTACCTTGACTCGGGGGGGATCCATTTGAAGGTCTTTCGGAGGATGCGGAGGGTGTTGAAGCAGCTGGAGGCGATGGCGTTGACCTGTCGGGCCTTGGAGAGGGAGGAGTCGAGGATAATGCCGAGGTTTCGGGCATGGTCCGTGGGTGTGGGAGGGCTGCCGAGGGCAGTGGGCCACCAGGTGTTGTCCCATGCGGAGGGGGAGGGTCCGAGGATGAGGACTTCTGTCTTCTCCGAGTTGAGCTTCAGGCAGCTGTTGCTCATCCATGATGCGACGTCCTTCATTGCTTCCTGGAAGATGAGTCTGGTGGTGACGGAGTTCTTGGTGAGGGAGAGGATAATTTGGGTGTCGTCAGCGTAGGATACTATGTTGAGTCCGTGGTGTCTGACGATGGCGGCGAGGGGGGCCATGTAGATGTTGAAGAGTGTGGGGCTGAGCGACGATCCTTGGGGTTCTGCCATGGGTTCGGAGAGGAAGGGTGGCAGTCTGATTCTTTGGGTTCTGCCGGTGAGGAAGGAGCTGATCCATTTGAGGGCGGTTCCCTGTATGCCGGCGTCATGGAGTCTGGTGGTGAGTGTGCAGTGGGAGACGGTGTCGAATGCTGCAGAGAGGTCGAGTAGGATCAGGGCCGCGGTGTGTCCTTGGTCGAGGAGGTTGCGGATGTCATCTGTGGCGGCGAGTAGGGCGGTCTCGGTGCTGTGGTTGCTGCGGAATCCGGACTGGGAGGGGTCGAGGATGGAGTTTTCTTCGATGAATGTTGTTAGCTGGGCATTTACGATCTTCTCTGTGACTTTGGCCGTGAAAGGGAGGAGGGAGATGGGTCAGTAGTTCTTAAGGACTGTGGGGTCTACTGACGGTTGCTTGAGCAGGGGTCTGACTTCTGTGCGTTTCCAGTCATCGGGGAAGGTGCCGGTCTTGAAGGTGGTGTTGATGGTGCATCGTAGTTCGGGAGCGATGGCAGTGGCGGCTCTGTGGTAGATGTGCAGAGGGCAGGGGTCCATGGGGGCTCCAGAGTGGATGCCTTTCATGGTCGAGGTGATGTCCTTGGTGGTGGCTGGGGTCCAGGAGGAGATGTTAGGTCCGTTGGGGTTGCTGGAGAGGGCGGCAGCTTTGGTGTCCAGTGTTTGGTTGTTGAAGTGGTCTTAGAGGCCCTTGATTTTCAGATGGAAGTAGGATCCGAGCTTGTCGCAGAGGTCCTGGGAGGGGGTGATGTCCGTGGTTTCACTGGGGGGCTTGGTGAATTCCTGGATGACGTTGAAAAGTTCTTTTGAGTTGCTGGAGTTGGTGATGATCTTGTTTCGGATGAAGGTTCTTTTGGTGGATCTGATGCGTTGGTGGTATTCTGTCATGGCTGTCTTGTAGGTGGTGTGGTCTTCCGGGGTTTTGCTGTTTCTTCATTTTGTCTCGAGACTTCTGCATGTGTGTCTGGATTCTTGGAGATCGGTGGTGAACCAGGTGGCTTTTCTGGGGCGTTGTCTGTTGTTGTTGCGTAGGGGTGCGAGTTCGTCTGCGCAGTTGGAGATCCATGTGTGGAGTTCTTTGGCTGCGAGGTTGGCATCGGTCGAGGAGGTGGGGGCGTCGCGATTGAGGGTGTGGTTGAGCTGTTCCTCTGTGATTTTGCTCCAGTTTCTTCGTGGAGGGCGCGTTGCTGGTTTGGGGCGGTGGGTTTGTCGACGCTGAAGTATATGCAGTGGTGGTCCGTCCAGGGGGGTTGCGTGGTGTGGCTGAAGTGAATGTTGCCTCCTGCGAAGATGGGGTCGAGGGTGGGTCCTGCTTTGTGGGTGGGCGTGGTGATGAGCTGTTTCAGGCTGATGTTGGAGAGGTTGTCCAGGAGGGTGGTGGAGTTGGGGTCGGTGGGGTTGTCGAGGTGGAAATTCAGGTATCCGATGAGTATGTAGTCCATGGAGGCGATGGCATGGGGTGCGATGAGGTCAGCGATGGTTGTGGCGAACGAGGCGCGAGGTCCGGGTGGTCTGTAGGCGAGGGTGCCGCGGAGAGTGGTTCTCGGGCTAGTCTGTATCTGGAAGGGAAGGTGTTCAGTGGTGGATAGGGGGTTATTCGTGGTGGAGAGTCGGAGAGAGCTCTTGTGTACGATGGCGAGTCCTCCTCCCGGGCGGTTCGGGCGGTCTTTCCTCTGGATCTTGTACCCATCGGGGATGGCAGTGGTGATGTCGGGTGCAGAGGTGGCGTTGGTCCAGGTCTCAGTGAAGAATGCGACGTCCGGTGAGAGGGTGTCGAGGAGGTCCCAGATTTCAATGGCGTGTCTGTGCAGGGAGCGCACGTTGAGAAGGATGCACCTTAGGGTTTCGGGAGTGTTGGTGTTCGGTGCGGGGGTGGTCATGGTGTTGAAGGTCTTACGGCAGTGGCGGCAGGAAAACTGTCCATGGGTGGTGCTTGGCGTGGACAGTTGGCATTTGTTGTTCCTTCCGGGGTTGAGGGCGATATCTATCTTTGATTTCTGCGGCGCCGCAGGGCTGAGTGAGACAGTCTCAGACTGGCCATAGCGCCACAGGAGGACGTGAGGTCACGTCCTGCTACTAGAGAATGTAGTGAGTTATTACATTTTGTGAGGACTCTGCTGCGGACTGTCCCAGCTCGCTGCTTGCTCAGCCTCACTCATTGGTTTGTGGGCCAGGCCAGGGGGCCGGGTCATCATGGTGCTGGGCCGCTGGTTCGCAGCACACTGCTGTTTACAAATCAGACCTGACCTGTCCTGCCTTGTCGGGCCACCTGCGCTGCGGGCCCAGGAGCCAAATGATTGGCCACGCCTGCCAGCAAATTATTTCCGACCAGCCCGGTCCGGCTGACTCGATGCAATTGGTTGAGGGAGAGTGCACTGCTGCATCATGCAGTCAGGAGACCGCGGTGAATAGGCCGGTTGTCAGCGGTGAAGAGTCACGCTGCCTCAGCCTGGGACAGAAGAAGAACAGAACAAACATAGGGGCTTATTTAAAAGCCCCATGCGCCACCGGTGCGTCACTTTTTCCCATATTAAAAGTGACACACCGTGGCGCAAGGGGCTTGTAAATAAGCCCCATAGTTTGCAAATCATGATAGCCGACGTGAAGCCGCATTTGCAAAGGTGGGTGTTAATTGTGGTTCACTTTGCGGCTATTAAGAAGCAGCCGTTCACTTCCCTGCATGAAAGCGTGTTTCACAATTTCATTTGTTCTCGCTTTTCTGCATACAATGTTGATGTTTTGCGAGCATGTGTTTAAAAAACGCTTCATGTTTCTTAGCCGTTCTGCTTATCAAGCCACACACAGTGTTGTACAAATTACGATAAAATAAGTGATAGAACTTTAAAATATGTATATTTGAATTAATGTATTGCAAACTTTGGTTTGACACACTGCTCACAGATAAACAGACATAATACCATGCTGATGAACTTGAAAGGCACTCTGGGCCGTCACGAAAGTTCATTTATAGCTTATGTATAGAGTAGATTATCTGCCACCCTCAGCCTGTGCCCCAGCCTGGGCCCCCAGTAATTGTTGCTGTCTCCTGGTCCTGACAACACTAGAACTCCTCATAAACACATGCTGAATCCCGGAGAGGCTGAGCAAGTGGTGTTTAGGGCAGGCACGCCTCTCATATACGCCTCGCAGTGCCACCGTGACAAGTTCTGCACTGAGCGCTCCTCACCAGTGTCGTGACTGGGGACAGACTGACTTCGCTACTGTACTGCGCCTGAGAGTGTATGCAGCCGCCTGAGCCAGTGAGTGTAACAGACATAGAGACACTTCTCAAGGACTTCGCCAGCTGCATTATTTTTTTACTTTATCCCGCCTAGGTGCAGCAATGTATTGTTGTGACTTTACTAGAGAAATGGTATTATTAGATGAACGCTACCACAGCAATTTTGCATTGACGAGGGGTTAAATATCCCTGTTAAAAGCACTTGAATGTACCAATGATGCATTGTATATTCCCAAAACTACTATCAGTTTACAAGGGCACTAGGTTAGTGCCCTTCCATTTCTGGTGATTTGCAGCAGTTTTACGACTTTCTTAGAGTTTCTTTGTGCTCAAATTGGTTTAATTTCTGATATTTAAATGTTTCCGTCGTCTTTACTGCTTGATTTTGCTCGCAAGAAAGTGTCACTCCTAGTGGTCGAAATGTCACTCATAACTGCACTGAAATTATGAAAATGTCACACAAAGCAATCTGAAACCTTGGCAGCTTTGCAATAATTCTTTCAAGTACGTCCCCGGGGTTATATATGCATTTTTGTACACTTTTGCCTTTACAAGAAAAAGCTGGTAGCAGAGCTGTTTTTTTCTACTAGACGTGGGTAAACCAGTTTAGCCAAACTACAAGTTTTTCTAATTCATGAGCAGTTCAAGGTTCACATACATATACATTTGGTGCTGGGTAGCTGTGGGAGCATACCAAGCTTTGTGTAGATCAGGGGTCTCCAGCCTTTTCTATAGTAAGAGTATGCTTCTCATCAGTGAAAATCGTTGTGAGCTCTTGAAAGCTAAGCAACTCATGCATTGTTACCAGACACCCTTACACCCAGTTTCATTGACTTTAAGGCTAATGTCAATAGAGCGAGATACTGTGGTTTGAACAAACACTTTGACTAGGGGCACTATGACAGGGCTGCCATGTGTGGCAGTGAGAGTGTGGTCTTTGGGGGATGTATGAACATGTTTGCGTATGTATTGGATATATGTGCATGGGTGACTGAGAGCCTGTGTCATATGTACTTGTAGCACAGAACATGCATTTTGCCATATGTGCCACCGTTATATGTAGAACACAAACATGCAATCCTTTTTTTTTTTAAATGGGAGAAAATGAAGTGCAAAAAAACGTTCTGCAAAAATGTTCACACTACTGAACATATTTCTGCACTTTAAATTTCTCTCACTTAAAATAATGCCTACATTTTTCAGCTACAAATATGGCACAGTGTCGATCAGCCACTGGAAGCAAGGTGCCTGCTACGTGTAAGGCCACACTTTGAAATGGGAAATATTAAACTGAAGAGTTAACTTTATGTTTATATGGATTCCATAAAACTCATCATTTAAATAGCAGGCATCTGGCTCCAAGTCACCTGTAGAATTGGTGCCCTACTTATAACAGAAAAATACAGCCATTTGTTTAAATGGGAGGAATTTAAAGTGAAGAAAAATGCTTCATAAAACATTAATACGTAATTGGCCTAATTAAAAGTGAAGTGGAGAAAAACATTCAGACTTATTGTTTCATAGAAATATTTTCCTTCACTTTAATTTTCTCCCATTTAAAAAAATGACGAATTTTCAGTTATAAATATGGCAGTGTCTACTGGCCAATAGGAGCAAGAGGCCTTCTGTTTGTTTATGTGACACTTTGAAATGGGAGAAAATTAAAATGAAGAGTTAATTTGATCATTAAGGTAACTTTTCATTTTAATTTTCTCCCATTTAAAAGCATTCAGAACCATCGTTTTTGTTCCCATGCTCCAATATTGAGTTGACAAGGACTTTTATTTAAGAGTTAAATAACTCAGTGCTTCAGTTCTTCACCTCTGAGCTCCAGCCTGGTAGAGACTCCTGAGGTAGAGGAATCCCCTCCAGACAGATTTATGGATTTTTGCATTCCTGTGAGCTGGGTTGGACACACACAGGGGAAAGAGCCGGGTTCTTCAGTATAATTCGAAAGATGCTCTTTGAGCCACAGAGAGATCAATGGAAAGGGGGAGAGAGGTCACTGGAAGCAGATGGCTCTGTTAATAGAATCCATAAAGAGTAAGGCTGAGGCCGGAGGCTCACCTTTTGATGCACATATCACTGTGGCTGACATCCAGGTGTGAACCTATAGTCACTCCCATAGCCTGAGTTTGGGGGGGCTATCAGATTTGGAGTTGCTCCTACTGGACAGACTGCTTTCTGGAGGAAGGACAGGGAAGAGGAGAGGGCTCTTCAAAAAGAAGCAGACCCCCAACAGAAAATTCAAGGATGCAGACCCTAAATCACATTTGGTGTTTGGAAATGGACTATAAGAAGGGGAGCTCGAGGCCCCCAAAATTGTCAGCTGTCAAGCAACCAGTCGGGCTGTGTGAGGAGAAGAAGCTATGCAAGTCTTCTCCCTGTGAACAGCAATGGGGTTTATGACATGCCAGTCTTCCAGCTGAGTGAGGGGATATCACCCAGGGAAAATCCAAGACCACCTGCCTCTGGAGCCTGGAGCACCAGTGCCTGCCTGCTTGCCAAGACCAGGGTGCCCTGTGAGGAAAAGGAGATTGCTGGAGGGAGTGTAGTCTATTAGGGGATCCTAGTGAGTTGTTCTCTGTAAGAGATGTGAGGAGAGGGACTTGCTGCCATGCCAATCAGGACGTCACCCGTGTGCGGTCTGTTAAGCAGTGACCCCAAATGGCAGATGGGGCCACCATGAAGTAAAACATGCCCATCAGGCCATTGCCCGTGTGTAAGTCGTGACCCCATATACCAAAAGGGGGCACCGTAAAGAGTCTTTTGCTTCTGTGCTGATCGGGACATTGCCTTAACGCAAAGTAGGAGTGGCAACCCTGCATGTCAGGGGGTGCCACCGGAAAAGACAAGTATCGCAGCCTGGATGATGCTGACGTTGAGAGGAGAGGCTGCCATGCAGGCCTCACTGAGGACTGGAACCAGAAACTGTTCAATCACCCACCCCCCCTCCCCAACCTTGGGAAAGTACCAAAAGAAACTTACTGCAGCACCGGAGGAGCGCCAAGGACATCTAGCCACTGCCCCTGAAGGAGGCGTGAGTGATGCTTACTGAAGGTAGCCACTGCAGCCTCTCTTTCATGAGTGAGAAGATCTCAGAGACTTTGGTCATGCAATCCCTGGTGGTGAGGGTAAGACTGATTGATGGGCCAGAAGGCCTCAGGGGAACTTGTGTGCCAGATAGTACTTCAGCGCTGTACACTTTTTACTTTTCTAAAAGAGTTGAGATGGGACTCCTGAGACTCGGGCTGCTAGTGGGGCCTAACCTGAATGTTTCCTATAGTGAATGGGGAATAACCACTACTGCTAGTGAGAGGGAAGTGGGACTCAGGGGCCTGCCTAATAAACACAAGTGCCCTGTTATCAGGGGTCTGTGTGTATTGTTTGTGTATGCCGTATTTCACTTTGTGTATGTATATAAATACTAGTTTTGTCATAAAAGACAGAATTTGACTGGACAATCATTTATTGCTTCTACTGAATGTATTCTGAGTTGTTAGCCTGTGTTAACCCCCCTGTACCTACTTCCTCCCTGAGAAGACTTGGAATGCTCCATCCGCGCTGCCACTGAGATTCAAGTGCTGAATGGGGACACGGCCCAGATGCTCAGGATCCATAGCAGGTTGGGCAACAGGACATCAAGAGTAAAAGGCCTCAACCCCCATGGTTGGAGCCAGTAGCTCCTGCTTAACTGGTGGCCCTCTGAAATGGGTTCTGACAAATAGTAAACCTTTTTCAAAATTAAAATAAAAGTGGTGGTTGTGTCATCTTCTGTATTACAAGTGTGTTATAGTGAAAAGCACTCTAAATATGGCAGACAGGACCACAGCCACATTTAACAGAGTACCATGTATTCTAAACTCTAAATAATGCCCGCAGTCTTTCACAAGCATCTCGGTCAAACAATATAATTTCAAGTTATCGCTTTTATTGTAAATAATGCATAGAGAGAGTGCAAGTATCACTCTTAAGTATCACCGGCATTATATAAAGCAATCCATATATAGAGTATGGGAGATGGAAGGCTGGTTTCATAGGTAGTGGATATGCTGCATTCAGCTCTTGTTCCTTCAGCAGATGCAATTCCACTGGTTCTATAGAGCACACAGCTGATGCAGGATTTGGTAGATATCAGCTCAGTCTCAGAAGCAGAGTGGCAGGAGTTTTAAGTAAATAGAGTTGAATCTTTAGTAGGGCTAAGTGCTATCTAAAGCAGAGTTCTGAGTAAGTTGGTTCATTTTCAGAAGCTGAGCTTTGCATGAGCCTGATCTTTACTAGGACTAAAACTATGAGTGTGTCAGGGTATTATGAGCAGTCCAGCTCTGAGTGAGTCTGTCTACTATCAAAAAGAGAGCTCTCAGTAAGTCTATCTTATCTGGTGCAGAGTTATTAGTTATGTTATGTTATGTTAATTGTGATTTCTAGAGCGCTTAATACCGGCAGGTCTCTAAGCGCTGTGAGAAGAGAAGCTACAGTCCCCCCGGGTGAGTGTGGCCCCTGACAGGACAGTGTTAGGCCCCGGCTTCGGTAAAACTTTGGTTAGTGAACTTGGGTATTATCAAAGTTATGAAAAGGTCTGTGTGTTACGATACTTCAAACTTAAGTGAATAAGGGTATTATCAAGAGTAGAGCACTAGATGAGTTTGGGTAATGGGTTTGGGTTCTGATAGACTCATTTGCAAAATCAGAGCTGAGAACATGTGTTTTACCAACAGCAAATCCACTATGCTGACCAATCCACCCACACTGCACACTACTTTTAACCATGCAGAGTGGGGGTCTGCCACATGCCAGGTTTTGTGCCCAACCTGCCACAGGAGGCCAAAAGGTTGACTCCTAGCACTTAGGCTTTGGCCAGGCATAATCTATTTATTTTTGGATTAACACATCCTAGTTTGGAACGCTGAATCTCAGGTAAGCTTCATGCCCTCTCACAATTTCTCTTGCAGAAGCCAATTAGATCACTTGTATCCATGGTACCAACTTTCGATCTGCGAATCTGAAATAGGATGGGAGAAGAGGCTTCCTTATCCAATTGGATTTTATTTTGGGGAAGTTTCATGAATCACAAATGGATTATACAAAAAATTGTACAAAATGTAAAGCCCACTGAGCAACTTTTTAAAATGCTTGTCTCTCAAAAACTATTGAATGTATTTACAGCAAACGAACAAAAGCAGGTGGGTGAGTGAGTAATAGTTATTTTAGGGCACAGGTTTTAATCACTTGAGATAACTATAACTGCTGTATTCCAGTGATTTTGTTTGTTTAAAATGGTATGTTTTGACTGTCATTTTCACATAACTATAACCTCCCTTTAACCTTTGTTTTTTCAGTGAATTTCTAAGGTTTGCCTTTTATTTATAAAGTAAGTTATTATTACACTTTGTAACTATAACCTATAACGTCACTTTAACCGGTAAGTTAATATTACAATTTATAACTATAACCTATAATGTCATTTTAACCTTTTCTTTTTCAGTATATATATATATATATATTTTCATCAAAGTACCCGAAAGCAATGGAAGGGCACTCGACCACGCTCCTCCGGTTCTCAGCCTCGCCTCAGCTCGCACCACAGTCCCCATCAACTTGCTTTCCATGCCAACGCGTTTCAAGGCTACTCCGCCTCTTCTTCATGGGCTGTAACCTGTTTCAAAATTCCTATGGAAATTAACATGGGGAAAACGCGTTTTGGGACCCCCCTTTTTTCTCAGCCCCCGCTTGACGAATCACCCCGAAACTTACAAGACAGGAGCTGACTGGAGCGGGCCATTAGTTTTGAAAATTGTGCGAAGATTTGTCAAACGGCGCCAAAGATATCGGCAAAAGAGAAAACGCTATTTGAATAGAAACGAGGTCCTAACTATAACTACCTACTGGAGACCGCCAGTAGGTAATATACACATATATATATATACACACACACACACACATATATATATAAATAGCTATATGGATATATATGTCTAAGCTCAACAATGCTGCTGACTCTGTCCCAACTCTATTGCCTGCACAGGCACAGAGACACTGACTCACCATGTGACTGACTAGACATTTGTAATACTTTTCATTCTGCTGCCTTTATCTGCATGTCACACAAGTATGATCCTGACATAGAGAGCTCACAGGTGCTTATAGAATACAGCAGTCTCTATCCCAGCCCTACCAGCAATCCATAGGAACTGATCTGACTTGACTGATTCCACTCCAGCACTACAGGTCTTATGGGGCAGAGTCTGATAAGACATCTGACTCAAATGAACGCTTGCACTGGGCGTCTCTCAGAGATATCAACTTGTAATCTCTGATGCTCACTGGATAGCCTCTGAGAAGGACATATGCAACAGATACAGATTACTCTGACCCACCAAGACCAGCCTTTCAGTAGAGAGACATGGCTGACCTGAATCTGGTCCATTCATACTAACCACTCAGAAGATAAACTACCCGATGACTTTATGCCTCCACATCTTTGCCTGAAACTCGCCAGACTTACAGAACAGTATAACATCCAGCAGACTTAGCACAAAATTCACAGTTTTATTTTAGTTCCAGTGTGTGCTATACATAACTTTTCTGTGAATTAATTTTACAACAAGATGCTTGTGTTTGGCACATAAGAGTAAAAACATTGCTATACGGATTGGTGACTTTTTACGATGCAGCATATATGAACTGGACAATGCATTCTCTATAAATATTCTTGTGTGGGATTGTTTGTTCAGAAGGTAAAATTCGGACTCCCAGTATAATGGTAATCCATGAAGGGCAAGATGGCATTCCTTTTGCAAGTACCCAAGTTAGTGTAAGGTACCCAATCCATAACTCGTGCAACAGCCATGCAAATTATAAATAGAATACCAAAAGAAATTCTTATGAGTTCACACTTAATGAAAGATGCAATTACAGATGTTGTGAATCATCTTATTGATGAGTACATATCGCATTACCCTCACCACTATGAAAGAGACAACAATGAATGTTGTATCATTAATTAGTTTGATAATGTGTAATTACTTAATTATATTTGACATTTAGGTGTTATTTATTGGGATAAATAATGTGAGTTTATAAGCATTGCATTTAGTGTGCAAGGCAAGGCAGTGAAAATAATTGTGGCCCAATAACACATAACGCTGCATCATGAACAGCAGAGTGCAGAGAGCTTGTTTTTTTGCTTTTGTTGTGCCTAAAGCTCCTCACATAACTCGAAATTCCCTGAGTTAGCGCATGAAATGCAGACAGCACAAGTTGGAAACAGTGAGAACAGACTGCCCCTCTCTGTTTCTGGCTAGTTCTGTCTAACGTTCATGCATTAACTTGCAGATATGCTGAGTTATTTGTATGCACGTTAGACACCTCAAAATGCAAAAACCAGGTGCTCGGCTCTGCATGATGCAGCCCCATTCTATTTCGAGCAATTATCCTAATAAGCACACACTGGTATATTTATTACTACATTACAAAGATCGAATTCCAGTTTATTACCACAGCAGAGTTAAATTTACAAGAGATAAAACATATGCAGTCTCATGGAGTGCCTAAACTAAAAGTAAAAAGTGGTCCCTAAAAATGAGCAGTTGAAGGACAAAAGTCAGCCAGTCAAAAGGATGGAAAAGAAGCTATGTTGCAGGGAAGTCAAACACAAAATGAACAAGGAAAGTCATCAAATAAGAAGGAAGCAGATGGGAGTGACATATATAGCAGTAAGCAAAACAGTAATCAAAAGGCAAACTGTAAGCTACTGTAAGTTCTTGGTAAGCCCACAATATGTGTTTTGCAGCCAGTCTGGAAAGCACAACCTAAAAATGACACAATAGTGAAGTAATACTGCTTCAAAATGTACTACAATATTTGCCTTTTCTTGCTGCATAATGTATTCAACCCTCATGCATAATTTGGCCCTTTCTGGTAATATGGCATTTACTACCACTGTTAAGAGAGGAAAGTAGTATCTTGATCCACTCGAGGCATTGCACCTGCCCACACTCAGAAATGATAATAAGTACCATATTTTTCTCTGTGCATCTGCATATACAGCGTATGCCATACTGCTTTGAATGAGTAGTAGTTAAAATCAAAATTATTTACCCGGTCCACTCATTGAAGTAAAATGACATTGATTAGGCCTCGCAACTATTACCAAAAGTGCCTTCCTCTGTCAAGTCACTATAACTTGCATTAGACAACAGGTAATGTTTTCTCTTGAGATGCACTGTATAATGGTAATAACAGGGAATTTGCCCTTTGCACTGCAGTAATAAATATGTGAATATGCACTTAGTATTACACTTTTTCCAAATAACTTGTTATTGGACAATAGTTATCCTAACTGGCACAGTATAAATATATATTGGTACTGTGTTATAACCTGAATAATTAGTGTGATTAAATCCTGAGGAATGCCACTTGTTATGATTTGTTTATGTGACACGGTGGGGATAGTTTTATTTTTTTACTTGCCTCTCAGAGGAAGGCAAGATCACCACTGTAGGACAGTGTAATTTATAGCCCACCATGATTTACACCACTGAGAGGTTTTGCAGATGCTCAAATAGAATTTCGTGGACCCCATGACATACCCCACTGAGAGGTTGAAATGTTAATTTATTCATCATGTCACCACCACAATGTCAATACTGGCCTTATATTTTGGGGAGTAGAACGGAATTGATAAAACCCTTAATCTAGTCACTAGTTTACAGAATGATTGACACACATTCTTTGCAATTTATGGGGTTCTTATAATGCACTTGGCTATTTCTATATTGTAGACAGATAATGCAGTCTGTCCTTTTTAACACCAGCTTATTGACTATATTAACTTTTCACTTTACTTTCCTATATTAATAGGATTTATCTAGGCTGTCCTGTTTTCAGTGTTTATTGTTTGTGAATTTTAATGGTGGTTTTCAGTGTTTTCCAAACTTCATGAAATCAGTGCTCATCAATGTTTATCCAGCTGCCTAACCACCAAAACAGACATAAACTGTGTTTTTCCAGTGTTTACAAAACAGGATTTTTTTTAAACAGTGATTGCTATAAAGCATGCATTCAATTTAAAGGATAAGTAATGCCGGGTATGTAGTGTCTTCCTATTGGCAGTGCATCCAATGTATTAATGTAGGACTATTTTAAACATAGTAAGTCTGTGTATTGCACTTTTGCTCAAACTCACATCTCATTATCCTCTCACACATCTCCTTACAACTCACACTCGCACCGTCAGGAGTGTCTGACCTTCCAGGACTACTAATGGATTAAAAATGCAAGAGTGCTATATTCAAATGTTTTAATAAACATATGCGTGGGGATAACGGGGGGTCATTTACCAACTACTCATGGAACATTACGACATTGCAGGAGTGGTCAAATTTGCCAACAGCATTGTACCTTGTGAAACCATTAATATTTTGAAATACACCGGATTAATTTGTAAACCTGCAATCTAAGGCACCTGAAACCTGATGCTTTAAGCATGCTCACCGCTGCTTTTCTGCATTTTTTGCCTGACTACATCAAGGCGGTGTGGACTTTCACAGCTGCAAGTATCCCAATTGCATATGTCTCACTTTAAGTCAATCCTGACCTTTCAACAGACATCACATTGTTTCTGGTACTTACTTGGGATGATGCTGTTAACATGATAACCCAAACTCTGCCCCCCTCAGTAGACTGCTGCGAGAAAATCAGCAACTTCTTTGCTGATAAAATCCCCGAAATTTACTCTTCATTTAGAAACAAATCCCCCTCAGTTGAGACAGACTGGGAAACCCTGGCTCCTCATCCTGAGGCACGATCACACCTCAGCAACTTTATCCCCTTCACAGAAGAGCAGGTCGCTATGGCAATGGCCGAAGTTAAATCGGGATCCCCACTTGACCCATGCCCCCACTTTATCTTTTCTCAGCTCATATCAACCTTATGCCCTCACGTAACTCGCATATTCAACAAATCCTTGACTCTGCTGTGTTCCCAGAGATCTGGAAAAAAGCCACTGTAGTTCCATTACTAAAAAAAGCAGGCACGGACGTCTACAACCCGGCAAACTACCAGCCAATCTCCCAGCTCCCATATCTATCTAAAGTATTGGAGAAGCTGGTTAACAAACAACTGTCCGACTTTTTAGAAACCAATGAGTTCCTGGACCCCTCTCAGACTGACTTCAGAGCCACCCTATTGGCGGTCTTAGATAATATCAGATCCCTAATTGACCAGGGCAAAGCCGCCGCCCTGATCCTTCTGGACTTGTCGGTGGCCTTCGATACGGTCTCTCATGGCCTCCTACTGAGCACCTTACACAAAAAGGGTATACATTCTAAAGCCCTTCAATGGTTCAACTCCTTTTTAAGCAACAGAACACAAACAGTGCAAATGGGCCCTTTCGCCTCCAATCCAAAAACCATCAATTACGGTGTCCCGCAGGGAGCTACCTTGAGCCCCACCCTCTTTAATGCCTATGTATCTTCTTTGGCCAAAATCAGCAAGAAATGGGGCTTTAGTATCTGCTTCTATGCGGACGACACACAACTGCTGATAGCCCTTAGAGAAAGACATGAGGACACCAGGAATAAACTGATTAACTGTCTTTTAGAAATGGCGACTTGGATGTCAGACCATTGTCTGAAACTGAACGCTGAGAAGTCAGAGATCTTACTCTTTGGAGGAGCCCACCTAATCTGGGATGCAACTTGGTGGCCCCAATCATTAGGATCCGCCCCTGAGCCCAAACAGGTCATAAAAAACCTGGGCATACTCATCGACAATGCACTAACCATGCAGGACCAAGTCCGATCACTGTGTGGGAAAAGCTTCGCTACATTAAATCTATTAAAAAGACTCTTTTTATGGATCCCCTTGGATTGTAGGAAAATAATCACTCAGGCTTTACTCATAAGCAAACTGGATTATGGGAATGCGCTCTATGTGGACATGGCAGACTACCTCTTCTCTCGTCTGCAGGTAGCCCAGAACGCAGCTGCCAAGCTGGTGTGCAACAAAAGCAAATATAGCTCGGCATCAGAATGCCTGAGGGAGCTCCATTGGCTGCCTGTGCGCCCAAGAGCTAAATTCAAGCTCCTGGGCTATGCACACAAAGCCCTACACCAACACAGCCCCAGAATCCTACAAGATAAAATCTAATTCTATGCCCCTACATGGAATTTGAGGTCATAAACCAAATGCATTAAGAAAGCCAGGGCAGGGGGCCGCTCTTTCTCTCATCTGGCGGCAACTCACTGGAATGATTTAACCCTAGAACTTCGTCTTACCGATGACTATGTCATTTCGAAGGAAGCTGAAAACCTATCTGTTCCCCAGGTTGTAACTACTGACACAGAGGCCCCTAATATTATACCACCCTCAATCAGGTCTTCTTTTTTCTAGCGCGATGATATCCACTCCGATGAATGTTGCGTTTATAAATACATAAAATAAAATACATAAAATAAATAAATAACTATGGGCTAAAAAAAAAAACAACCAGTAAAGTACAGTTGGGTGAAAAGCCAGGAATAGCGGACGGTATCACACAGAACAATAGGTCACCATGTAGTTAAGAATTTTGTTGATATGTGGAAAATTCTATGTCATGGTTTCACCACTATCCCATGTGCTGATGACAGCACTCTTTTCACTGTACCTGTCACAACACCTTCTATTGATTGTTTGAGGTCTGGAGCATTTGGCTGTTGACCTGCTATAAATATACAAGGGGACTGATGTATCAAATCGTATTGCCCAATCTGTGTCTGTGGGCAAATGTGATCGTAAATATTGACCAAGTTTCTTTTGAACCAGCCATTTCATCAATTAAAGAATTAAACACTGCCAAATGTTCAAATATGATTTTAATATCCCTAGATTCTCTACACTGTATAAAATTATTAGATCATACTTAAAAAATGGTTCTAAACTTGCACCTTTAATCCAAGCACAAATAAATGGAGCAAACAAAAGGAAGAAAATGTTTTAGTTACATCCCAAAACCACAAAAGTCAAGCAGAGTAACAGACCAGTTTTCTTGCTGCTACCTTGTATAACAAAATGACACTGTGTTGGCCTTGTCAGGAAGAAATAAAAATGACTCATCGTCTCCCATTTTCCTTTCTTTGAATGGCATTTTAGTTTGTGGTTGTGCAGGTCTTTATCAGTCTTTATATATTTAAACAAATGAGGGCTGTGCCCCTTTTAATGGAGTTTTCTCAGTTATAGATTTAAACCTAAAACAGGATAGCCTAGATACAACTCAATCTCAAGAGAACTAAACAGAATATTAAGTCTGAGCTTTACAATCAACTCTATATTTAAGTATGGTTTCAGTTAAGCATGGGTCACATGAACTTTGAGAAAGATTAAAAGCCTGATGAAAGCATGGACAGTTTGCAAATAGTAGGTGCCATCTGCGCACCGACTTTTAGCAACCTGCCTGTCATTTTGCAATGCGACCTAATACTAATATGGCCACTCGTAGGGGGTCACAAAATATCATACCATATGAAAATGTATGACAGGTCACACTTTGTGACCCCCATCTATGACTGCGAACGGAGGAATGGTTGCCCACAAGCGACAGCAGACAACCATCTTTCCATTTGCTTTCTCAAATTGAATTTTTACAAAAAGCAGCCTGTATCCATTAAAGCAAGAGGTGCTGCTTTTACAAAAATAGTGTTTCCAATTTGCCAAGACATAGGGGAAACTATGCAATAGTCTCCTGGACCATGACCTGCTCCTACTGAGCCACCCAACATGCTTCTTAAAAGGGAAGCTGTCCTAGGGCATCAGCTTTCCCTCTTGTGAATCAGATACTACCTCTTTGAGAAGTCAGTATCTGATCAAAGGTTTACATCTGGTTACTCACCACTGATACATTTCTCTGTGACTCCTAAATAGGAAGGAGATGTCACATGTTTTTTTTTTTCTAAATTGTTATTGAAATTTTAGTTTGTCGCATGAATGGTATAGGACTACCAGTGGTAGGGTGCCACATCCACAAAAGGCCATAACGAATATACACATATTGTTAGCATCATTTTACATTTATTAGCAGTAATTTCTGGGCCAGCCTTATAACCTGTACCTCTGGTGGAGTTTGAGACCTCTGATTCTCTTTTTTTCTTCTTCTATTTTTGCCCCTTTTTTTCTTCTCCAGTATTGCCTGTTGATTTGAGGGTGTCTCCCAGCCTATAGTAGCTTACATAGTAGCCCCATATTGCATGGCTTTTCCACGTGCAGCCTTTTGCTTCATATATTACATCGCTGTTCCCACATATAGATACATTCCATGTTGCCATTCCCTTTTCTTGGGCATTTGATGGGAACCCTACTTTTTCACCAGGTCTCGTTTAACAATCATCAGTTCCTACATACAAAATGTCAGCTTAGCTCTTGGCAGGTCAACAATGTTGGGTATTCCCATTATAGCAAACTGTGGGATCATTGGAATGTCACAATTAAGGATACTACACAATTCCCAGGTTATAGTTTTTCAATATCTGTATCTTGCTACCTCCCCAAAGTGTTTGCAGAAACATGCCTTCTTCAGTATTACATTCCAGGCAGGTAGAGGGGTTGGCTCGTCCCATTTTATAAAGCTTGCTTCTAGTGTAAAATACGCGATGAAGGATTTTCAATTGTGCCAGCCTTAGTCTTATCTTTCTTGCATTAGTGCTGCCTCCCAGTCAATATCCTTCAGCTCCCTTAGTTCCTCTTCCCATTTTGTTCTGAGGTGTACTAGTTTGTCTGGCATACTATTAATAAGGGTTTTATATATGGAAGAGACCGCCCATCTGCCCAGCTAATTCAGAAGAAATCTTTACTCTAAGGGGGCATACTCAGGAGTTTCTGATCACACCAAACTTTCTGTTTATAGTGCATGTCTAAGTTGTGGGTTTTTAAATAATTGGCTGTGTGCTAAATCAAATTCTTGCTGTAAGCTCAGAAAGGTTCTAATTGTGTCTTCTTCAAGAAGATCTCCCACTTTTGATATACCAATATTACCCTATTCCATAAATCACTTTAATTTTGTGATTCCTTGAGCATTATACCTTCCTAAAGGGGTTCGTTTGTAACTTTGCACGTCCAGTTGCAGCATCTAGTGGCATTTTCCCAAGCCATTAGTGCTGCCCTTGTGGCCAGTAGAAGAAGAGTTCTTCCCTTGCCACCATAAAGATAATCTAAGAATGTAGGTTTAACCAGCATCAACCTTTTCAGTCAAAATGCCAGGTCCTCTCTTGGGCAATACACTCAATCGTTAATGTTAAGTAGATGTGTTGCCCAACAGTATTGTTCTAATATCCCGCCATTACAGAGGTTTCTAGTTAGGACCTTCAGAGCTATTCTTGGGGTGCCTCCTTCGCACAGCAGATTCCTCAGTTCTCTATCTATTCTCTCAAATGTTGCATCTGATATTAGGTATGGTGGGCTCTGCAGGATATATAGGAACTTTGGTAGAGGCATCATTTTAAAGATCGCAGCTCAGCTGATTAGCGTAAGGGGAAGGGTCTTCCAGCAGGCCCCATCTACCAGGATCTCTCCTAAGATATTCTCTATGCTCCTAGACAGAAATATTTCACATTTTAGTTTTTAAAAAATTCCAAGGTATTTGCAGCACTCTGTGGAGATTTCAATCCCTGGAGACAGCTCTTGATCTAGAGCCCAGCCAGCAGTATTGAACAAGATAGATTTTCCAAAAACTCCGTATTTTTATACACTGCCGAAAATACACAAAAATAAAACTCCACCACCTGGAAGACCGATTGTCTCGGGCATAGGGTCAGTATTGGAACCTTTATGGATGTTCTGTGGCTTTTACCAAAGAGCCAAAGTACAACAAACATCCACATACCTCAAAGATACTAAGGACCAACTCCAGCTTCTACAACATGTGGATTTCGATCCCACAATAAACATCCTATTGACACTAGATGTAGAAAGCCTATATACCAGTCTCCCACAAGAAGACACACTAACAGTCATAGAAGTGACCTTGAACCATGGTATATGGAACTATATGACACACATTCACCTCATATTGGAATGTGCCCGCCTGGCCCTAAAGAAAAACGTCTTTGAATTTGAAGGCAAAATATATTTACAGACCTTCGGAACATCCATGGGCAGCACTTTTGCGCAGAGCGTGGCAGGTCTATATGTTTACAACTTTGAGAAAAAGTACATATTGAATGACACAAACACATACAAAAACAATATCCAACTTTGGAAATGATATATTGATGATATCCTGGTGATATGGAAAGGAAGCAGAGAATCTATGCTCTCCTTCCTAACAGAGCTGAATACGAGGGACCCCAACCTGCGTTTCACCCACACAGACAGCAAGGATCACATCACCTTTCTGGATGTTACAATTTACACAGAGAACGGGAAACTGGTAACAAGGACCTATTACAAAGAAACGGGTAGAAATACCCTATTGAAATTCTATAGCTTCCACCCCAGAGCTCTCAGGGAAAACCTCTCTTTTGGCCAATTCCTCAGATTAAGAAGAAACTGTTCCAAGAAAAAATTATCAAGAAAGCTTACAAAAGGGAAAACAATCAAAACAGAGAAGGGCTCCTGGAACCATCCAATAATAAAAATAATAACACCATCCCGCTCACATGCTTGACAACTTACAATACTGTCTCTAACGAAATGAAAAAATCGTCAATAAAAACTGGCGAATCATAACAGGAAACCTAAATTGGGAAAAAACGCTATTTTTCTTTAAGAAAGCAATGAACTTAAAAGACAATCTGCTTAAAACTAGACCGCGTCCAAAGAAGAATGAAGGACGAGCCACAGTACGCAACATGTGGGGTCTTCCAGAAGTCACGGGACATTATGCATGTGGAAATTGCAGTGTCTGCCACTTAACCAAAGCAACTAAAACTCTGGAGCTGGAACCCGGTAAAACATGGACCTTATGGAAACACACTAACTGCAATACAATGAATGTAGTCTACCATATCGTCTGCAGTTGCGGTCTCCAGTATGTGGGAATGACAACTAGGAAAGTAAAAACTCAGATATGCGAACACCGGAGCAACATAAGATACAAAAGAAATACCACAAAACTAACGGATCATTTCATCAACTTAGGCCACACCCCTAATGACCTAACATGGTGTGTCATTGAACAGCTGGAAAGTACGGAGGACAATATAGAGAGACGCCTCTTTGAGAAGGAACAACAATGGATCCATCGCATGTCCACCCAGAAAACAGGACTAAATGACAATATCCCATGGAACACGGTAGGAACACGGTACTATGAACAAACCCCATATCCTCTTGTTTGCCCGCTACACCTCATAAACAGGGGCACACGATGCCTGAAATGGAAACATGATATACAAAAGATGTGGAAATGGTATGAGATGGTATGAAATATGTAATTACAACATACACTAGAGCATCCATTCTTACTGTGGTCATCCTAACCCATCAACGATATGGGCGGGGTCCTCTCTCTAGGAGAGTACAAAAAAAAACAGGGACCGGTGACAATGTGTTGTCCAAAAAACAAACAATGTTATGATACAAACACCATGCGAAAACACCCATGTATCAACATTTGTCCAAAGCAACTTCATTTAAAAAACTCTATTTAAATCACACTGAAAACAATGTGGATAACGCATAAGTACTATGGATCAGGGTCCCACAAACAGACATAATGGTATGGTACAAAAATTATGCAAAGACACCCAAATAGCAACATTTGTTCAAAATAACTTTATTTAAATGACTTTATTTAAATCGCATTGATAACAATGTGAATAACACTATTGATCAGGGTCTGGTGACAACGTTGTGTCCATATAATAAATATAATAGAATGGGATACTATGCACACATACTCAACATCGATAATTCGCATTGAGGACAATCATGATAACATTCTCTAATATCGATAGTCATTCTAGTAACTTTATCGATAAATCCATCAAAGACAATAAGGATAATGGACGAGCCTTAATGATCAGGCATTCTGCCGGACCTACATGAAACGCACTACGTATACGTCCCGCTGTCAGCGCAGGCTGTCATAGAATCCCATGTATGACGTGCACGCAAGCATGGACAGGTCCAGGAAACAAGCGGGGCTCTACGGTATTTATACCCGCTTCCGCAACACACAATCAGGATGCGGAACGACCGAGGAAGAATAGATATCAGAGGGTGAGATACCTTGAAGAAGTAAGTGGGCACTCAGAGGGGGACAACCTGGGTTGGAATGCTGGTCGCACAACTTTCAACTATTTAGCCGCTAAGATTCTAAAGGGAAATCTTCTATTACAGAGTGTGACTACAGGGTCCACCCCCTCGGCCAATCTCAGGTGGTAAGTCGCTACCGTCGCAGAAGTTAGTATTCGCACTCTACTTCACTACTTACTAAAATAATGACTACCAACCCACATATGGTGTAAAAGCGCAGTTGGCCATATTTCAATAACAACTGAAGGGCTGACATATGTCAATTAACGCTGTACAACCTTCCACCTTTTTAGACGTTAGTCTAAAGAGAACAAGGGTATGCATACATTACTAGGTCTGAAAAAAAGAGAAACAGATACCGAACTGGGTATATCTGTAACACTTTTTTGTAAAGAGTGTTTTGTGGTTACTTCTGTTTACATGTGGGTATGTCTTGAATGTCTCATATGGGTTGGGAACCATATGAGAATTTCTGATGGATAATGGCTAAAAAACATTCGGAAATTGACTGCACTAAAAATTCCTTTGGGCATATAAACGATTGTCAGGGTCATTTGGATAGTGATTTCAACTATACAAATGACACTGAGTCGAGTAGCAGACACGGACAATCTTCTCGCCTACATCGAGCAATATTTTTAATACTGCCTATGTATATTTATGTCTATGAATGCGATTAGACCTATGTATTTTTTCTCCACAGAACTATCTGCAACATGGAGGTTTTCTAGTGGGTTGTAAGTACAATCCACACAATGGCTGCATGACTTAGTGTGCATGCATGCGTCTATCGGTCCTGATGAAAGCCATTTGACCCTAACAGGCACATCAGAACATGACTGAAACATGTAGACCAATCACAGGATATGAAGGATCAAAATAATATCCTTCACATATCCGCCACCCTTTTAACATTGAACAATACTCTCAATAATAAAATTGAGGTTCTAAAAAACCGAGAGTATTTGAGCCAATTTTAAAATCACACCTCAACTGAGCACTTCTCAATCACGATCACAATCTCCCCCAAAAAAACAACCAGCTCCGCTGTAATCAGGTGTCGTAGCACACCCTGGAAACATTCGGTGACCAGGGTGGGAACCCAATGATGAAACAGGTCACCTACTAGGTAGGTGAGTGAGGGTTCTTTTTCAAAACCTGAGGGTTTTCTAGGCGGTACACACTCCAGGTACATCCTCCTAAATTCTAGATATAGGTTAGTGCCTTTTGACTAATCTGTTCTTTTTGTTTAGATATTATTACCTGGGAAGAGGAACGGGTTCATATCCTGACTTCTCATTTCTCACATTTTGTTGAGTCCCAAGATAGATTTTCCCCTGTTTCTTTTGTAACCGGAGTAAGCGCCATATTACCCGATCAGCTGGAATATTTTAGGGCTTGTGCTTGACGGGTGCATAACATAGAGCATGATATCATCCATATATAGTGAAATTGTTTCATTTGCCAAACTTACATCCCCCTGAAATCCCCAAATGTCTTCCAGTGCTTTCACCCAGCAAACTAGGGGTTCTATGCTTATAGCAAAATGAAGCGGGCACAGTGGCCACTTCTGTCTAGTTTCTTACTCCAAGTAGATACTCTGCGATATCACATTATTTACTTTAACCACTGCCGTGGGACTATTGTATACGAGGGCCACCTAGCAGCAGAATCTTGGTCCAAACCAAAATCTTAGAAGTGTCAGAAACAGGAAGGGCCCTTCTACCACATTGAAAATCTTTTCAGCATCTAATGACAGGATGGATGGATGGCTGGGTGACAGAATGGATGGAAGGATGGGTGGATGGATGGATGGCTGACAGGTTGGATGGATAGATGGATGGCTGGCTGACAGGATGGATGGGTGGATGGATGGCTGACAGAATGGATGGATGGTTGGATGGCTGGATGGCTGGCTGACAGAATGGATGGATGGCTGGATGGATGGCTAACAGGATGAATGGCTGGCTGACAGGATGGATGGATGGATGGCTGACAGGATGGATGGCTGACTGGCTGACAGGCCGACAGGATGGATGGATGGCCGGCTCACAGGATGAATGGATGGCTGGCCGACAGGATGGATGGCTGGCTAACAGGATGGAGTGTGTGGAATGTGTGTGTGTGTGTGTATATATATATATATATATATATATATATATATATATATCAAAACCACGCTGCATTCTTTTCGGGACAACTCCCTTGTTCGTGAACAAGGGAGTTGTCCCGAAACGCGTCGAGCTGGTCTGATTACGGAATAAAATACCGCTTTTGAAAAGCAATTTGTTGTCCTCAGCAGCTGTTTTTTAAAAGAATGCAGCGTGGTTTTGGTGTTTAGAGGCTTGCCCCTCGCTGAGGACCGCCGTTGAAAGTGGAAGGAGAAAGGCAACGGCAGTGCGGCTGCACTGCTTAGCGGTTATATATATATATATATATATATATATATATATATATATATATATATATATATATAAACACAATTATAAGATTGAGTCTTGTGGAATAAGGCCCAATTGATCTTTATGGATAAGTAAAGTAATAACCCCCTGCAATCTTGAGGTGAGAATTGTTGCCAAAATTTTGGTCTTTACATTAAGCAGTGGGATTGGTCAGTATGATGAAAATTTGCTTTTTTGTTTCCCTTTCTTATATATTACTGTCATATGTGCATGTTTGAGGTTTGGAGCGAATGCCTTCTGGCCTCTAGATTCCTGATACATATTCAGGAAGTGTTGACTCAGTATCAGTCTTTTATAAAGTTCTGTCGGTATCCAATTGGGACCCGGGACTTTGCCTACCGTCATTTGTTTAATTGCATCCATCACCTCTTCTATTGTGACTTCTTTTTCCAGATCATGTCCGTCTTCACTGTGTTATGTTGGTATATCCAGTACCTCTAGGAAATGTTTAATCTTGGCCTCCTCTGCCAGTTTCTCAGCTTCACAGAATTTGCCATAATACTGTTCAAAAGTACGTGCTATACGTTTATCTGTGGTGTGTTACCCGTCTGTGTCCAATATTCCCCCTACCCATCTGGCTTCTTCCTCCCTTTTACCAAGTCAGGCTAGCAGTCTTTTGGACTATTCTATTCAGAGCTTTGCCACTTAGTTACATGTTGTATGCCTCCCATACCATTCCAGTGGATTTAACAGACCTTACATGTTCCATAAAATGCATTTCTGTATCAATTTTTATCTCCTTCATTATTGCAGATTTTCTAGTTCCCATGCGTTCAATTTCCAGTTGAGTCTTAGCTTTGTGGGTGCTCACCCATTTTGACAATTAGTGGGGAGTGGTCTGAGATCTGTCTTGCAAGAAATTCTGCCTTATCTGTTTCTGGGATCTCACCATTCTGGATGATTATATAGTCAAATCTTAAGAATACACTGTACACTCCCAAATAGTATGAGTATTGCCGGTTCCCAGGATGTTTCAGTCTCCAGGTGTTTGTGATCCCCATTTCCCATGTAAAATTTGCCTTGTGTGTTGCAGATGCTGCGCCTGATGCAGGGGTAGCGGTCCTATCTACCTCTGAAATTATGACGTTGTTGAAGTCTCCACCAATTATATGTAGAGGAGTGTCAGTTTCTAATTGCACTTTTCCTATTTTTTCTAAAATTGCATGTTTTGGGGAATATACGCATAGCAGTATGATATCTTTCCTCACTCATCTTCATTGTACTCCTACATAACTGCCAGGGGGGAATGCCAGTTTCATACATTCTCCTCTTTGCAAATGCTCTTGTATATAAAAGGGCTTTGATACATTGTGAAAAGGTGTTTCATGGTAGAAAGTCTTGTGTTGTTTTAAACTCACCAGGCTTTGCGACTGCAAAGCACCTTTATACATGAGGTCTGTAGTGATGTATTTGATCTTTCCAAAACAAAGCATCTTCTATGTCTACAACATAATAGGAATATATGCATTCTGTTATTCGGTTACTCACGTTTTTTGCAAGATTCCGCCATAGAGGTTAAACAATGTGCGTTTTATGAGGCTCTAAAGAATCACACAGAGGAACAAGACTCAACATACCTCGTAGAATTTAATGATGTTGATCACCCATGCGCAGAGGCCTGCAGCAGCGAAAGACTTAGTGCGAACCAGGTCAGGGTTAAACTCAGGGTCTCTCAGGTACTGCTCTTTGATTGATTTTAGGCAGTTATCGTGAATATGCTCTTTGTCGTAGGTGAGCAACGCTTGTAAAAAGTAATCAATCTGGAAAGAGGAAATATCCATGTTATCTACTTTGAAATCCTGACCACACATCAGGACTGAAGGAGGATTGGTTGTTCCAGCTGAGCACGTTAAGCAGGCCAAAGGTTAAGTTTGTATAATGCATGCAGTCAAGTAGTTACCATGAGAGGCATGGGAAACAGTAGACCTCCCTTTCTTGCCCACTGTGTGATTGCAACAAGAAAAATTGCCTCCCTCTTTCTCAGCCGTCTAGCTAGCATTTTCTAAGGGATGCTTTTAGCTTACATATAAATGGGATGCACCAAGTAATGGAATACAGAAAGTTGAAAACTGGCAGACAATTTGTTTTTACAGTGGGTGAGTCTTTTGAAGGGCACAGGAGTTATTGAGCACCAAATTGTGGTTTTGGTGGTTTGCCAAATTAATACTAAAAATACGTGCACCAATAACTAGGCCTGCATTATGAGTGGTCTGTTAATTACTGGTAGACCAGAACTGGGAATTACTAGCCATATTGGAATTATAAGTTAAGTGTGAACAGCACATCAGGGGTAGTTCATCCAGGGATTTCACTTGCTGCAATCTCTGTGTGAGGAACAGCATATGGGAATTGGAAGGGAAAGTCCAATGCCTTATTTAAATCCTCCAAATCTCTAAAAACCTGATGACACAACATTTCAAAAAACATAATACACAACACATTTACAGATTGAAGACACGAAAAGCTGAAAGTACACTTTGCACACGTTAGACACAGTGACACATGAAACTGAGACAAGTGTAGTATAAGCACCGTAAAAGCGTGCTTTAACACGTAAGCTGATGAAAACATTCATACAAAGTAACACTAATACATTTAAATGAGTTGCACTAATGAGGATTTCTTATGAACATGTTTATTAGTATTCACTGATGGAAATTGTGCTATTAATAAAGTGGCCTTTTGTTTCTAATGCCTTCTGTTAGAATGCACCATTTAGAAGAGTCGGTGCCAAAATGTGTAGAAAGTAGGTATGGTTTTGAAGTTTTGCATGATAATACTAGAAATTCTATAGTTTATGAAAAGTGGAGAAAACATTTTGTAGTGTGAATTTAGAAAATGATATACTTATATGAATATTGAGAAAATTGTGCTAGTAGGGAATTTCTAACATTTCCATGTAATAATATCTGGTGAAAGTTCTACATATTCCCCATTTGAATTGATTTTATTACACTACATTTTATATTAATTTAGAGTTTATTTCATTTAAATTGTGTAATGCCAATTTAAAGGCTCTTTCGAATATGCTTTTTCTCTAATGCCGATCTTTCCCCTGACCTAATACAATGTTTCCTTTATGATTAGTGAAATGTTGCTTTTTTGTTCAGTACATGTGCAACTTTCGACATTCCTACATGTTTCTTCAACGTTCACTGTAAATTATTCCTGTGGGAACAGGATTTCGGCTGTTAATATAGACTGATACTTTGTATTTCTTTTTTATCGATGTTAGGCCTATGTGGACTTTCAAATCTCTAGTTTCTCATGACTAGAATGGGAAAGCATCTTACTGTTGTGAGTGTCCTAGGTGACATTATGTAAATCTGAGCATATGACAGTCGTTTGATGCTGGTGTGATACTACATCACTGGGACTTTCTTAGAGACTTTATAAGAAAGCCCAAAGGAGGGGCAATGGCATACTTTTTGTTTTCCCCCTGCGAGAGGACGCTATGTGGATCGATTTTTATTGATTACTAAGAACTATCTTTTTACTTTTGGACTGCTTTGCTGAGGCTACAGTCGGTAGCCGATGGACTGAAACCTACTTTGCTGAACTATTTCATTTTTCTTTACATTTCTTTTGTTCTGTGCTAATGGACTCGCCCATAATGGACTTTAAATCTGAACCCTTTCCCCTTCTACGTAGGATTTGAGCGATTAGGCAAACTATCCTTCTGCCTTTAATGGTAATGGGACTCTGTAATGCTGTAAACTGATTTTTATAATAACCATCAGATAAAGCCTTGCCTAAATGTTTGGCGCTTTAATTCAAGCTGTGATATTCTTAACTGAAATTCTCAAAAGATTGCTTATTGCTACGGATTTTTAATCTTTATTACAATAACCAAAATGATTTAATATCTGTATAAGTCTATTAATGAGTCTTGTTGGTTCTTCAATTTCAACTGTGCTACTTTACTTATGACTTAAATGCATTGTAGGGAGAATCAGCAAGCTCTGTCAGAACATCAAGTATCACTTCTCTTGTTCTGTGTTGCTGTTGCAGAGCTTTTGGTCTGCATAATTCTAGTCCCACTTAACTTCTTCAGGTGGTTGGGTCTTCCCATTGCTATTTTTTATTTCTACAGCATGGTCTTAGGAGGGATGTACTTAAATCTGTTCTCAAAGTTTGAGTTAGCTGTCAATTAATGGTCCTCATTGGACAGCTAACGTGGTGTTTTGGCTACCTCCTATCAGCGGAGAAAGATTCACCAGATGATCATTGCCTTTGTAGTAAATGGAAATGCTGCATATTGTCTAATCGTAAAGGGCTCAGTACGGTTAGAGTAGTAAGGAGAGTAAGTGTATAAAACTTTTTTTTACCATGCTTGCCCTGCAACAAAACTTTGGTAGCAGAGCTATGATTCTGCCTGGTGAAGTGAGATGTTAGGGTGACAAAAATAGTGTTTTGCCCAAGTCCAAGGAGTCCACAATTTTTGGTTCTTCAAAAAGAAGGATTAATGGAGTGTTGATGGTGTATCGCTCTGGATAGAGTCAACGAGTAACTGCAAAGGAGTGTATTAATAGGGAGGATCATTGCTATCGCTTTTGCTTAAGATTGCAGTTTTTGAAATGGCTGTGCGTTGTTGAGCAGATTGAAGTAGTTAAAGTCCACATGGTTAAAGTTTATCTATGGTTGTGGCACTTTGCGCAAAGCTGAAGTTATAAACAGGTCCGTCGTGGCCTAAGATCTGAAGGTATTTACCTACGTGTTGCCTCAGTGTAGAAGACACCGAGTACGTTGTCTACTGTTTTGTGGTGTTGGTCATGAGTCGTCGTCAACAACACCTTGGTAAGGGTTCTCTTTGTGTGTTAGTGGTAAACGGCTGGTACGGTTGATCTGAGGTGCACAGGGAATAACTATATCAATTAGGGGTGAAATTCCGATGGTTGAGGTTTCATTTGAAGTGCATGAATATAGAAAAGTATACTTACCTTGTGAGAGTGAATATCCTTTAGTGGAGCAGACAATTTTATTTGTTATTTGCATTGCATTGTCATTTTACTTAGAGAAAAACATGCAGGAGAAGATTGTGAAGGAGGGTGAGTTGCTGCTAGAAGCGAGATTGACGTCACAGTGTTCTGCGCTGTGATTGGTTGGTTGGTGTAAAGCCACACTGGGGTTGGTTGGCTACATCATAAGAGTCACACTGTCATTGGTTGAGGTTGCTAAACATTGTGGGACAATAACATTTCCTGGATTTACAGAAATCATTTGTGAATGCAGAATTGAATAAAAATGAACTTTTTCAAGTCATTGCAGAAATTAGTAAAGAAAGATGCAACCATATCTGCCAAAGCAAAGGTAGAAGCACCACCTGAGAGTACACCAGGATACACTGTCATAATGGACAAAGGATTACATCCATGTATGTGGCTCGAGTTCAGCATTCCGTTCATCATTTGTTTGCATAGCATTTTTCACCCTAAGTGGGATCCGAATGCCCAGATATGGGTCCCTTGCTTGCTGTGCCACTGGATTCAAGCTAGCCTGGCTGATGAGGGGTGATGCTCTGAAACTGTACCCAGAATGCTTGTATCCGGTTCAGGGAGGATCTGGCTTGGCAGTTCGGGCTAAACTGTTCCCATGAGGAGCAGGATCAAGACTGATAAGCATATGGCTGGGTTCAAACTGGGGAGGCATGGTGAGCAAAAGAACAATGGATTTAACCCAGATCTCTTGACTGGGGGTGAATGTTTGATTTGTTCAGCATTCCGTCCATCAATTGTTTGCATATCATTTTTTGCCCTAAGTGGGATGGGTATGCCCAGACTCGGTCCCTTGCTCACTGTGCCACTGGATTCAAACTAGCCTGGCTGATGAGGGGTGATACCCTGAAACCGGTCCCAGGATGCTTGTTTCTGGTTCAAAGAGGACCTTGCTTGACAGTTTGGGCTAGACTGTTCCCATGAGGAGCAGGTTCAAGACTGATTTGAATATGGCTGGGTGCAAACTGTGGTGGCATGGTGAGCAAAAGAATGATGGATTTAACCCAGATCGCTTGACTGGGGGTAAATGTTTGATTTGTTCAACATGCCGTCCACCATTTGTTTGTGTGGCTCAAGTTTTGGCATAAATGTACTGAGTAAGATGAGACCTACAGTTCTCTTGTTATGGAACATTTAATTAGAGGATTTTTGAATATTTAAAGAAAAGAATGTACAAAATGAAAGATCCCGTTAGAGCCACTGTAACTGAAGCTTTACATACATGGGAGCATATTGCTCATCAGAAAGACAAAGAGAAATACCAAGGGAGGTATAGGAGAACTATGGACCATTAGCAGAAGCTAGATGGGATGCTCAACAGATAATGTGGAGAGCAGATGCAATACATAGAACATGATTGTATTCGGTGCTAGAGGTTGAGGAAGATTCTAAGGGCAAGAGAAGAGAGAAAAAGAAGCATTTAGAGACAGACAAAATTGATTCAGGGAAGGAAGGAGAGGAGAGTGAAATAGATGATGAACTTTTGAATGATTTATTGATGAATCATTCACCACCTTACAATGAGACACAGAGTGGAGACTTGACACATACTAGTACAGCTGAGAAACCTAATGTTCCTATAATGCCTGAAGCACCAAAGGAATTAATGCTTATTTCTTCTGTGAGTGGGCGAACATGTCAGCTCCTATGAACTTGATTGCTTCTACTACTCCAGATGCTTTGACTGTTACCGTTACTATTGGATCTGTTGCGCCCCTTTACAAGCCTGGGTTACAAGTAAATACGGTTTACAATTTGACTGTACCTACTGGAAAAAATGCAGTGTGTGGGAGTTCTTCAGACCAGACAGCAAGATCACTGCTTCATACACACATGGTTTCAACTCAAACTATTATGCTGCAGATATGAATGTTGTCCCAAATCAAACACAATTTGATCAGACACAAAGAATGGTGCAGAGGTTTCCACCTTTTTATTGCCTAAAACAGAGTGGACCTCCTGAAATGAATTATCAAGCTTCTGACATGACTGTGCCAATGGGTATTTCAGTTCCAGATACATCCATACTAAATGTGCAACGTGGAACGAGTGCAAACTTGAATGATGGAAGCTTAGATTTAATAATATAAGAGAGCAGTCAGGGTTTACGCCTCAAGAATTCGAAGAATGGCTTAAAGGATATAGTACCCTGAATAATCAGGATTCAGCAATAGTTACAGCTTCAGTTCCAGTTTCAGCTATGAATTCAGTTCCACTGCAAACTTAAATTTCTAGTTCAGCACCTATTTCAGGTTTGGTTACAGGATGAAGTTCGGCCCAACAATCTGTTAAGAAAAATAGAGCACCCATGAATGTCAGCCGATTAAAAGTTGAATTAGAAGAAATGATTCAGGGAACACTTAGCCCTTCAAGATTAGATGTCTACCAGGAGAAGGAACTATTGTTTCTCTGTAAAAACGTTACACGGTGAGCAAATTTGACACATGAAAGATTGGTAGAATTGGCACAGAAATATGGTATAGATATTCAAAATTCAAAGATTGTGCAAAAATCATACAGCTTAGATTTTACTGACAAAAACATTGGGAACTTGAGGGCACCAGGAAAGATACTGCAGATAAAAGAGCTAATGGTATTAATCAGAAAATGAGAGGAAAGAGAAAAATGGGAAGGTAGATGGTTGAAAAAGAAGGAAACAAAGTGAGTTAGAGTGCAGTGTCCACCTGATGTTTTTGATGGTGGACTAGGGAAAGTACAAATTCTCCCTATGAGAAAAGTATCTGGAGGAGGCTATGCTTATGTACCTTGGACAAGAACTGATGTTTTGTCATTTACAAACGATTTCCCCAAATTGAGAGAAAACTCTGTGGAATGGTGCAGACAAATTTCATGATTTGTGAAGATTTCAAATGTTTTGTGTATTGATTTGAATACTCTTTTTGAGATTGTGGTTCCAGGAGATTTATGGGCCAAATGCAAGGTTACTGTGGAATGGCTTGAGGCAGAACCAGAAAGGAATCCTAGAACAGGAGCACCATCTCCAGTGGTAATGAGGAAATACCAGCAGGTAATAAATCAACTGAAGACTAAAATTTCCACCAAAGATTAATTGGTTGCAGATTGACAGGACGACCCAACAACTGAAAGAATCAGTGCATGTATTTTACAAGAGATTAGTACAGGCTTTCAAACAGTATAGTGGATTGGACAATGGCACAGATAAAGATGTGGGACATTTTGTTTACAGGTTTGTGTTCAGTTTAAGACCTGAGATTTATAACATGATCCGACAGCAATTACTTTGCTGGCACAGCAAACCACTAGATGAGATTTTGCGTTATGCCAAATATTGTGATAACGAAATTGAAACGAAGCACAAGAAGCTCAAGGAGAAATTAATGATTGCCCAGATAAGAGCAATGCAAAAAGGTCAAAATCAGATGGGTTTTGATAATACAATACAGGTACAGGGAGGTTATAATCAAGCTCTGACGATGCAGGTTGTTAATGGTTTTCAACAGCAGAATTTTCCGTCCCAAGATAGAGGTCATGGTAATCCTGTAGATCCTAGAAGTGGTACTGATGTGTCGCTTTTGAAGAAGACAAATCCATGCCATGCTTGTGGAAAATTTGGACATTGGAGATGCAAGTGTTAAGTCTGTTATGAATAATGCAGCGAATCAGATGCAGAATGTGGAATATGCACAGTTTCAAGGGAATAACATGGGAAAGACTCCACAGATGCAAGGACAGAGAATACAGAATCCTAATGTATCACAGCAAATGCAAATGCCCCAAGCTTGAATACCATACCAGAATGTTCAGGTACAAATATACAATGTGAATCAAAATCAGCAGATGAATAGAAATTCGTTCCAGAATCAGAATGCAGCACAGCAGTTTTTGATCCAATTGGATGACGGTAATTAGGACCCATTAGCCTGACGGTGCCTGGGGGGGAGAGGGGGTGGAAGGACTGCATGCTAGGCACAGCCTTAGATGTAGACCAGAGTGATCCTTATGTGGATGGAGAAGTGGATGGGAATCCTGTCTCATTCCTTGTCGACACTGGTGCTACCTGCTCTACTGTAAGAACAACAGAGGTTCGAAACTTACCCCGCTCGAAAGAAAGTATCCAAGCTATAAGAGTGACAAATAAAAAGTTGTCTACCCCAATTTCAGAACCAGTTACTGTTAATATAGGATCCTTCAGGGCTCAACATCGATTTGTGGTGTCTGACACAAGTCCAGTGAATCTGCTTGAATGTAATCTAAATTGTTAAATTTATTGCACACCCAGAGAAATTTAATTTCATACAAATGATGAGGATGTTTTTAAACTTGCCCAACAGAAATCAGATGTGGGGATGTAACCTCTCCTGACGAGTGAGGATTTACCCGTTGAATTGAGAGGCACACTGCTACGTGAAGTCTGGGACTACATATAAAGATATCGGAATAATTAAAGGTGTTGACCCAGTCCAAATTACAGTTAAACCTAATGCAGAGTTCCCAAGAATCCCACAATATAATTTGTCTACAGATACTATTGCAGGAATAGTGGGAAGTTCATGTAACTCTCCCATTATGGGCTTGCAGAAGCCGAATGGTAAGTATCGTATTGTGCAGGATTGTGACGGGTTAACTCTATTGCTTTTCCATGTTGTCCTGTGGTACCGAATCTAGCTGTGATTTTATTTCAAATTCCATATGAAGAGGAATGGTTTTCAGTTATCGATTTGTGCCAGACTTTCTTTTCTATCCCATTGCATGAAGATAGTCAGCATTTTTTTTTGCCTTCCATTTTCACAGTCATGTTTTGGCATGGTGCAGAGTCCCAAAAGGGTATATGGAAAGATCCTCAATTTTTAATCAGATACTCAAAAAGAATCTTTAGACTCTGATAATGCTGAATCACTCAGTGTTGGTGCAGTATATTGACAACCTATTGATGGTGTCAACTACAAAGGAAGCTTGCAAAAGTGACTCTATTGCTTTGTTGAACCATCTTGCACAAAATAGACAAAGTATCCCCGACCAAGATACAGTTTTGCAAAACAGAAGTGCTGTCTTAGGACATCACATTGAGAAAGGAGCGAGGAAAGTGTCACAGGAAAGAATCTCAGTGATTCTTAACATGAATCCTCCAGCTACCCAAATGGAAGTCTGCATGTTCTTAGGAATGGTGGGATATTGTAGACAGTGGATTCCAAATTTTTCCTTAACAGCAAAATCTCTCCAGAAGTTGACACACAAAGATGTGTCTGATCTGGTACCCTCTGATGACTTTGGCATGACTGTTTTCAATAGCTGCGGGGCACCAGCTTTGGGAATGCCTGATTACAACAGTTATTTTGCAGTGAAAGAGAAGGCTACACTCTTTCAGTGTTGACTCCAATGCATGGAAGCAATTGCAGGCCTATCGCCTATTTCTCAGTAACACTTAATCTTGTTGCTGCTGTGTTGCATGGATATTTGAAATCGGTTGCATTTACGTATGTGAGTCTTGAGCAGTGTGAAAGTATTGTCATGGGTCAAAACTGACAGTATTTTTGCCCCATTCAGTGGATATACTTTTGACTCTTACTCGAACACAGTACCTGACCAATAGTCCACTATAATTTGAAGGTCATCCCATATCGATATACCCCGACTACACCCAACGAGTTCAGGAACAAAGGAAGACATTCCTAAATGTCAAACGACGTCTTCGTGATCAAAATATGAAATATGGCCTATTATTCCCTGTAAAATTGAGAGTGGTAATAGCCAGCCGAACCCTATTCTTTCAGTCAGCCGCAGAAGCAAGTGACTGGTTGGACTCCAGCGGGATACCAGATGCCTGCCTGGTCCCCTTGACAGGGTCATCCAGAGCATCAACAACAGGAGATAAAAACCGAGAGCGACGAAGTGGACCAAGGCAGAAGTCACAATCTAGAAGAGGAAGTCCGGGCAGCATCCGGGTCTGCCCAGACGGAACACTGCAGGCTTCAGACACAGAAACAGTTCAGGAATCGGAAACCGCGACCCAAGATACAGGACATGACCCCAGTGGTCTGGAGGAACCAGTTGAATGAACGACACGAAGGGGTCCAGACGAAGGAAGTACAGATATATGGTCAAAGGTTTCATAAAGGAGGAAAGGTGAAAGAGACAATAACATGTAGTAGAGTGGACATGGTATACAAGTAAGTCCAACAGAGAAAAAAGTTGATAAAGATTAACCCCCCCCCCTCCAGAGGTCCGCTCCCGTGGAGAGAGCTGAAGGTTTCAACCTCGCACCCTCTTCGGTAGCTGGGCCTCTAGCACAGCAACCAACCAGCAGGTTTTTATCCAAGAAATCTTGAGAGGAGAACACCTATTGTCTAACTTTAAGACAAGATAAGTTGAGATTTACTGTTTGGGGGAGGGTGGTTTAGGGCGTACTTGAAGACTGATATCCCGCATTATGTGGGGGGAGTGAGACTTACAAGAATGCCCGGTGGGTGGGGGGAGTTGGGGGTTTTGCTGTTGTGTTCAATAGGGAATTTATGCAGCAATCAAGTTTAAAGTGTCTAGAGTCCGTTTTTGGGAGGGTATTAGTGAGTTTGTGGAGAAGAGGAACTGCCAAAAGGAATGCAGGACAAAAAATGGTTAAGAGGAATTGTACACAAACATAGGGCACAAGAATTGAAAATTATGACATGAAAAGTTTCAGCGCTCCGTCCATCATCTCCTTGTGTTTGCTTTGTTCGCCCTAAGTTGGCAGGGTATGCCCAGGCGTGCCTTGCTCACTTTGCCACTGGATTCAAGCTAGCCTGGCTGATGAAGGGTGTTACCCAGAAACCAGTCCCAGGATGCTTGTTTCCGGTTCAGGGAAGACCTGGCTTGGCAGTTCGGGCTGGACTGTTCCCATGAGGCACAGGGTCAAGACTGATTTGCATATAGCTGGGTCTGAACTGAGGTGGCGAAGTGAGCTAAAGAATGATGATGGATTCAACCCAGATCTGTGACTGGGGTGACTGGGGGTGAGTGTCTGAAAAGTTCCAGCGCTCCGTCCATCATCTCCTTGTGTTTGCTATGGAAAGTACAGGGCATGGCCAATTATCAGAAAAGAAGGAGGGTGCTAGAGTATTTGAAAAGTTATAAAGTGGCGATTGCATGCTTACAGGAAACGCATTTATGGGGTGTAACGGTCCCATATCTCAGGCGTCGATGAAGGGGCCAGATATATGCCACATCCTAATCTGTATTTGCAAGGGGGAGACTTATTTTGGTGGTGCCCGGGGTCCCATTCCAACACCTACACCACGTAATGGACCCCGAGGGGCGACACATGATTATACACGGGAAGTGGGAGGGGAAGAAGATGTGTCAGATGAATGTCTATGCCCCCAATTCTGATAGTCCCAAATGTTTCACAACAGTGATGGAGGCAGCCCCCAGGAGCGGAAGTGATACTATTAGGGGATTTTAATTGTGTCCTGGATGCATGCCTAGACAGAGACCCACCCAAACAGAATACCAAACCTCATTCGAACAGAATATTATTAGACCTCCTTAATGGGATGCAACTCAGAGATGAGTGGAGAATGCGTAATCCCCGGAAACGAGTGTTCTCCTGTCACACCCCTGCAACGAACACATTTAGTCACATGGATTATTGCTGCATCTCAACTGGGTTCTCATACTTACCCCGATATCTGTCAGGCCATTCTCCTCTCCTGATGAGCTTAACAGAGGAAGCAGGGCGCCCGGCGACCCACTCTGGCGCCTTGTGGCAGAAGCATTTTAAGATCCTATGTTTGCTGCTGCCATTACAGAGGCCCTCACCAATTATTTTACTGAAAACTGGGGAACCGTGCCCAGCAGGGCATTGAAATGGGAGGCAATAAAAGTTGTGATTAGGGGGGTAGCTATTAAAACATCCCATGGGGTTAGGCAGCAATTGGAACTAGACATTCATACACAGGAACAGAGGTTAAGTACTCTGGAAGCAACCCTACACAGATATCCACAGTCATTAGAGGAATGGCGGGTGACACGTGAAGCACTCATGACTTCCTGGGGAAAGTTGAAAAAACATAAATACATAGCATATCAGCAACGCCGCCATATGGAAGGAGATAAGTCCGGGGCCCTATTAGCGAGATTGAACAGAGACGGAACCAGTGTCGGGACGGCTTGTTGCACACTCGTTGCAGGTCGACGGTCAGAGTGGTTTACCTTCCTCTACCGCGCTTTCAGGCACTGGACTCCTGGGGTTCACCGGCATTCAGGTTTATCCCTCCTTTTACCTTCATCACGCTTTACTTTGCATATACTACTCACCAGCCGGTTCGGAATTATCACCGGCAGAGCGACATTACAGACCTTACACACCTTCAATTACAGCCCTGAAGAAGTCACGGGATATGTTCCCATGGTGACGAAACACGTGTTGGCTGGTTGTGTGCTTTTTCAATAAGGAATAAAATTAACCTAAGAAATATACCCGTGTCAACCACACTGGTCTTTCTCTCAGTCTGCGAAGCTTCACTAACCAAGAACATTACCCCTATAACGTGTGCCCAGGACTTGGTTTCATTTCTCTAGGTCCTCCAGCCAAACTTATGAAAAGACGATGTTTCAGCCAGAGTGGAAACGGAGACAGACAGCTATTCGAAAAGTGCAGTAACTGATCATGTGCATCTGAAACTGTGCCCTCCAAGGTGCAGGGCCTCCGCTTCATGGGGGTAGATAAGGCCTATAAGCCTGTCTTCAGATTTTATATTTCTACTACATTAGAAAACAGACTGTTTTTTGACAGAAAGCTCAAAACCAAGATGTGAAGATACTTGAAAACAGCAGTGCTTCAAGACCTTACTAATGGAATACAGCGCTATACAAATCTGTTAACATAGCTTAAAAAAACGAAAGAACCAAATGCAATTTCAGTAGTTGTACTTTGTAGAAGTGGTCTCTTAGTCATAGGATAGTGGCAAGAGACTGAAGGGTAATAGTGCCATGTATAAATCATATGTATTAATTGAGATGGGCAGGAATGGATAGAGCATGTGGTCGATGAGAAGAGCTGGAATGAAATGGCGAAATTAACAGAAAAGAAGACAGGAAGTATGAAGCGGAAAGGAAGATGGAGAGACAAAAAGCAGAGCAAGAGTGAGCACGTGAAATTGAAAAGGATGAAAGGAATACAGTGGAGGCTGCAATGTAGATGGGAGAGTGTTTCTGGGCAAAATATGGTTACCTTCGCATTGCTGCATGTTTGACTTGCCACACCACTAAAGCTCTTTATATTGTGCTGCATTTTAACCAATTTATTAGTGGAGCACCCTGAAGGTTTATGCTGGTATACATAGTAGAGGCTACTTAACTGACAGGCAGGTAAACGACCTTACTCAGCGTAAGGACATTTATATGACTTCAGTAGTCTGAGTGCTGGTTGCCCACCCGTCCCTACCCTAAAGGGGAGAAAATCTTAGTATTTCAGGAAGTGCATATGGTGGGGATTATGTACTATTTGGACAAGAGCAAGATGACTAGACCCTTCACGATTAGTAACTCATTTTTAGACAGCTGTTCGTACCACCACGGTACTGTAAATAGAACGTGTGGGTTACTATCACATAATTTAAAGGCACCTGATATTTTGCGACCTTAGAAACGTGAAAGGCTACGTCGACCTTGCGCAGGGAATCTAACTTTTATCTGCAGATCACACAATATTGCCGTTGGTGAGTTGACGTCCCAGGAAACAAATAACAGACAGGTTGGGAGAGGGGGTTGGAAACATTAGAGATGGCAGTGCGAGAAAGAAATGTGGGAAAGAGTGGCAGGAGAAGCAAGGAAAAAAGATAATAGGCTTTGTCAGCGATGGAGGTTACACACGGGTGAGTTGGAGGTAAGGCAGGGAAAGGACAGGATGAGAGAGAGGGCAGAAGAAGAAAATCGCAAAACTGTGGTGGAGGGCGGGTCTGGTTATTGAGGGACCCTGAAGGGACTGCAGAACCCACGGGGTTACACTTTCCAGGAACTATCATTTGCAGTTCCCTGCTGTTAACACCGCCCCTCCCCGCAGCGATCTGTACTGCTGAATTCATTGGCAAAACAAGATGAAATCTGCCAGCTTTATTCCTGTTGTATGCTAGTCACATATGCTGCCAGGGGTAGAAACTCTTAGCAAACAAAAGCGTAATTTGTTTTAAAACTGAAGTGCACTTCCTGTTGATTACACTTCCCGAATAAATCTCCAAGGCTGTTGTGTTGAGTAAATCTCTCTCCAACAGCTCGTGTTTTGTAACCTGGCCTTCCCAATACAGTTGTAAAATAAAAAAACAAGGACAACGCACGTCGTACAGTCTTTCTACAGGTTATGCGAGTGGTAAGCAAAACACTGAAAATAATAAGCTAAGCCAGCATTGTCCGGGACATCCCGGGAGCAATGTCTGGAATGTGGTAGCACCCCGCCCTCTTCCCCTCCCCCGCAGCCTGCCCAATGAACATAACACATCCCCCCAACAGCTACATTTGTTTACTGCGAGGAAGTCCTTGGGTCAGCGAGAAGGCGCTGCTCGGCCCAAGCCGCTCTGCATTTGGGATGAGGCGGGAGGTAGCTAAGCGAATTTTAACGTTTCCTCGACAAATTGTGAACAGATGACTTCCATTTTACCGTGCACTACTGCTTCAGTAGCACCTCACCTCAGTGTCTGTGTACACCAGGAACTATCGTTGATCTGCAAGAACACCAATTGATCAACGGGTATAAATGTTACTTTTATCGACGCTTTCCGACCGAATAAGAGGCCCTCCCCACTCTGCTTCATTTCACCTGCGCTTCAGTTAATTATATAAGGATAAGATAGGAGGCCACCTACCTCGCAAACTAACAATTCTACTCAAACAACAAAGCTTTGAATTCGAGAGCGTTACACATCTGCAGCCACTCACAATGCCGCACCTCGAACATTATTAGATTTAATCAATACACTAAACTTCCACAAGATGGCAGCCGTGGCCCTTTTTTCTTTATCTGCATATTTATTTTAGTGTTCCGGCAATCTAGGTTATGTGAGACCCGCTCTGTTCTAGTTATGGAATTTAGTTTTACATGGAAATAAAACCATCATAATCATCATTTACTTTATTTCGACCACAAGATCATAAAAGTACACACAGCATGATAAAAGTACACTTAAAAAATGGTCAATACGAGATAATCCTTTAGAAAGATACAGATAAAATACAAGGATAAAAATGATAATCAAGAAAATCAAGAAAAGACGAGCGGGCCATCAAATAGTCCAAATTGGATGATCATATGTGGCTTCCGTACTCCAAAATGCATGTTAGTTTACCCACCACTTTACAGTATCATTCATGGCAGATATTTGGACCTTTTCAGCCACAGCGCATACCAATATCTTGATAAACCACAACCCTGCTTGTATCCGTGCTCAAAAGTCTAAGCACCTCCAAATAATGTCCGGTACAAACAATTTTACAAAGTGGAAAAATCCACTTGGCCCTCAATGATTTATACATTGGACAGAAAAATAGGAGGTGGGTAATGGACTCAGCGCTTTCATTGCAAGTGGGGCATTGATCATTGTTTTCTATATCCTTCCTCCATTTTTTACAAAATGTTTTAAGCGGAACTGAAAAAACAACTTCCGAGCCAAGGGAGGGACAATTTCATCCAGTGTATCCTCAAAGCGAGGTACACATTTGAAATTTAGAAAACAAGTAGTCAAGCTACCCTCGGCATCAAGTGCAGTTTGTAAGAGCGATGTTTCCCAAAACCTTTCCTTCAGCACGGATCTCGATATGGAATTCATACTTCCTGGGTCAAACCAAAACCCCATCATTCCTAGCCTCCCTAGGAGCACCTTCAGAGCTCTAAACCAGGGTATTGATTTAGAGGAGGGTATTTTCATAAGCTCACAAAGTAGCTCCCGATAGGGGCAGAGTTCGTCCACGGTCCACAATCTGTACCAGAACATCAGGAGCTTATAGCTGATTTTGTGGGCCAGCTGTCTGTGTGCCAAATCGTAACAAAGGGGCACTAATGGTGTGCTTACAGGCAGATCTGTCAGGGATCTAAGAAAACAATTTTCTACAAGTGAGAGAGGGTTAGTTGAGCCTGTACCCCATAGTTCTGCTCGGTAGAGTACACCCCCCAAGATTTTTATATTATAAATTTCGAGGGCTGGCGCTAGCTGCCTTGAAAAGGTATTTCTGTGTATTCTGGCCAAATTTGCAGTCTGATGTATGAGTTGGATCTTTACCTTTTCAATATGTTGATCCCACTTAACTGTTGGGGTTAGGCGAATGCACAGATAGTCAAAGGAGTCGACGCGTTCTAGCTTGCTACTGCCGGCTAGGACTTGTCTTTTGTTTAATTTAGCCTTGCCCTTCCTAAAAATCATGTATTTAGTTATGGTTTCATTCAACACCAGGCCGCGCTCATCACAAAACATAATAAAATCATTTAAAAGCTGCTGAAGACCTTGCGGAGTCTTTGCAATTAAAAGGGTGTCATCAGCAAAAAGGAGGGCTGGGACTCTTGTACTACCAACTTTCGGAGCTTCACACCCATCCCTATCTAGACACTTTATAACATCATTAATAAAAGGATAAAAAGAGTGGGGGCAAGAACACAGCCCTGTCTCACACCACACTCAACTGGGAAGGTATCCGTAACTTGATTATTCCCTCCCCATCTCACCTGTGCTGTGTTAAGTGTGTGAGTCTAATTAAAATATCTAAGAGATTTTGTGGCATACCTAATTCCTTAAGAACCCTCCACAGTTTAGCCCGGGGGACTAAGTCAAACGCAGACCGCAGGTCTACAAAAGCCACGTAGAGTTCCCCTCCTTTAATATGCACTTCCTTCCAGTATAAACATAACAAATGGAAGGTTTGGTCCAGGGTGCTAATTTTCGCTCGAAATGCTGCCTGGAGGTCACTCAAGACTTCAGACTCTGCGATCCAATCCTGCAGCCGAGCTAATATCTGCTTGCAAAAGATCTTTTGTAAGGAGTCGATAAGACTTATTGGCCTGTAGCTTGATGGCTTTGCTCTATCCCCTTTTTGTAGATCGGGATGATCTCAGCATTTTTCCACGATGTGGGGATAGGGCTACCTCTGAGGATTGAGTTTGATAGTACATTTATGTACCGACCCCAGAGAGCCACATCCTCCTTATAGAGATCGTTGGGGATTCGATCAGGCCCAGGCGCACGAGCCAAGGTGCAAGAGACAATTGCTACTTGAGTCTCCTCTAGCGTAATATGGAGGTCAGTTGAGTCCAGAGGCCCACTGGTCAGATTTTTGTCATGTCCCACGAGCACCTTATCCCTAGTTTCATATAGTGTGCCAAAATGTGTTTCCCAGGCCTCCGGGTGTACTGTAAATTCCAATTGACACTTATTACCCTTTAGCCAATGGGTGGCTAGACTCCAGAAATCTTTCGCATCTCTCTCTAGCAATGCACTCCTCAGGGATGACCAAAGGGAGCCCTCCCACTCCCTTTTAGCAGCTTCAACTACTAGTTTATACTTGGCTCTGCAAGACACTATTTCCTGACGAGATTTTTGCTTAACTGCCTTTAGTAGTTCCTGCTTTGAGAGCCTACAGGCCTTAGTATACCATGCTCCCTGTTGGTTTTGTATATGTTGTTGATTTGGTCTTTCCATCTTATACCGATTCCCCTGGCTACCCAGTAAATCCCTAATTTCTCTATGTAAAAAATCATGGCTAGAACCTATTACCTCATCAACCTGATCCATAGTTGACCTTGCAGCTTTCTCAAGGAATGTAGAAACCTTCCTCTTTACTGCGCCCAGGGCCTCCGGATGGGCCTCAACCCAGTTCCACTTAATTCTCCTCAGGTTATTTGCAACTGATAAAAGACCAATGTCCGGACAGCCCAGGTTGACAGTCCCACCAGATGCTTGATTTGTAAGGGTGAGAGCGAGAGCGTTGTGATCGCTGTCAACCCTTTTGACCACTGCCATGTCCATTACAAGATGCCAATAGTTTAGGGATACTAGGCAGTAGTCAATTCTGCTTTCCTGAGCTGTCCTATTAAAGGTAGGATCCCCTTGAGCATCTGATACGGTCCTACCATTAGTCGCCCTGAGGTCATATTGCATTGTGAGTGCCAACAACTGCGCTCCTCTTACACTCCACCTTACCAAGGGCAAATCTAGATGAGGAACCTGCCATTCACTGTCCCATTCGTCAGTCAAGTTGGGGGGAATTGGGGCCAATGGCTCAAAAGTGCAATTGAAGTCCCCACAGACCAATAACTGGGAATTATGCGAATATTGGGATAATGCAGTATCAAGTATACACAGAGTATCCGTTTCTGCCATACCCTTCTGTGCCCTATTGTAAACATTAAAAATCCTGATTCTGGTGCCACAATTGAAGCTGACCTCTAGGGCTAGTATGTCTTCCGACTCTACCTGCAAGGGTCTAACTTTGCACCCAAGTTCGATATTCACCCAGACAGCTAAACCTCCTGATGGTCTCCCTCTCTCTTTTCTAATGGCATCTTTGGCATGGGTTGAAAAGCCTGTTCTATACGGGCACTTGAGACTCCATGTTTCTTGGAATAGGATGATATCAAAGGAGGCTATAAATGTGCACCAGTCTAGGTCTGCCATTAGCTTATTAATCCCCACCATGTTCCAAACCAAAACCCTGAGGGGAAGTGGCTGCAACAGAACCCCTTCCCTACCCTCAGATCTAATTGGATCCCCCATATGCAAGCCTACCCCAGTCCCGGGTTCAACAATGGGAAGACAATCAGTGTGCATAACTACAGATGATTCGAAATCACAGGCTAGAGGAGTAAAATTCACGATTGGAGATCTGCTTTCGCTGGAACTGATGTGCACACTGGGGCTAGGGGGAACTTGCCTACAGAGACTAGAGGGATCATGCCTATTCATAGGTGATTGCTTTTTGGCGTCCTGGGGTCAACTGATCCTCTTCCCATCAGCCCTGTGCCACAGAAGGGGCCTACGAGAAGCCACCTCCGACTCAGTAGGGCGCAGGCCTTCACGAGGGGCAGAGGTGGGGACCAAGGGGGTACTAAGGAAGTCACCATGTGGGGGTCTATATCTAATGGTTATACTGGAGTTTTTGGGGGGGACTATGCGGGCCTCCATGGATAACAGACCCGTGGTTATAGCAGTGTCATAAAAGCTAACCTCTATCATATCCCAGATAGTATTTGGCAGTGATAGTCTTCTAGCCACTCTAATGTCTTCCCTGATTACTGAGTAGCATTGGCGTGTATGTCTAAACCAGTGTATGACCTTGTTTTTCAGTGACTCCTGGCTTTCAGGGTGTCTACTAATAAGTTTTGGGACTTCCATAAGGAATATCTCTAGTGGACTCTCCCCTTTTACTGGTCTCACATAGACACCCTCCCGCACAGATCCCCTAGGAGGGGCCCTCTCCTGATCCTGCATGTTTGAGGGGCCTTCATCCAGAACAACCTCACCTCTGTATATATCACTACCTGGTTTTAAGGCCAGGGTTCGAGCCTGGGGTAGTTTTCTATTACACAGAGACTGATGATATTCACCCCTGGGTGACATGAGGATTGGCATTCTTATTCGAGTCGGGTCTTGAAAACTAGTTCCCCTATTGTTAGCTGTACTACAATCCTTTGGGATAGTTAGATCCCTCTTCTGTAAGGGCATCTTTTGGATTTGTTTGGGAGCTTCACCCTGATCAATGTCAACCCTTTCCAATAGGGCAGTCACCTTGTCTTTGAGTGAGCGCACCTCAGCTCTCAGGGCTTCTATTAAATCTCTTAGTGGCTGCGTCCCACCCATCATACTTCCCACCTCACTAATATTTATAGGATCAGCACACCCCTCCACCTCACTACCCCCTTCCTCCACCAGCCCAAGAGCATAAAATCTGTTGGAACATTCTATGCTGGGGAGCAGTGAGATACTTGGGGTAGATGGGAGATTTGGCTCCTGTGTGTTGGCTTGCCCACATACATCAGGTGCAGTGCCTTTATCCTTCCTGCGCCTGGCATGATGTTTTCTTGATGATAACGGGGACAATCTTGCTGCCTTTTTAGCAGGGGAGGGTTCTGGGGAAGTGTCACATGATGATTTGTCATCTAACACTTTCTTGCACCTTTTTTTAGTTCTGAACATCAAAGGAATCTGTTTTACAGCCTTTTTTGCAGGGGGCGGTCCTGGGGAGAGGGTGGACAGTTGACCAACATTGATATCACTGCCAGTTGGGATACCACTGGGAGGAGGGGGACTGGTGGAATCTGAGTTAGCAATAATCTGACATTCTGCTAAAATCGATTCATTCCTATCCATTGTCTCATGGCAAACCACATTAGACGGCCTGCCATGACCCGAGGATTGAGCCTTGGCTTTTCTTTTGCCCATGATACCACTGGCCTAAAGGTAAGATGTTCCTATGGCTGGGCAGGTTAACAACAGAGGAAAGTGCGAGTGCAGGACAAAAATGCGAAGTGCAAAATACAAGATACCCAAGGGTAACCGCACAGTGCAAAAGCCAGAGTACAAAGTGCAAGGTGCAAAAGTACAAGAAGCAAAGCTGAGGTAGATCCAAATCAGGTATTATAATGCAAAAAATGCAAGGTTCAAGTTTTGGCAGAGACAACAATAAAAACCAAGCTATGTTAAATAACTTTTAAAATAAGGCAAGGAGTCAGGACCAGTACAATGTATAATTCCCAGGGCGTGATAAAATGCTGGTGCCCGTAGAAGTGATGACAACAATAAAAAAACTGACTTTAAAATGAGAGGGAAACAGGCCCTCAGAAGAGGCAAAAGAAAAGAAAGAGTATCAACGCCTGTTCGTAATCTACTGGTTATTGGTTTCCAATGCCAAGTGGCAGGAGCAGAGAAAAAGGCCTTGCGCCAGCAGTCACAGTGCGGCAGGAAACACCATAAATACAGTAGTCATATGGTCAAATACCAGGTAGGAAAACGGGAAGATCTCACCAGGTAGACCGGGCAGTTGCTTGCCTTTTCAGTAGTTCAATAGTTCCCACTGTGATGGCTTCATCTGATGCCGGGCCAAAGGGGGGTGGCCCTGCCCAGCCTTGGCCTGGCGCGGACAGGCGCAGACGGGCCCGCCCTTGGCCTGGGCTTTGCCCGGGCGCAGCCACGCACGTCCCGCGCTGCGGGAGCCCGGCGAGATTTTTATTGCGCCTCCAGGCGCAGACCAATGGCGTCACGTGGGGCGCCGATGCAGGCTGCCGGGATATGGAGTTTCCGATGGCCGTTCCCCTCACGGCAGGCGAAGCAGGTAGAAGGAGGTTTGGAGCCGTTCCCCTCACGGCAAAGGTGTCAGCTTCCAGCTGGCGTCCCGCGCTGCGGGAGCCCGGCGAGATTTTTATCGCGCCTCCAGGCGCAGACCAATGGCGTCACGTGGGGTGCCGATGCAGGCTGCCGGGATATGGAGTTTCCGATGGCCGTTCCCCTCACGGCAGGCGAAGCAGGCAGGAGGAGGTTTGGAGCCGTTCCCCTCACGGCAAAGGTGTCAACTTCCAGCTGGCTTCCCGCGCTGCGGGAGCCCGGCGAGATTTTTATCATGCCTCCAGGCGCAGACCAATGGCGTCACGTGGGGCACCGATGCAGGCTGCCGGGATATGGAGTTTCCGATGGCCGTTCCCCTCACGGCAGGCGAAGCAGGCAGGAGGAGGTTTGGAGCCGTTCTCCTCACGGCAATAATTTGGTTACTAGTTTAATTAAAATGCTGTATTTTGCTGAGTGGTTAAAGCGAGCTTCCTTTTATGTTCACAATGTTAAGGATGTTAAGCAAAGTCTCGAAAGGTGAATAATTTGTGTGCGTATTTAGATTTCATTGAAATGCATCCATACTCTTTGTAGAAGGGGCTTCTACGTCTCAGTAAGCATTAAACACAGAGCCAGACACAGTGTAAACAAGCGCGCGCGCCTCGCGCTAAAAGTTTTTTTTTTTAAAGTGACGAGGAGAGGAGGAGGCAGCAGGGGGAGGGGAGAGAGGAGGGGGCCTGCGCCTGTTTCCCTTGTGGGAGCGAGCAGGAACCATCTGTTAATTACAAACAGATGGTTTCAAAGCTCGCTCCCGCAAGGGAATCGCCAAACGTGCACACGTTGCCATTGAAAGCAATGCAATGCGTGCACGTTTTTGGCCCAAAAAGCGAATCGATATCAAGAGGTCTCCTCCTATGCAGCGCATGCGCGCTGCGTAGGCGAGACCTAAAAAAGACTACTGGCAGGCACCTATGGGGGACTCCCCTTCCCGAGTTACTCATGATGGGCGCTGCGATCCAAAAAGAATGCCCATAGATAATTAGGCACGTAGCGAGAGTGTGGGAGGCCACAGTTAGGAGAGTAATCCAGAAGGTACCCTACGCCCCAGACATGCCATTGTGGGTTATAAAACCATTTTTAAAAATTGCAGACTCCATGTCCGTCCAACGTTGGAGGATGCCACACTATGGGGGATTTGTATAGACACGGCAGGTTCCTGACGAGGGAGGAGGCTACAACTACTTCTGAATTGGGAGCGGGACAATTCCTTCAATATGGGAAGATGGCAGCAGTGGCCCGAGAGGTGTAGACCTACTTCCCGGAGGAGCCCCCAAGTACAGCAGTGCTTATGACGCTATTGTCTATGGCTGGAGGATGGCGCTTAATTTCCCATATATATGAAGCTCTACAAAATGACATGCCAACCACAATCCTTCCGGTACAGACAAGGTGGGAGGAGGAATCGGAGGAACCCATAACAGAACGGGACTGGGCAAGAGTGCATGAGGGGGTGCGGGAAGTAAGTTCCAATGCATGATTTAAATTAATTCAATATAACATAGTTCACCAAGTGTATTTAACCCTGTATAGATTAAGTAAAATTTATCCGGAACGGTCGGATGCTTGCCCTAGATGTGGTGAATCAGTAGCTCGCTTCGTACATATGATATGGGCGTGCCGGAGCTTGAATATCTTCTGGGAGGGAGTGCTGGAAAAAATACACAAGGCTACAGGATGGGCCATTCCTAGGACAAAGCGCTCTGTCCTACTGGACTTAATACCCAGTCCAAAACAGAAAAAACTCAGCAGAAAATGTGTACTCCTGGGGATGGTTCTTGCAAAAAGAAGAGTGGCAATTTCATGGCTTAGCCCGACCCCTCCACTTCTAATTAACTTGTTAAGAGATTTCAATGAAAGGGCGACTGCTGAATTGGCCCGGATGAAAAAATTTAGGAATAATGAAAAACTCAAAGATGATGTACAGGCGTGGTCTGCGATGATTGCAGACTTAAGAGACCCGCGAGGAGGTGGAAGTGGGGGACAATACACAACAAACCAAGGGTACCGAAGGGACGGGGTAGGAAATGCTGAAGATAGATAAAATGTACTGCATTCAGGATGATGATTATTGAGCTGAAGAAGAGGGCGCAGAGAATGGACTCAAGACACAAAGGGGATGGGTAGGGGAGGTGGAAGTTACGTTTGATTAGAAAGACACAGAAGTTATTATAATTGTGTTACAATGAGAATTAGAACTAGATAAGACAGGAATACTGCTATTATTATGTATACTATGTGAAAAACAATGTTGGATTAATCATTGAAATGCCAATAAAGATTGTTTAAAAAAAAAAAGGTGAGGACTTGATTCACCATCAGAGAGGGGCCTGATGATGCAAGATTTTGAAAATCATAATACACAACACATTTACTGATTAAAGACACGAAAAGCTGAAAGTACACTTTGCACACGTTAGACACAGTGACAGATGAAACTGACACAAGTGTAGTAAAAGCATGCTTTAAAAAGTAAGATGAAGAAAACATATAAACAAAGTAATACTTATACATATGAACGAGTTGCACTAATGACAATTTCTCATGACATGTTGTTTATTAGCATTTATTGATGAAAATTCTGCTATTATTAAAATGGCCTAGTGTTACTAACGCCTTCTGTTAGAATGCACCGTTTAAAAGAGTTGGTGCAAAAATGTGCCGAAACTAGGTACAGTTTTGAAATTTTGCATGATAATACTAGAGTTTCTATAGTTTATGAAAAGTGAATAACAAATTTTGTAGAGTGAATTTAGAAAATTATACACTTATATGAATGTTAAGAAAAAATGTAGTAGTAGGGTATTTCTAAGGTTAGTTATTTCCATGTATTAATGTCTGGTGAAAGTTCTACATATTCCCTACTTTAACTGATTTTATTACACAATATTTAATATTAATGTAGAGTTTATTTCAATTAAATTTGTGAAATGCCAATTTAAAGGCTCTTTGGAATATGCTTTTTCTCTAATGCTGACCTTTCCCCTGATCTAATACAAAGGCTCCTTTACTACTAGTGAAATGAAACTTTATTTGTTCAATACATGTGGAACTTTCGATATTCCTAAATGTTTCTTCAACAGTGAATTACTCATGTGGGCACAGGATTTCAGCTATTACTATAGACTGATACTTTGTATTTCTTTTTACCGATGATAGGGATATGTGGACATTCAAATCTCTAGTTTCTCATGACTAGCATGGGAAAGCATCTTACTGGTGCGAGTGCCCTAGATGACATTATGCGAATCTGAGCGTATGACAGGCTTTTGATAGTGGTGTGATGCTATATCACTGGGACTTCGTTAGAGACTTTACAAAAGAAGAAACCCCAAAGGAGGGGCAACACCATACTTTTTATTTTCCCCTTGTGAGAGGATGCTATTCTGATCGATTTTAGATGATTACTAAGAAGTATCCTTTTACTTTTGGACTGCTTTACTGAGGCTACAGTTGGTAGACTGAAACCTTATTTGCCGAACCATTTCATTTTTTTTAAATTTCTTTTGTTCCATGCTAATGGACTCGCCCTTAATGGACTTTAAATCTGAACCCTTTCCCCTTCTTCTTAGGATTTGAGCTGTTAGACAAACTAACTATCCTTCTGCCTTTCATGGTAATGAGACTCTGTAACTCTGTAAACTGATTTTTATAATAACCATCCAATAAAACCTTGTCTAAATGTTTGGTGCTTTAATGCAAGCTGTGATATTTTTAACTAAAATTCTCAAAAGATTGCTTCTTGCTATGGATTTTGATTCTTTAATGCAATAACCAAATTAGTTTAATATCTATCTGAGCTCATTATTGAGTCTTGTTCGTTCTTCCATTTAAACTGTGCCATTTTACTGATGACTTAAATGCATTGCAGGGAGAATTAGAAAGCTCTGTCAGAACATCAAGTATTATTTCTCTTGTTCTGTGTTGCTGATGCAGAGCTTTTGGTCTGCATAATTCTAGTCTGACTTGGGTTCGTCAGGAGATTGGGTCTTCCCATTGCTATTTTTTATTTTTACAGCATGGTCTTAAGGAGTGGTGTACCTAAATCTGGTCTCAACTGAATTAGCCATCAATGAATGGTTCTCATTGGACAGCTAACATGGTGTTTTGGCTACTTTAATTTCCCCCTCCTATCAGCGGACAAAGATTCATCAGAGGATCATTGCCTCTGTGGTAAATGGAAATGCTGCAGATTGTCTAATCATAAAGGGGGTTAGAGTAGTTTGGGGGGGAGCATATAATAACATTTAATGATGCTTGCGCTGCAACAAACCCATTATTCTAAACCGACACCCTCCACATCCCCTCCCAGAGTTTGAGGGCTCTCCAGTAACAGTAATACCGGAGGGGGGAAATTACAGGTATTATCCCAGTCTACTAATAATGAACAACTTAGTGGTGCTACACCTTAGAAAGATTTGTTAAAAATGGCAATCACAAGGGAATAATTTAAACATTTTACCACTGCTTTGTGTATGAAAATATAAATCAAAACTGTTTCAAAGTAAAGGAGGAAACTATATAACAACAAAAATGAAAGTTAACAGTTTGAATTTAGAAGTAGAAATCATTATGTACTATTTCAGTTGTCAGAGTGATTAAAGTATTTTGGGCTACATTTTTAGAACAGTACATTGCAAATGTCAGCCTGCAAGGAGAAAGGGGGCAGATAATCTGATCTACTGCACTGGACACTCCCCAGGTTGGAAATATGTGACTCATGTATTATGAGATTATCTTTTACCTGCAGCAAGGGGACCACTGCACCTTCAACAGAAACCTTCAAAGCAGCCATGTGGAAGCCACTGAGTGGATTATTCATCAAAATGGTTTTACAATTTTACAGATTCTTTCAAAAGGCATATTATTTAGCTGAGATTCTAATTTTTAACAGTAAATCACAGTTTGAAGTGCAATTGTCCTTTATTTGTTTCTGTTGGCTAACTATCAGCTTGTTTTTGTCTGTCATAATTCATTACAGAATTAATAGCATTCATTAAAGTATTAATTTCTAATCTGCCTGAGAAAAACACCCCAAAGAGGAATCCAAATTCTGTCCTAATAGCAGGATAGTAAAGGATCGAATAGTGCAATCTTTCTGCCTCCTCCACTGAGTTCAGTGGTGTGTTGCCTTCTGTTAACAATTGAATAATATTGTTTTGTTTTCCTATATGTATCACTTCCCATACCCCTTGGGAGGCCTAAAGCGCTGCCTCAATGGTTGTGTAAGTAGCTACTGCATGTACATCATTTACGTAGTGGTTTATATAGCGTGTCATGGTCCTTTCAGATCAAATTAGTGTTCTGATTTTTCCAACATTGACCTGGATGCCAAACGAGTATATTGTTGAAAGGGCATTGGAAGTGCTTTGCCTATGTGCGAAACGCTGGAATAGTGTGTGCAGTTCTCAGGCAGGCAACATTTTAGTGTAAGTCTTCAGTTTGATGTGTCACAGAGAGAGCAATTATAGATTTAGCAGCACATGTGATACTTGGGAAGCAGCCTTTACAACGCAACCGTTACAACGCATGCAGTTGCATCGCATGCCGTTGCAACAAAAAAGGTGTGCAGCAGTGGGTAGAAGGTGTTGGATTTCACTCCAACACCTTCCCTACTGTTGCACACACTGGAGTTGGAATAGAAAATTTATCTATTCCAACTTCCAGCGCTCCCCTGACAGAAAGTCGGGGTAAAGTTTGGCGTTGCAACGGCATGCGATGTAATGGCATGCGTTGGAACATCACATATCCGTGGTACTTACCATTTTTAGGTTTCTTCTGCACAGCAATTGCGCTGTGCTTGTGAAATCTATTTGTATTCAATACATCTTAAAAGGGGTTTACATCCCACCTTCAATTTTTATTGGTCCATGTGCTTGTCACTTTACTTTTCCTCATTTCTATTGGTTGCAGACATTCTACGTCCTGTTGTTCCCTGTGTGTTTCTCTTATCAGTCTCCCGTGACTCTTCATGCCACAGTTACTTTATAGGACACTTTACTTGTATGGTTTTTCATCCGCCCTTTATCCATTCTCCCCATAGCTGCACCAATTTCAAGCCTACTTATCAGTTACATTTTTTAAAATCTTTTTCCACCCCTATTTTCCTAATCTCCCGACTTTGTTTTACAACTAGTAACAATATAATATATATTGCCTTTTTGTCAATAAACAAGTCATAACACTTTCATGGTGTTTCAGTAAATTATATTGCACAACTATTCGCCAAGCTACAACTTACAACAAAAAATAGGTTATTATTAATCAAATAGGTGAAACCTAATGCATTTACCAATGCTTGTTTACATTTAGCTTCTCATATAAAGGGTTGCTATTGATAGTGTTTTTATAAACCAACAGGTTAAATCTCTAAAATTGGCCAAGTACGGCTGTGGCAAAGAAACCGAACCAAGCAATTATGTCTGGTCCATCCAGGTGTTCTGTGTGCTTAGACTAAAAAGATCAATAAGAACTATCTATTAGCATTTAGATCCAAAGACAAGGTGCCATCAGTGGTGTGGGAAAGCATCACAAGCCCTATTGTAAGAAAGGAAAATGGGCCCCTATGCCCTGACTGGGGAGTAAAAGACAGATATGATTGGAGCTAAGTGGGCCTTAAAACACCTGTGGGCCCCGGTGCTACTGCGCCTGCTGCACCATTGACAGCAACGCCCCTGGGAGTCATAGTGACCAGCTCCAACTGCTGTCTTGTGTGTCCTGTGGGATGTGTCACTGGAATGTTTATGTCATACCCCGACCTGGCTTGTGTCAGATGTTGGAGATATTGAATCACGTTTTGGTGGAAAAACATGTTTTTATTGCCCTTTTGAATTCTGGGTGATTGCTGATTCTCCTCGTTTTATTGGGCCAAGTGTTGCATTCTTTTCAGACTTGTACAGAGAAGGAGCTTCCACCTACAAGAATTTGTTGGAAATTGGGTATAATTAGCAGCGGTGTCATTCTAAATCTCAGGTTCCTTCTTTGGGTGAAATTCTTGAATTTGGATTGTAGAAAGATGGGAGCTCTGCCATGGACTGCTCTGCGAGTATTGAAGAGAGCATTGTAGAAATGTCTTCTTGTGACAGGCAGCCAGTGCAGTGCCTTTAGGGCCGGGGTCATATGGTTAAGTTTGCTGATTAGGCAACTTGAAAGTCCAATGTAAAATCCATTCACATAATCTATGCTGGACAGCACTAATGCACTTGAAGCCTGTACTCTTGGGGAATAGTTATGGTCGAGAAAGATGTCAGACTTTTCCTAGCACAGAAAGCACTTTTAATTATATTGTTGCTTTAAGTTTCGAGTGAGAGTTTGGAAACCATAGTTTCTCTCATGTTCTTTACTTCTGTTGAAGGGGGTTGGAGAAGGTTCAATCTCCTTAGGCTTGGCCATGTTTTGGCATCAAGTTTTCTATACTCACCGACTTTCACTGACATGAGAGCTACATTTATGGTGCAATTTAGTTTTAAAGGATTGTGTGATATCCAGTTTATAACTGCCTGCAGGTACTTAATGTGGATGTCTTATTCACAGTTGTGAAACCTATGTTTAAAGAAATTGCAGAGCTCTTGTGGTGGAGGCAGGTATACAATGGTAAGAAGAAAGGTCATAAGGGAGCCTTCACAGACCCCTACCTTTAGTGGGAGCTATTATGTTGGAATGGTGGTAGACACATCTGTGTTGTCATATATGGCTGGATACATTGTAGTAGCATACCCTGCGGGGTCAGCTCCTCTTCAGGGGCCCCAGGGCTTAGCCCTGCCACCTGTGAGCCCAAGGAACCACTGCTAAATTAAATTATTACACTTGCATTACTTTAATTTAGCAGTGTTCATGTTTACAAGACCTCTGAAGAACGCAGGTCAGCCCTCTTGTCCTCTTCACTAGGATCCGGATGATAAGAGGGGGCAAAGCGATTATCTAGCCACAGACTGTAGTTTAAAAACAAAACACTCTGCAGGTGGATCCCTGGATTGGCAAGTCTGAGTGGCGTACTTCAACTACGATCCCCTCACACAAGCACAATCCAGTTTATTTAGCAGACATACTCAGCATGCCTCTGGCAGCACAGTATAGCTGCTAAAATGTGGCTGTCAGGGCGCACATCAGTGCATTCCTGAGGCCAATGAGGAGCCACATACAGAACTAGGGGCCGGACCCCCAGCACTGTCCCAGCTTCTGATAAGACTGTTTCCTGTCCTATCAGAAAACTGGCAGAGGACTTGAGGATGGTCTTCCTCTGAAACATGGCCCGGCTGCTATATTTGGCTCCATGTTAGGAATCATGGCTTGCTGGTTCAGATGTCCAGCACCTGGCTCCTGCTTTGCTAATGCAATGGAGCCTCTGAGTTGTCATAAAAGGAAGAAAGGTAAGTAAAAGTCAGTGTTGTTTCTCTGTGAATGTGTGAGAAAAAGTGTGTTGGTGAGTGATTGAAAGAGAATGAGATTGAGTGAAAGTGTGTGTTAGTTTAATGTGTTTGACAGTGTCAATGAGTATGAAAGATTGAGAATCAATGTGTGAGTGAGTAGGAATAAGGGAAAGCAAGAGTGAGTAAAGTAGTGTGAGCGAGTTCAAATAAGTAAATGGGCACTGGAGATTCCGAGAGGTAGTGGGAGTGAGTCAGGGTGTCTCTATTAATGGTGCAACAGGTGTTGTTGCACCAGAGCACAGAGGCCCTGAGGCAACTGCTGCATTAAAGCAGAACACCTATACCCCAATAGTTCTAATCAGAGCACCTGTACACCAATAGTTGTCATTGAAGGTTAGTGATTATTAAAGTGCGAGTGTGTGCAAGTGCGTTTATGGGTGAGAAACAGTGAATATGAATGTATGGGTACATTTGTGTGTGAGGGCACCCAAGGCAAAAATTTAAAACAATGAGGTGAAACCGTGGCAAGTATTACGCCCCACTACTTTCAGGGATCACCAGCCGCCACTGATACCCTGTGATGTTGTATCATTCAGTCTTTTAATTAGAAGTTATTGTCTACGGTGTCAAAAGCTGCTGCAAGGTCAAGTAGAAGGCAGCAACATGGCTGGAGTCTACTATATTCTAGAGGTCTTCCCAGATTGCTATTAATGTTGATTCAGTGCCTATTCTATGTTGTAAACCTGTCTGTTGGGTTGCGAATAGGTTATCTTTTGCAAGGAAATCTGAGTTGTAAATAAACACTGCTTTTTGAATAGTTTGCTACAAATGGGCCTTTCATTATAGGTCTGTAATTTAATGGGTTCTCAAGGTCCAGTAGTTGCTTCTTTAGAATTGACTTGATGTAGGATATTTTTAATGAACTGGGAAATTTTATGAACTGTAGTGATTCCTAATGATTGCTTGATCACAAGGGTTTTCAGAATTTGTTGTGTGGGGTGTTTTGGTCAAATAGGTGGGCATGATTAATGCATCATCAGAATGTTATTTGGGACACTAATTGTGACAAACAGTGGCACATCACTAGATTCCAGTTTCTCTTGAAAAATAATATGTTCTTTATACTGGTACAGAGACTGATTTGAATGCTAGTGAATTCATATGCAGTAGATTGTAGGCAATCTTCCTATTTATTTACTTTTTACTGTATTTATGAGAGTGAGACCTGGCCAAATGACACTGTAGACCTTAACAAGCAACCAAAAAATGAACAAACAGTAAGGCAAATTATGGTGCAGGATCGAAATAAGATAAACCTCATATGCATACACCTTGATGTCAACAACCTGATGAAAAATGCAGTAGATGGAATGTGTGTCAGGTGAAACCTACTTCCTCTACCATAATCTAACAAAAGCATTGTAAAGTTAGGAGTCAGGAATGAGATGAGTGCAGAGCAAAATGCAAAAAACAAATTAATAAAATGTATGTTACAGAGAAACTATCTGGATCTGTGTTAACTCTGACATACTGGCACCCTAACAACTTGAGGAGGAATAAGTGCTGGCTGCAATGGCCTCTCTATACTATTGACTGTGCCATCCAGGATCCTGTTGTGTCCCAACATTGGCTGAGCCTGGCCATTTGTCCTTCAGGTCAAACAATGGTGAGAGGAGATAGGGACATAGTGGAAGCTTTGCCAGTGCTTAGACCAAAGACATTCCTCCACCTCATACATTAACACTATGCATGTGGATGGGGGGACAGCTCAACATGCAAGCATGTCCAGTGTCTTGAAATTAAGTTGCTTGCTTTACCTTATTTGAAGCCATCAGCTTCTGCAGTGGTGGCTGTGACTGGTGGAACTTCACTAGACACAAACCGTAATGGGCCACTTGCAAAGTGGAGGGCAGGTGAGTCCGCAACCCTCCAGGATGCCATAATATTGAATTAATGAATTCCAGGTTTAAGGTAGAGCTGCTATTGGATTGTTTGGTTCACTAATTTATTTTTATGTTTTGGATATATCTGGAAAATATCTTGATTTACACCTGCTGTCACCGAAAAGTGTACATTTTCCATGGAAGTAGCAAGATGGAAAGATAACCTAGTGTCATCATTCCTTATTTCTGCACCACAGTCCAAAATACATAACATGATTGTTCTTTAATGTGTAAAATTAGAGCTACTTTTACTTTTTTTTTTTAAAGTGAATCTCAATTGTTTGGGAATTAAGACACATCCATACATTGAAGCAGTTGTTTGTGTTCTCAGAAGGCCTGTTTTGAATGTCACTCAGGATTGTTTTCAATATGCTATGGATAATAAATAATATGAAAACTGAAAATGTTCTCAAATTTACAGCTGAAAATTCAGTTGAGTGGTTTGGGATAATCCCTTTTGAGACATCCATACCTTCACATGGCTGTAGCTGATGCCCTTGGCAGACATAGACCAAACGTACTGCTGTTCGAACTCAATTAATGTACCTTTGCCATTAAGACCCTGCAAGCTCTCCAACTTCTGTCTTTTGGTATTCTGCCTTTTGGAGCAAGAAGAAGCATCACAGCAGCAGTAACATTGATGACAGCAATTGGTGGATTGACGAAAGCTTTCAATTCAGTAAGGTTCATCTGAAAACAAATAACAAAACTTGTTTGAATACAACCTGTAAAATGACAGACAAATATACCATTGAGGCACATTTCACTGAGGATCAAATTGCAATCAATCAATCAAAAGAAATATATATTATATATTATAAATATTATAATATATATTATAAATATTATAAGGGGGCAGGATAGGGATACCCAGCCTCCCTGGGCCCCAAGGAGGGCCCCCTAAAAAAACAAGAAATATGCAAATTTAGCCGCGATCCAGTGGAAAACAAACCCCAAACAGGCGGTCACCATATATTTACACTTATTTGGCGAGGGGGACATCAGTAGGGCCCCCCTTGCTAGCCCACTTAGGGCCTCAGGGACCCCATCCCCCGGGCCCAATCTAGTTATGAAGGCTCGGCAGGGGGGGCCACATGGCCTCCTTTCTCTTTTTTATTGGTTTGGCAAGGCCAAACCTACGCTGCACACACCAAAGCCTGTGCACGGTGTGGGGTTGGCAGCCTGATGGGGGTTTGAACACAGGGTCTGGTGGCAGGCCAATCTGTGGGACCAACGGCCCATTTTGCACGGACAAAGGATGTCTGCAGCATGGGTTTCGCTTCCTGCAGGGAGTTGAGAGCAGGCCCTGGCTGCAACACAGGACCCGAGGCTAACCCCCATGCCATGCACGAGCAAAGGCCATCCACAGCATGGGGTTGGCTGCCTCTGGGTGGCTGCCTGCAGGGATTTGGACACAGGGCCTAGCTGCAAGCCAGACCCTGTGGCCAACCCCATGATGCGTGCGGCAAAAGGTCATGCACAGTGTGAGGTTGGCTGCCTGTGGGGGAGTTGACTCCCTTTGGGTGGGACTGTTGCCAACTTCCAGCTGTGCATGGCCAAAGGCCATGCACAATGTGGGGTTGGCTCTCTGTGGGAGGGGTTTGCAGCAGGGTCTGGCTGCATTCCAGGCCCTGCTGACAATCCCTCACTGCGCACGGCCTTACGGCGGGGAGTTGGCTTTACGTATGGTAACACAGTAGCAAAATTTAAGCTGCAAACAAAATGCATTTTTCACTAAAATGTGCAAAAGTTTATGTTTAAAAAGCACACACATAATAGGGGTGGGCGATAAACTCAGCTCTGACCGGCGGAGTTTGCTGAGTTTTGCCCACTCTGCACTCCGCCTGGAGTGCGTAGATCTGGAAAAACTCTGACAACCACCACATTGTGGAATTTTTCTCACACGTGGCTCACCATAAATAAGTTGGCGATCGCAAGCAAGAACATTGAGTGCTAGGACGAGTTTCGGCACAATTTCTCAAGGCCGAAGGTCACGGCAGGTTGCTGCAGCTCGCGTTGAGAAAGTGCTACTCGCGTTCAGAATGCTGCTGCTTGATTAGAAAATCTACTTGAGTGGCAGGAAGAAGCAGTGCCACAGAATTACGCAGAGTGAAACTCCATGAGTTCCGCTCAACCCTAATAATAAATGCACATTTTGTGGTAGGTAATCATACTTAGATGCTATAAGCCTATAAGTAAAGCAAAAGTGTGGATCTAACTTAGCCTCACTTTTGATGCCATATTAATTGAAGTTTCACATTACCATTGAAAGGCTTGTTTTTTACATTGAGTTGTTTTGTGTAAGATATTTTCTCTTTTGCTGCAGTAATTTTCCAGAAATATTCTGTTAGTGAATAGACACATGTTTTGTATTAGACAACTGATAGGGCTATTCTCACTAGGAGGAGAGGAGGCAACAGGAAGGATGACTCCTGGGAAGAACAGTCTGGATCGCAGAATGTGGATGATGTATCTTGTGAAGAACTAGCATCTGTAGATCACTGTGTAGATGTGAGAAAATGGGGAGTTCACCTATTCCCAGGAGCTTACTAAAATCCTATTGGATGCCACAAAAGACAAAAAGAAACATGTTTCCACTTAGAACATTATGTGTTTATATTAGGGTGTTCCTAGAGTAGGGTAGGACTTTTTCCTTTGAGCTTTTCTCTTAGGGAGAAGCTTCACTCACTCGCACTTGCTAGAGACTCATCTTTTAGTTTCTTTATATCTCTACAGGGAGGTTGCTTAGCCAATTTCTTTGATGTCTGCTGATTTATAGCTGAAAATACTTTCCAGCTTAATATGCAAAGGCTTTATGCTTATGCATCAGTTCTCTCATCAGTACTCTTTATTAGGTACGTGAATTGAAGCCTTATTCTACTGCATTCCAATTTAATTTAGATTAGGGAACTTCCTTCATGAAAAATGCATGTCTTATTATTACAATATTAACTGTAATTTTAACCAATATGGTATTCTTTCTTATTTTGAAATAAAGATTATAGGTTTATATATGGATATATATTTTATAAATTCGATATATTGCTACTGTACTGTGTATGTATACTTTGATGGTGCATGGAAATCAAATAAAGTACTACTACTATTGGATTATATTAACTTTTAACTGATACTTAAAGATTAACACTCATTGAATAAATAATGAAAAGCTAAAGAATTTAAAATAAAACCCTTTAAATCCTACAAATGTTCTCTTTGACTCCTTTTTACCTCTCCTTGTTGACGAACAAAGATCCATACAACCAATGATGGAGTTTATTTAATGACTATGCCCGAAGATTGAGATATAGAAATCCCTGCTCCACCAAGTGGTAGTGAAAGGACAGCTTATGTCGCAAGAGAAAAGGAGCTGAAATAATTTGTCCAAGTTTGGAATTGCCCATGTCCCACCCAAAGCCAGAACTTGAAGACTGAAGGAGTCCATGGTTTCAAAGGTGCTTGCAGTGCTGTAGGTGTGAGTATCAATAGGGTTATGCATCGCAAATATTTTTATTTAGTTTCATCATTGTGTTGAAGTTATGTGGCTGGTATTTTTGAAGAGGCTAATAAATTAGTTGTGTTTAAGCACTTGATGTTGAGCAGTTGAAGTTATCGGACTCCGAGTAGTCCAAGTTTCTGGGATATTTAAGAAATAATATGTTGAAGAGTTATTAGTCTGCTATGGTTTTGTGGTGCAGATTCGAGAGGTACCATCAACTGCACAATTGAGATAGGGACTATGACAAGTTGTTGTGATTGTACTAATATTGACTGGTGTCAGTGGAACATATTGTGCAAAGGGAAACTATATCAGGGTGATTTCCGCTGGTCGAGATTTCATTCATGTCAGTGTGTGCATGCGTGTAAGGAATTCGGAGGGTGTTAAAACCTTATTTCTGATTTGTTTCCCGTAAGAATGAGCTATTTTGAATTCTTTAGCAGAGCAGGCAAAAGTTATTTGTTTATTGTGCTTGGTTAAACTTGTAGAATTCTGTGTACAAGAAAAGTGTAAAGGAGGGTGGACCACTGCAAGGAGTGAAGAACCATGTCAGAGTGTGCCACGCTAAGATAAGTCAGTTGGTGTTAAGTGCCGCACTGGGATTAGTTGATGAGTCATCAAGTACTAAGCTGCAATAGGTTTATGAAAAGAGGAAAATATTGACATATATATGGAATTATAAACTGAACAAAAAAATTAAATTATATTAATTTGATATTTGCTCATTTATTGTTTAATTTTTCCAATCATTAAATCTTTTAAAGCTCTTAGAGATCTGATGAGAGGTGATGTGCAGGTCCCTGTTCAGTAGGGTGAAGAGACCCACCAGAAGTTACACCAGGTCATTATATGGCCAAATGTAAGGCTTCATAAATGTTTGTAGCTTCGTCAATGGCACAAAAACACTGAAAATGAAGATGAACCATTTAGATTTCCACAATACAGTACTTTTGATTTAAAGATTATTAAATATGTATGAAAAACATTATATGAAATTAAGTGATCTTCTAGACCAACACAGTACGAAACATTACCTGCTTGGGAGCGAGCAGCTCATGCCAAAGAGAAAATAATTTATCAGAATAAAGCAAAGAGAGCAGAGCGAAATTACGCAGATGCTCATTGGGTTGAAAGACAGCTAAGGAAGAGGAAATGCATGGTTGAGGGAGCTAGAATGTTCCTGTTGCAACTGCACCAATAAATATTGTCCGAATCCAACTGTTCCAGGTGCTGTAAAAGTAGCCATGACAGGGTTTATTCCGACGTCACAAAACTCACAGATTATTGCATGGAGCCCGCCACAAAATGTTAAAATCATTAAGAGATGGGAGAAGGATTGTCTTTTCGACATCTATTGCACAGGGAGAGACAGGACCATTTGATGATGGGATTTTTCCCCCATGTTTTGAAAAAACTACAGAAAACGAAAGAATAGGAGAAACAGAGAGATCCGCTTTAAAACAGGAAAGAACAAGGCTTCTATAGGTACCAAAATTTAAGGTGGAATTGGAAGAAATTATTAAAGGATGTCTAGACATTTCACATTTGAATCAATAACAGGAAAATGAATTATTATATTTAAGTAAAGAAACCACAAGACGTGCAGCTGCCACACATGCAAAATTGACCAAATTGGCAGGGAGATAGCATGTGGATCTCTCTATGAGTGTTTCTTTACATAATTGTTTCAGGGCACAGTTAGGTGATGAGGCTATTGTGACAATGCGGTCCTCAGGAATGAGATTACACATTGCGGAGTTGGTGAAGTGCATCCGTAAATGGAGCGATTTTGACAGGTCAGAGAGCAAGTGGGTAAAGAAACAGGAAAAGAAAAAGAAACAATCCAATACTACAGAAGCAAATTGAAAGCCACTACCAGTACCCCCAGATGAAGATTTTACTTTCCATATAAGGGTGATACCAGATGGAGGGTATGTTCATGTACCGTGGAGTAAAGATGATCTTGTGACATTCACAAACAACTTTCCAAAACTAAGAGAGAATTCTGCCCAGTGATATATACAAGTTGAAAGATTTGTAAAAATGTCAAAGGTTTTTTGGCCAAACTTGAATACTTTCTTTGATACTGTGGTACTGAGTGATATATGGGCTGAATGTAAGATAGCTGTACAATGGACAGGTAATGAACCTCCACGTAATGCGCAAACTCGATCTTCTTCACCTGTGGTGATGACAAAGTATGATGAGGTGATTACCGTTTTGAAAGGAGAAGTTCCAGCAAGAGATATTGTTTGGTTAAAGATCAATAGAACTACTCGGGAAGCTAAAGAATCAGTGCATGCTTATTATGAATGATTGTTGCAGGTGTTTAAACAGCACAGCGGACAAGAAAATCCTGGAAAGGGAGATATGGGGAGTTTTGTGTCACAGTTCATTCTTGGGTTGTGGCTAGAAATTAGCATGCACATACAACAGAATGTGATTTGCTGGCAGACAAAGCCCTTAGATGAGATCCTGAGGTATGCAAAAAACTGTCCTGATGAGCAAGAGATGAAGCATTAAAGACTAAAAGAGAAATTTTTGTTGGCTCAGACTGAGCTGGCTCCAAAAGGGTTTCAAAATCAGTCAGGAAATGCTGATTGAATGCAGGGTGTTAGTTTCCAGAATTGAGGACAGACAGCTCAAGGTGGACTGAATGTTTCTCTGTGTAGAGGTAAAGGTGTTCCGGTAGATCCAAATTCAGGGGTAGACATTGGAATGCTGAAGAAATCGACTCCTTGTCACTATTGCAACAGGCTTAGACATTGGAAGACAGAGTGTAGACAGAATTCAAATTGTGAGAGTGTTGATGGGCAAATGCAAGGTATAAATCATACACAATTGCAAAATGTTCCAGTTCAGGTTCCAATTCAACAGATGCAGATGTCAATGCAGTCACAAGTTCCTATGATGCCGGTCCGATGGCCCCACAGAATATGAGGGAATCCCAGATTCAAAATGAATCAAGTACCAAGAGCAAATATAAATCCATTCCAAAATTAGAGCCCATTCCAACAGTTTCCCATGTTGCAGAACTGGAACTTTGATTCTGACAACTTCCAATGGCAGTGCCTGAGGAGGGAGGAAGATGGCATTCTTGGTGCAGTCCAAGAGGTAGACCAAAGTTGACCATTTGTAGAAGGAGTGGTAAATGGCCACCAAGTGTCATTAATTATTGACACATGTGCTACCCGTTCTACTGTTGGAACAGCATAAGTCCCAAAACTACCCCACTTGGGAAAGAAGATCCAAGTTGTATGTGCTGTAAATAAATAAATAACTAATCCTGTTTCAAAGAAAGTTCTTGTAAAAATAGGGACATTTGAGGAGGATCACTAATTTGTGGTATGTGATTCAAGTCCTCTCTTTTGTGCAAGTTAAATTGCACTATTCTTTGCACTCCGCACATTTTGGGATTGTTAAAAGTATTTGTGGAAAAAAGGCAGAAGGTCATGTTGTTATCAGGGTAATAAAGACACATGTTTGGCAACACTTTTGGTGGGAAATTCTGGATAAGGAAGTAGAGCATTTTGTGAACAGCTGTAGGGAATGTTTGGTGAGGGATGTGGCTCAGGTCACTGTGCAACTCCTAATAAAACATGCGGAGGTGAAGAAGTACCTAAGGAATGAGCTGGCTTTGGAAGTTTTTGATATTGGGAACTAAACTAAAATATATACTTGTGATATTGAATTATTTCTTTAAGTGAGTGAGAGGGGGGGTGGGTGGTCCCTTATTGTTGTGAGCGTAATGTCAATGGCTTTTATTGAATTTTTTAAGAATGTGGTTTATCACAAAATTTACCCAGAGGAAGATGTTACATATAATGTTGCTCAGATGATTTCACAGTAGCTAGAAGAATGTTTAACTTTAATGAGTATTAAGCATATAAATAGGCTTTAAATTGTTCATGCATTAACAGACTAGTCGAGCATTTTAATAAGTTTAAAAAAAGATATTTGCAATTGACCATGATAAAAAAAATTACAAAGTGGAATACCATGTGGTGGGAGTTGTTGGGGGTGGTACTAGGCCTGGGCGGAGATCATGGAGTTCCGAAGTGACAAAAAAACTCCACCAAGCTAAGCGGAGTTCTGCCAGTGGCAGAGTGCGTTACCTCATGCCAATCGCACTGATTTTTAGCACCGGGTGTTTGTCCTGTACTGTAAAATCATCTCGAATGGCATCACGCGCAGCGCAAGAGGGTGCTACTTCTTTCTGCCGCTTGAGTAGAAGTTCTACTTGAGTGGCAGCTCCCTCAACGCGAACAGAAGGTTTCTCAGCGCGAGCGGTAGCGACCATCCACTACCGCCCGTGTTGAGAAATCTCACTGGGAAGCGGTCTAGCATTGGATTTTCCTCGCTCGCACTCACCATCTTACCGTTGGTGAGCGTGAGCGAGGAAAATACGAGCAGAGTTTTTCAGAGCTCCATGGAGCACAGAGTGCAAAAAACTCAGCGAACGGAGCAGAGTTCACCGCTCAGTCCTAGTTAGTACAACACCAAATTAAGGCACCATTCAATCAATCAATCAGAGGGTTGGGAAAGTGCAGCTACTCACCCGTAGGGTCTCAAGGCACTAGGGGGGCACAGCTCCCGGATGTTCATTCGGGTTCATCGAAGAGCCAGGTCTTGAGGTCCTTCATGAACTTGGAGAGTGTTGGTGTCTGCCGGAGGTGGAGTGGGAGGGTGTTCCATGCCTTAGCTGCGAGGAAGGAGAAGGACCGTCCTCCTGTTCTGGTTTTCTTGATGCGCAGCACCGTAGTTAGGGAGAGCTGGGCTGAGTGGAGGGATCTCTGGGGTGCGTGGAACGAGAGGTGGTGGTTCAGGTAGGCCGGTCCGGTGTTGTGGAGGGCTTTGTGGGCGTGGGCGTGAAGCTTGAAGGTGATTCTCTTTTCGACTGGGAGCCAATGTAGTGTCCGCAGGTGTTCGGTGATGTGGCAGTGGCGAGGTAGGTTGAGGACTAGTCTGGCGGAGGCGTTCTGGACATTCTGGAGTTTGCGGGTGAGGTTTTTGTTGATTTCAGCGTAGAGTACATTGCCATAGTCCAGTCTACTGCTGATAAGGGCTTGGGCGACGGTTTTCCTGTGCTCGAGAGGAATCCAGTTGAAGGTCTTTTGCAGGAGACGGAGGGTGTGGAAACAGGCGGAGGTGACGATGTTGACTTGGCGGTTCATTTTGAGTTCGGAGTCCAGGATGATTCCGAGGTTGCGTGCATGGTTGGTGGGGGAGGAGGGGTTACCGAGGGCGGGGGGCCACCAGGTGTCGTTCCATGCATCTTGGTGAGGGCCCATGATGAGTACTTCAGTTTTGCCCGTGTTGAGTTGTAGGGAGCTGTTCTTCATCCACCTGGCAACGGCTTCCATTCCTGCTTGGAAGTTGTGTTTGGAGAAGTGAGGTTCGTTGGATAGAGAGAGGATGAGTTGGGTGTCGCCTGTGTAGGATACCATGTTGAGTCCATAGGATCGGACGATGGGTGCGAGCGGGGCCATGTAGACGTTAAACAGGGTGGGGCTGATGGAGGATCCTTGGGGAACTCCACAGATGGTTGATGTGGGGTCCGAGAGGAAGGGTGGGAGTCTGACCCGCTGCGTTCTGCCAGATAGGAATGAGAGGATCCAGTTGAGGGCCTTGTACCGGATTCCTGCGTCGTGTAGTCGTCATGCTAAGGTGCGGTGAGATACGGTGTCGAAGGCCGCGGAGAGGTCCAGGAGGATGAGGGCCACAGTCTTTCCTCTGTCGAGGAGGGAGCGGATTTCGTCTGTCGCAGTGATGAGGGTGGTTTCGGTGTTGTGGTTTTTCCTGAAACCGGATTGGGAGGAGTCGAGGATGTTGTTTTCTTCTATGAAGGAGGCGAACTGGCTGTTGACGGCTTTTTCGATGACTTTCACCGGATACGGGAGTAAGGAGATCAGTGTGAAGTTTTTTAGGTCGGTGGGGTCCGTTGAGGGTTTTTTCAGGAGAGGGTTGACCTCGGCGTGTTTCCAGTCGTTGGGGAAGGAGGCGATCTCGAAGGAGCGTTGATGATTCGTCAAAGCTTGGGAGTGATGATGTCAGCGGCTTTGTGATAGATGTGGTGGGGGCAGGGATCCGTGGGGGCTTCGGAGTGGACTGACTTCATGGTCTTCAGGGTGTCATTGATGGAGAGGGCGGTCCAGCTGTCGAGTGTAGGTTGCGTGGTGTGGGGGATGGTGGGTGTGGGATCAGTGTGTAGGTCTTCATCGTCGAAGTTGTCAAAGATGGTCCTGATTTTGTGGTGGAAAAAGGTGCTGAGTGTCTCAGAGTTCCTGGGAGGGGAGGATGTGGGTTGTCTCACTGTTGGGTTGTGCAAACTCTTTGATGATGCTGAAGAGTTCCTTGCTGTTGTGCGCGTGGGCAGAGATTCTGTCCTGGAGTGCTTTCTTCCTTGTGAGTCTGATAAGCTTGTGGTGGGTGGCAGTGGCTGCTTTGAAGTTGTCAAGGTCTGCTGTGGTTTTGGAGTTCCTCCATAACCTTTCTAGGCATCTGCAGATTCGTCTTGATTCTCGGAGTTCAACGGAGAACCAGCTGGCTCTCTTTGCGTGTGGGTTGTTAGTTTTCTTGAATGGGGGCGATGGTGTTTACGTAGTTGGTGAGCTAATTGTTCAGGGTTCGGGCAGTGGCGGTAGGGTCATCGTCTGTGGCGGTGGGAGCGGAACTCCTGAGAGAGGCGGTGAGCTAATCGTTGGGGATCTTGTTCCAATTTCTGCATTGGGGCTGGTGTGGGAGTTTGCTGGTGATGTTGGTTTTGAAGGTAAAGTGGACGCAGCAATGGATTTGGAGGTGTGGCTGAAGGTGATGGAGTTTCCTGCTGTGAAGATGGGGTCGAGGGTGTGTCCTGTTGAGTGCGTGGCTTCTGGTACGATCTGTTTGAGTCCGATGCTGAGGAAGTTGTCCAGGAGGGAGGAGGAGTTGGGGTCCTGGAGGTTGTCGAGGTGGAAGTTGAGGTCACCCAGCAAGGTGTAGTTGGTGGAAGTGATGGCTTGTGGGGTGATGATGTCGGTGATGGAGTCGGTGAAGGGTGCGAGGGGTCCAGGTGGTCTGTAGATGAGGGTGCCTCGAAGGGTGGTGGTCGGGTTGGTCTGTATCGTGAAGTGAAGGTGTTCCATCAGGTCTGTGGGCCTGTTGGTGTGGGTGCTCAGTCGGAGGTTGGATTTGTGAGCGATGGCGATGCCTCCTCCAGGGTGGTTGGGGTTGTCTTTCCAGGTGATCTTGTAGCCTGCGGGAATTGCAATAGTGATGTCAGGTCCCGAGGTGGCGTTCGTCCAGGTTTCTGTGAGGAAGGCAACATCGGGGGAGGTGCTGTCGAGGAGGTCCCAGATTTCTGTGGCGTGTCTGTGGAGGGAGCGGAGGTTGAGGAGGATGCATTACAGGGTTTGGGGTGCAGTGGAGTTGCGACGGGTGGGTAGAGGTGGGTCCTGGGGGTCGGCGAAGGAGACGGAGTGGTGGCAGTTCCAGCAAGTGAAAGGTCCGTGGGTGTCACTTGGTGAGGAGAGGCTGCAGTTGTTGTCCTTGCTGGTGTTGAGTGTGTGGAGAGCCGAGTAGTTGTAGAGCTGGCGGGTTGGAGGACCAAGGTTCCTGGTGCTGGTTGCAGTCGGGCGCAGACGGGCTTGCCTTAGGCATGCCTTCAGCACGCCCACTGCGCGCGTCCACTGCACGGCCGCACAGCGGCCGCCATTAAGTAGGGGTTGGGGGAGGGCGGGCCAGCTGGGAGGTGGGAGATGGAGAACGCAGGAGGGGGCAGCAGCGGCAGGGAAAGGAGAGGAAAAAAGATTTGAATAAAGAGGAGAAAAGACAGAATTTGAAATAGACAGAAGAAAAAAGGCTGAAGAAAGGCAAAAAGTCCCACAGGCAGTGGGCAAAAAGTGAAAGACAAAAGCGGGGTGCAGCAAAAGGAAGGCAAAAGCAAACGAAGGACCGGGGCACAGGGGCCTCGAACCCCGAAGGCAGCACTTGGGGCAGACCACTCACAGTAGTGCTACGCGGTGGGAGAGCAGTTTCCTGAACAAGAGGTCAGCGGTCCTTTTGAGTTGCGTAGGGGATCCTGTTGTTGGAGAAAAAGGGTTGAAGTGGTGAATGTGATGAAGAAGATGTAAAGAAAGAGCTGCCACAGAATTGGCGGTAAAAGTGGGAGTTTGGGTAAGGTTAAGGATAAAGATAAATGGATGGACTACAAATGGCGGGAATAGGTGTTTCACTCTAGAAAAGGTTATGTAAGTCAAAGTGAATGTGGTGATGTTGAGCGATGGCAAGATGTAGAGCAAGAGTGTGATTACTGTGCTTCAAACTGAGAAAAGAAAAGTGGTGTGTCGAAAACTGGTCAGAAGTGCCCAGATGGTCAGTTTAAGTTGCAAAACGTGGGTGACCCTCTAAGACATAGTTCCAGTAAACCTGTGTGCTTAAAGGATTTTAAGATGACCTAAAGACTTGTTCTGTATTACAGTTCGTACAGTAAATCATTTTTATGAGCCATTGTAAATATTGTATGTGAGTTTTGTGGATTGTTTTGTTGTATAGAAGGGAGGAGGATATGTTGGATCTAGTCTTGTTATGCAATGTTCCAAGTCCACAGTGCATGGAACCTTACTATAAATTATAAGTTGATGTTTGGCCTTAAGGTTTGTTGCAGTCAGCTGTGCTGGGCTGTGGAGTTTTGAGTGTATTATGGTTTGCTTCAAGGAGTAAACCTGCTTCTATCTGATTAGGGAGGTTTATCAGTTCTTTACGTAGTGTCTACTGAATGCAGCTCTGCCATATATTCCATACCATCCTGGATGGAAGGATGTGGGCTCATTTTATGTGTTGGTGGTATTTGTGGATGACAGAGGTGTGCATGTGATGTGACCAGCTAAGAAAGGAGGTAGCTGGTAAGCACTGGTGAGATATGCAGAGGCTGGTTGTGTTTGTGCATGACTCTGACTGATTACTTATAATTGTATGCCCATGTAAGATATCCAGAGTACTACAACTGTTGTACAGTGCACAATATATGAAACTAAGAAGGGGCAATCCCAGTCAGTAAGAAACTGCTGTCTTATGGTTAATCCATATTGGTCCACAGCAGTATTCTGTAAGGTATAGAGTATGTATTCCTCCTGCATTAAGAACATTCAAAAACCAACTTATCTGCTAAATTTTAGGATGTTAATTCCCAGAGAGAGCTTCAATCAGAGATTGCAACTGGGTCAATATTTTCTGCATTAGGAAATAAGGAAATATGGTCCTGTGTCTGGATGTGAAGGACAAGTCTTGTTGTCTATCATCCATTTGGGTCTATGGTGAAAACATATGGGTGCACCTAGGTTGGAAAAGGGTGTGGGTTGGGGGGGATTGGGATAGTTTAGAAGTGAGACCATAAAACCAATAATGGCCTTATAACTGATATGGAGCTATGGTCCCATTGTTGGAGATGTTGTGCAAAACTTGTTGCAATGTCTGGCATCCGTTGAAGTCTATGGAGAGAACATTTGGGTGCACCTAGGTGGAGGGGATTGGGATAGTCTAGAAGGAAGACCAGAAGTTCAATTGTCACCTAATGATGGAGATGAAAACACAGGAAAGGGAAAATTCACTCAAATATTCTCAGACAATGGAAAATGGAAAGTGTGTTGGTTTGGGTATCCAAGGACGAGGTCAGAATCCAGAATGTTGGTTGCACTCTGGCTCAGTGGGTACACAACATGGAGGTATTGTAAACATCAGTGACCCCCAAACTTGACTTTTTTTTGCTGCGGTTTAATTGTAGATGCTTTCTGGTCATCTAGTCATGAAAAGTAGCCAGACAGAGTCTGAGCACAGTACAGGTTAAGTGCAATTAATTTCAGTGTCAGGCGGAGCCTTGTTTCAGCTGCATCAATGGAGCAGGTTAGGTGAAGAATTTGATGACCGGGTTGCCTTGGCATCAGATAAATCACCCCCAAAACACATGAAGAGCATTGGGGCCTTCCCCTAGCCATTGAGCATTTCAAATGCTGCAGTTGTAGGGTATGCCCTTTTTCTATCGAAACCAAAACATTTGAAAAGAAAAATGTTGTGGTACCCCTTAAAAGTGTTTCCAACAGCAATATTTCTAATGTGGTGTGTGGAATAAACATAATCATGTGGTAAACTTTACATTGGACAAACGACACAAGCATTACGAATTTGTCATCACCATAGCTGCATCCGCTGTAAGGTCCCCACTGCTCCTTTAGTAGAGCACTACTTAAGCGAAGACCACACAAAAAATGATATCCAATGGCCAGTAATCAGTGTCCTTAGATTACCTGAAAGAGGTGGAAATATGGAACAATTGCTTAATAAAGAAGAATTAAGATAGACACCATGAAAACCGGGCTAAACTGACAGGAAAAATTGACTAATTTGATTTGAACTGGCACAGAGACATTTTCCCTTAATCTAATGGACTAGATACTGTCTGGAATTTTCATTATGTGCATTCCTGGGTAGTCCACAGGGGTCTCATCAGCTTCGCATCAATTGTGTATATTGCGGCAATTCATTGTAACACCTTGTTTCCTTTCAGTTGTGATTCTTGTAATTGTTATTTTTCATAATAATACCCTTTTCTTTCTATTTTATCATTTATCTCTATGTTTTCCAATTATCTTCCTTACTTTCAGCCCCTTTTCCAAGATGGTGGCCACTAGACACAGGATCTCCTTTTGTATACTCTGGGCTGTCCTTCCTCTATTTTCATACTTGGGTGTCCACATTGTTATGTTTCATACAGGTGCCTGATATAGGCCCAGGTAGCAACCAGACCTTTCACCTACATTTCCCCTGACATTACACTACATAACGGTTCTTAGTACTGACCTTTTACCTATTTACGGTAATGCCTAAATGACATGGGGTTTTCTCTGAAAACTAGCCTCATTCATTATGCATGAGGATTCTTGGAATCACAGCAGGAATACCATCATCTGCATAATAACTATGTATAAGGGTCATTCCTTCCATCATCCTAGTCCGACATGACACAGCAAGGTATATCCCCTGGGGGCACCACATTCGATATATAAAGACCATAGCTTTGCTGAGCAGGAGATGAGAAAAGGACTTCCATGCCGACACACTGATACAAGACTCTGAGGTACCTGCACGCAGACACTCCAGCCCGCAGTGGTCTGACATCCCTTGCGGGGTGTCCATCTCGAGACCAAGACGGGGTCCCACAGTCTCTCACTTCAGGTAACGGAGTTGACTTTATCCTAGAGGGATTCTTGGCTTTTGCACCTACATACATGCTAGGTACACTTAGGTACATCTAGTTAGGGTTGCATCGTAGGAGAACGCATTTTATTGTCATGTATATTTATACTTGCCTGTATTCATGGTTTTAGCACTATGGTAGAAATCTACCATCCTTTTACTCTGTTGGTGCTTACGATCATTTATATCTGCTTCTGTCTTATGGTTGTTTCAGCACACCTATTTTACATTAGAATGACGCTGGTTCAATAAATGCTTATTGAAAAACGTCCCAACATTTATTCTGTGTATCTCTCCGAGACAAAGTGAGCACGAGTGACTGAGCGAAAAGTATCGCACTCTTTCCACGATCCTGAGGGATCAGGGTTGTCATGTTCGATATTTGCCAAGAACTATTCTCTCCTTGGTAAGAGGGGTTTCTAGTGGCACTGTGAGCTAGCTGGTATACAGGCTAACATACCCGGTGGGGGTGTCTAGAATCAGTCTGGACACCAATCCTACAGTGTATGTTCTCTAAACGCGCAGATCCTATATAGGTTTATAGGAACTACATGACATGGCGCCACCAACGTTGGTTTGGTACTTATTTAACGGTCAAATCTGAGTAGTTCAGTCGTGCTGTTCTCAGAGACCTCTACTCACATTTCCCCAGAGACATCTGGAGTGGAAAGGGAACTATCCGCCACAGCTGAGGAGGCATATCCTATGTATTGGCTGTAGGTTTATCAAGCTTGAAGGACAAATTGTTCCTATTGTGCATAAAACCTTCTCAGTTTCCTTGAAACTTTTTCCTTCTTAAAAATAATGGCTGACAAAGACGCCGCTGCACCAGCACATCGTGCTGCAGCAAGGGAGGAAGAATAAGAAGGGGAAAATCAACATTTCAGAAAATGTCAGAACTGCCCTTACTTTAAAACTAGCAGACTATGGAGTAACAGCTAGGGGGAGGGGCAGTAGCATTCGTGATTGAGGCACACATATCATACAGAACAGAGGTATTCTATTCATGGGTTAAATTCCCACAACAGATGCACAATCACATACATTTCATTTTTATACTGAAGATGAAACACCAAATGAATACTGTCCGTATGAGGACATTGAAGTTCCGCTCACCTACCAGGAGCACACAAACTGGTTTAAAGACGCCCTCCCACACACAAAAGAAAAAGTGAGACTCGGTCCGCTCGGAAGAGATGGAGCCACTTGGCCAGTCCTTGCGGCTTACACACCGCATCCAGACATTGACTCAATGCCAGTAGCAGACTTATGTCCACTTCATAAAGAAATAATACAACTTTACAGAAACCTGACAAAGTTCGTAATGAGAACACTCACACTTCAGCCAACAAGAGATACACAAACAGGACAAATTCAGGGATCTACAACTAAGATTACATCACAGATACTACACACCGTTATGGGTAAAATGCCTACTAGACGTGAGCAAATGCCATTCTGGATAGCTCAGAAAATAACACAGCTAGAGGCAGTATTTCCAAACACAAGCCCTCAAGAAAAACACAGAATACTAACAATCTGCTTGCCAATGGGGATAGCTCCCCAGATAGAGGATTGTACCACTTGGGGTACAGTTTTCGCTGTCATATATACCAGAACTGATGGTATCCCATCATTAGCAGTACTACCAGATGTATTAAGACAAATACAGAATGAGTATGGAGCAGAACCTGCTCTGAACTTAGGGATGAAATTATTAGGAAATTTTGCCCAGGTATCAGCTATCATATTAGCTAACATTAAAGGGGATGCAGCAGCAGTGGCAATACGCCAACGCCTGAGGGATTTCATTTCTTTACAACAGGAACGTGAATTACCTAAAATTATCGTAGACACCTATGCTGAATTAGGTAGAGATTGTCTGGGAGCTAGAGCAACAAAACCTCAACTCATGGGTGGTCCTGAAAAGGATAACACGAAGCAAGCACCTGATTCTTCCAAGAAGAAATGGGATAATAACAATAAAAAACAAAAGAATAGAGAGAATAGATCTCAATCCAGGGGTGGGTCTCCTCAACAGGAATCCTCCGAAAGTAGGTACAACCTTAGGACGGGTTACTGATACACGCTCCTCTCGTTCCTTTCAGGGTTCATCAAAAAACTCTGAGAGGGAAGGACGGTCAGAACACAGACAAGAAGAGCATACAAAGTCCAGAGACACGCAACGCGGTTCAGACTACAGCTCCAAAAAAGAAGAAAAACTAAAATCAAAACCTCAATTTAAAAAGAAGAAAGTAGCAGGTCTTAACTTAAAGTTAGACAATGGGCTCTGACGATGCTAGACAGCGAAGCAGAAGTAACAATAGCTCGCCAGAACCTGATGGAATTTCTGATGACAGCGGAGTTGAATGAGCATATCATGGTGGAAACACCTGATACGAGGGTAAGTGTCCCACATAGGTTACGAGAAATAACACTCCAGATGGAGGGGGACAAACCCAGAAAAATTAAAGGTCTCTTTTGCGAGAACCTGACTTACGGCTATGACATCGTTTTAGCTGAAAAAGATTGGCTGCCTGAAATTGTTATGGATTGCCCAAAGGGAGAAACAGTGATTTTGCCGGCTTTTTCTGACCTCGTTCCAATATACTTAAAACACACATATGCGCAGGAGTGGGCGCTAACCCTTGCACCAGCCTTATATCGCAACCATGTTGGTTGGGATGCTGAGTCACCTCACCATATAATCCTAGTAAAAACTGCTCCAACTCCACAGAGACAGCACCGAATTAAACAAGAAGCAAAAAAACAGGTCAGGAGATCTTAGATCAACTTGAAACCAGGATGTAATTGAAACTTGCACAACCGCCATGAATAATACTTTGTTTCCTGTAATTAAACTCGAAAACTCATATTGTCTAGTTTTAGACTACAGACATCTGAACACATGCACTAAAACATTTGCAGTACAGAATGTACACAGTGCCGCATTGATGAATAACATTGTGTGGAAAAAATACAAAACAACACTAGATATCTCAAATGGATTTTTCTGCCAAAATATAGCGCCTGAGAGCAGGTATTTGACAGCATTCTCAGCGCTAGGTTCCCAGTGTCAATTTTGTCGACTACCTCAAGGGTATAAGAATAGCACTGGGTTGTTTTCCGCTAGGGTAACAGAGTTACTTCAGAATTTGGATGAAGAGGCATTGTCCTATGTAGATGATATTTATCTGATGGATGATGATTTGAAGGATCACTTGACCAGGGTGAGCAACATCATTTTGGGGTTCGCCTCTGAGGGCTACAAATGTAACTTTAAAAAATCAAAAATAGCCCACCTCAATGTCCTATTTTTGGGATATGATTTATCAAGTGAAAGTAAAAGCCTGGCAGCTAACTTTTTAGAAAAGTGTGCGCTGCTCCAACCTCCTAAATCTTTGAAGAACTTACAATCCATATTGGGATTTTAAAATTTTGGCAGAAGATACATTTTAGATTACGCAGAAAAAGTAAAACCTTTCTACGACTTAATAAGACCTGATTTTTCAGTTAGGCATTGGACACAGGAACACACAGATATCCTTCGTCCTCTACAAGCTGACATGATAGCATCAAAACACTTGCAGACACGTGTGAATGTCCGCAACCTGGTGATCCGTGTTATAGCGGGTCAATCTGGGTACACTTACCTAACCTTCAATGAAGGAGAAACGGTCCCCATAGCATACAAATCACACTTGTACACAAACGCTGAAATGCGCTTTGCTTCTACAGAAAAAATACTGACAGCAGTACAGACCGCTGTAGTGAGAGAAAGAGCATTGGCTCAGGGGAAACGAATAATTGTCGTAACTCCGGTACCAGCCTTAGAGGCTGCTACAAAGGCAAGCGTTCCTAATGCTAAAGCCTTACATCCAAGATGGATACAATGGGCTAATTCTCTCACTGCGACGGATGTAGAATACAGATATGACCCTAGTCTAAAAATGCAGGCATTCCTGCAAAATGAACAAGAATATCCTCTCCCAAATGAAATAATGCCTCTAGATCAATATGAATACATCATTTACACTGCCGGATCTGCTCATCCGGCCATAGGAAGTAAACAGCAATACAGCGCTGCGTATGTGATTGTGAAGGGTCGTATGCAGGACGGCAAGTTCCATCCTAGCAGTATGAAGACACAGTCTCTAGGAGACTGCACTGCTCAGCTGGCAGAACTAAAAGCCCTGTTACTGGCACTAATAAATACGGATCGAGAATTCCCCACACGGATTGTGTGCGATTCATTTTACTGTGTCCAGTCATACAATGAATATCTTCACTACTGGGGTCAAAATGGGTGTAAGGACTCAAAAGGTGGCACAATTAAGCATAAAATGCTATGGGAACAGGTAGCCGAGTTGAAAACCGAACTACCAAGAGTTCACTCACGTGATACACACGCTGAGTCATCAACGTGATAGCGTTCACGTTGAAGGGAATTCATTGGCTGATGAAGCTGCAAAGGGGGATGTATGTACGGCTGCCGTAGCTGCAATCATTCATTCAAAAACGAGAATGGACGGGCAGATAATGGTAGCTGTCACTGCTTCAAGCAAAAACAGCGCAGCCTTACCGAAAGGCTTTCCACTCAAGTACTCCTACAAGTTAGATGCAAATAACATTCCATGTAATCAAATTCCAGGAGTGGGGGATAGAGTAATACCAAATATGGATCGCAGATTAAGTTTAATTCTAGCTGCATACGAGGGTCTAGGTTCTGCACAAAGAGGGTTTACCGCGACAGTTTCTTTATTGAAACAGAGCTATTGGTGGCCAGGGTTAACTAAACAAACAAAGAATTTTTTCCTAAATTGCGACATCTGCCAGTAGATGAAGGGTTCCACCGTAGCACGTCCAGCGCAGACACCATTACTAATATCAGACAGACCACTCGCTTGTGTCTATTTGGACCACTGCGGCCCCCTACAATTGGATGGGGCTTACAAGTACATCTTGGTGGCAGTGGATTCATGCTCTAGATTCCTATGGGTATGGCCTCAGCGCTCGGCTGACGCTCGAACTGTTATAAAAGATTTGCGAGTCTTCATAGGGACATACGCAGTTGGCACATTACATTCTGACCATGGCCCCGTGTTTAGCTCTAGGGCTTACAAGGAAGCCATGGGTAGTTTGGGTGTTGCATTGCGGTACTCCTCTCCGTACCATCCCGAGGGAAATTCGGTTGTGGAGAGGAAAAAACAAGAGTTAAAGCAATCTTTAACAGCAAGAGTATTAGGTTTGGGTGGTAGTTGGGTCAATCACTTATACTGGGTCCAACGAGCCCTTAATATGCCAAGAAGTTCCCAGGGAGGTGTCACTCCTTACGAGGTCCAATCTGGGATGAGAATGTGGGAACCTGATCTCGATTGTGAAAGCCCAGTGGTGGATGAAAAACCATTTGTCATCAATAAACGTTTGGCTGTTTTACAGGAGCTCAATGAATCCCGGGCACTACTAAGCAACGTGCAAGTAAAACGCGCCGCCACTGGAGAAGTCAAATCAGTCACTGCAAGACCTGCCTGGATCCCAAAAGTCAGGGATCTGGTCAGAGAAAAGATTGTGGACAATAAAGAATTTGGACTATCATACAGAAAGCCAGTCCCTGTCTTGGCTGTCGAAGGAATAAGAACAGTACTTCTTCTGCATCTTGCTGTCAAAAAAAAAAGAAAAGAGATTTGTCTCCATTGATCTGATCAAACTACACTATGTGGCGATACTAAATAGTAGGCCTTGTGGGCTCCTGGGTAGCGGACGCTCTCCTCTCACTACCATACAGGCAGTTCAGACAGAAAGACACATAACATTTGAAGTGTCACCAATACAAAAAGATGGAATTTCCAACAATGAAATGGAACTTGTTCCTCTTGAAAGAGAACATCACAACACAAATGAAAGACAAATATCAATTCGGCCTAACAACGATGTCTACATAAATATGCCTCTACAAGACACGTCTGCCAGTTCAAAAACCTGCTGAGCTCCCAAAGATAGATCGGACTGCATCTGGATACTTCATCGATTTTGATACCTTCTCTCTTGATCCCAGTGACCCTGAGACAACGCCAGCTCCAGTTTCCGTAAGCAACAAATTTGTGATTTCTACACTTTTCTGAAAAAGACTTACTTAGTATCACCTTGGCTCCAGCTCTGGATAATGACTGGAATATTGTTTTTCCTGTTCTGGATTGGCCTAGTGACTGTTTTTTGCTTACTCATGAATGGAAATTATCTCCCAGAATGCTCTGCAGTTTCCAAAGTGAACTTGGTCCTGAAGCCTCATACATCATCTCATCGTGAACAAAGAGACCTGTTCTTCGTGAACATTACAGCTGTTCCAATTCCTGATGGTATAGTTTGGGACAAGGTTGATTATGATGTATTTGGCCCCACTGAACTTAAGAAAATTCCACATTTATTTAAAATTTCTCTGAATTATATCATTACTAACCCTGGGCGTAGTGGGTGTAGCGGGGCTACCCGGAGGTCCACGGAGTCTCAAACAAACTCCGTGGAGCTCCGCTATGCCACCTGCCTCCACCCCCCACTATTACAAGTAAGTAAACATTAAGTAAAAATACATCTAAAACCACTTACCGACGTACTGCGGCGTCCCCGGGCTGCAGTCCTCATCTTCCTCACCCTATGGGTATTCCTGGTGAATACTGCGAGCGCGCGCGCAAGTGCAGTTTTCACCAGAATTACCCATACGGTGCGGAAGATGAGGACTGCAGCCCGGGGATGCCGCAGTACGTAGGTAAGTGTTTTTAAATGTATTTTTACTTAATGTTTACTTACTTGTAATAGTGAGGGTGGAAAGCGAGGGCTAGCCAACTCCGCTCCGCCGCGTGAGTGTGCGGAGATTTGCCTTCTCCGCAGAATGCAGAGAAGGCAAATCTCCGCACACTCCGTGGGCGGAGCGGAGGTCTCCGCCCGGGGTTAATCATTACCTCCAGTACATTTTCTGATGATTGGGATTTTGAAACTGTAAACAATATGTTGTCTGATTTGGAACAATGAGCTGCATTCTCAAACACTGAAATGTTAGAAGACACATCAGACTATAACCCTATGTACTGTTACCAACATTATGGTAATCACTTCTTACATAAATCCAGTATCCCACGTAATGTTTTCACATAACAATGGGAACATTGCCCAACACCACCAAAAGGTAGTTCAAAAACATTTGCACAGACGTTTTCCTATTTTTCAGGGTTTAACACTTCAGAACCGACCTCTTATTACTATAAGGGTGCACCTACAACTGCACAGAAAAATATGCTAACACCAAACAGATTTATTCTGCATCCTTTATTGCCTAACTGTCTGAACAGGGTTTCGACTTATGGAAGGACACAATAGACATTAAATCAGTATGGGGTTCAAAGGACTGGTAGGTACAGGGAACAGAAGCGCTATTTCGCGCTTGCCTCATCCCACAGCAAATCATCTTCAAATCATCATCAAATCATCTTTTTGAATGACACAGTGCAACAGACTTCCTGTCTTGGACTAGCCAAGAACAAGGATTTGAACACACCTCGTGTTCCTACCCCATCTTATATGAATTTTACATCACATGGAGGGGATACAATAGATGACATCATACAGTACAATACTTCAGACCCTAATTGGAAGGGATGGTTAGTTTGGCCTACAGACACAAACAGATGTCAATCAAGATTCAGGGGTACAACCAAAGGGTTTAGTATCCATATGCCGGACCAACGCTATGTACAAAGAGAACATCCGGGGGTGGTGACATCATACAGTGTTGAGAAGTTGTGCCTCGATTGGCTAAAAACCTCGACACTGTCCCAGGTGAAACAGCACTTATCCTTACTCTCAGATGAGGTGGATCTAAGGGATTTTTTACTAGGTCCCCTAAAGCCACGATCGAAACGTTTCTTATACGCTGTTTATAATGAAATCTGGAAAATCTTTCAACAAGAAGCTGCGGAGAGACTTCGTGAAATAGATGGAATTAACTTAGAAAAGGCGTTATCTGTACTTGACAATGGTATGACTACATTAACATCCAGGATTTATTCACTGTGCAACATTGTATCTTCTGCTATTGATATACTAGAACAGGACTTGTCCATACTACAGCACGGACAATCTCAGCTAAGTTCTATTATGCTATTAAGCTGGACGCTGCAATCATTGCACGCTGGTTATGTGCCTTGGCAATTTAACAACAGTACGTCCCTATTTTCTGCATACAATCTAACTGAAAAGCAGATAACAATGGCACAAAGGTTAGCAAAATATACAATGCTGCGTATTGAAAAACTGGACCAATTACCTTTTACTGTGGCAGAATCACCACCAGAATCGAGGCGGTCACGCGACTCTTTTAGTCTAAAATCGATTTTTACCGACATTTCCTTAATGCTACATTGTTATATACATTTGTGTCTACCTGACTACCTCAATGCATTTTCTCCTACACTTTCCTTCTGACTGTTTGACCCACACAATTATCCTCATGAACTTCCTGTAAACGTATTCACATAACATGTAAAGCGATCTGATACCCTTGGGTCTAACTAGTGCTACATAAAACTCCAATAAATAAATAAAAAATAAAATGATACTTTGCGTGGTGTGATTCGACAGTTTTTTTTTTAAACAAATCTATTTTGCATTTTCAAGGGAAAACAAGTGAGCATGACACACAGTACAGTTCCACTAGGAGCAATAAACGACAACGGGAATGCAGCCCGCATACACCTGGTTATAATGAGGAAGTCAATTTGAAGAATGACCCTGCCCGAGTTGGGCACTGGAAAAAAGACTCCCAATATTACCTCAAACCATCCCACATGGAGGAAATGGGGGGAGGCGGAAAATGAAAGGGAAAAGAAGGGAATAAGAAGCAACAACTATCAAGCTGCTCATTGACGTAGAGGTTACGTTCATGCAGAACCTTTCTCTGTGTCATAGGAGGACATTATGTGGATGTCAGATGCACGTAGTGTTTTATATATTGTCATATGTAGCCCTTCAACTTGTTACAAACGCTTAATGTGGTTAGTGAAGGGGCGCCATCTAACATCAAATTCAGCCAGTCAGCCGTGGATATTTGCAGTCAATTTTTCCATGGCATAGATGGACCAAATCTTTACCCACCACAAGTTTAATGAAGGAGGTAGTGGCTGTTTCCACATGTGGGCTATGCGCAGCTGTGCCTCCAAGAGCAGGTGAGAGAATAAGTGGTCCAGAGGGGTCATCGTGTGAAAGATTCTATCTGCCCCCAGGTTACCCAAGAAGATCGAAAGTGGATCTAGTGGTAGTTGAACGTTCGTGATGGCCTGTACAGGGCAGCAAATCCCCACCCAGAATGTCTGAATTGATGAGCATGACCACCATGTGTGTAAGAAGGTGCCTCGCTGCCCACATCCCTTCCAACATAAATCCAAACCCCGGAGCATTTTGACAAGTCTGATAGGTATAAGATACCAATGGGTTCATATTTTATATGCATTCTCCTTGTAGTGGATACAGATCGAGGATGCAGCCGCTCTCTGCCATATGCCCCCCTAGTGTGTTCTGATATCTCAATTGCCAGTTCCCTCTCCCATTGTAATACAAAGGCATGTTTTTTTGGCGGGAGGCAACTGCAAAAGATATTGGTAAAGCCATGATATGCCTTTAAGGTGAACGTTGTTGATGTAGAGGGACACTATGGGTGTTTCATCACTTTGGAGAGCTAAGCGTGCAGAGGGCCTGCCTGCCCAATGGAGCGCTGGCTCAGCCTGTAAATATCTTGTCTAATTAAGGCAAATTTGGTGACTAAGTTGCTTTGCAGCTGCAAGTCCCCATTGTTGTAAAAATTGCCTAGGATTAGGAAGCGGCCCTGAATCCAGCTGAAGGAACCAGGATTGATACTGCCTGGGGGGACGTCAGGATTATGCGTCAAGGGGGTGAGTCAAAAAAGACAGGTTGGGAATGCTTTGTGTTGCCCTACCTCCCTCCAGTATGCTAAAGGTAATGATGTCAGAGGTAGTAATGGGGGTGCTCTCACTTCGGATGATGCCGGAAGTCACAACAGTCTGGATAGAAGGGAGGGAGAGAGTGCCTGTTCTACTTGGACCCCGGGTTTCCTGTCAGGGTCGTGGTTCCAGTCGAGAGAAGGGTGAAGTGGTTTCGTTAGGATTAAGTCTGGGCAGAGTTATCCGCACTCCGCTTTACGCAGAGCTCGCGGAGTTCCAAAAAACTCTGCTTCGCATTGCAGAGCGGAGCTTTTTTCCTCACTCGCGTTCATCAACGTCAAGTTGGCAAGCGCGAGCGAGGATAATCCACCTCCCGGCGAGATTTTTCCTCGTTTGCGATCGTCAACATCAAGTTGGCGAGTGCGAGCGTGGAAAATCAACCTCCTGGTGAGGTTTGTCAACGCGGGCGGTCAGATTTCTCATTAAAAGTGGTCGCGTATGCTCGCGACCACTCGCGTTGAGAAACGGTCCGTTCGCATCGAGAAAGCTGTCGCTCGAGTAAAAATCTACTCGAGCAGCAGAAAGGAAGCAGCGCCCGCTTGCATTGTGCATGGTGCCATTCGCGATGATTGCACAGTGCGAAGAAGCACCTTGCACTGAAAATCACCGCATACGGCATTTATCTAACGCACTCCGCTGCTCGTGGAGCTCCGCGTAGCGGAGATTTTTTTGCACTTCGCGGAGTTCAGCGTATTGTAACTCCGTGAACTACGCCCAGGCTTAGTTACGATATAGGTTGCGATGTCGGGAAAGCCCAGGCCACCCTCTGAGACCGGCCACTCCTGCTACTCTCGGGGACTTGCCCCCACACACAAAATTAAGCATTTTTGCATGGATATGCGTATGGAGCAGGGGACAAAGGGCCAACGGAAGGGTCTGGAGGACATATAAAAAACGAGGCATGAAGTTCCTTTTCAGACTAATAACTCTGCCCAACCATGAAATCTTTAGCTTCCCACAATGATAGAGATCTTTAAAGAGGGAAGTGAGGAGCCAGGGTATGTTGCAGGAGTATATATCCTTCATCTGGCGTGGAAGTTGAATCCCCGGTTAGGTAATGGCCGATGTCTCCAATTGAAAGCCGCACCTCTGAATGGTGTTCTCTAGGCTGTTTTGGTGGTCTGCAACACCCATACCATGTGACTTGGGGAAAATAATTTTTAAAGCCCAACACCTGGGAGAAGGCCTCCAGCTTCTCCATCAGTGCCGGGATTGTAATATCTGATTCTGTTATAAAACAGATGTCAAGGGCGAATTGGGACAGCTTGTGTTCTACACCATCAACCACTACTCCACTAATCATTGGATTAGCCTGGACCTTGTCTACTAAAGGTTCCATCATGAGGGCAAATATTAAAGGTGATAAGTGGCAACCCTTTCAGGTGCCCTGTGTAAGCCTAATCGGTGGGGAAAGGAAAACAATTTTGAGTTTGGCAGTGGGTTTCTGAAAGTTGGTCAGAATGAAGGCTTTCATCTTAGGCCCTAAATGGATCATGTTGAGGACCTTAGAAAGTCCAGTTCACCCTATCAAATGCCTTCTTGGCATTGAGGGAGAGAAGAGCCATAGGTTATTGTCCCTGTTTGGCCAATTCCATAAAGTCCACTACTAGCTGCGTATTATCCTTTGCCTGCCTGTTGCGGAAGAAGCCAGAATGGGTTGGGGCGATTATGGATTGCCAGATCTGATGTAGGCGAGCAACCAGGATGGAAGCAAATAGCTCCACGTCGCAATTGAGCAGAGCTATGGGCCTTTATGAAAGGAACTGTGAGGCAGGTTTGCCTGGCTTGATGAGGTGGGTGATGTGAGACTCCAGCAAGATGTCCGTGACCACTACAGAGGTCAAGAAGGAATTGAACGCCTTGACCAGGGGTGAAGGTGATGGGGGTTGGCAGATTTATTAGAGTGAGAGAGTGGAGTGTCTGAGAGATTGCATCATATGAGGTGAGATCTACACTAAGTTGCAAATTGCAGTATAACGAGGACTTGAGGACAATTGCCTTATTGTTTGGTTAGTGATGATCTTATAAGCATAGGGATAGCTTCATGAAAATAGGGTGCTACATTGTCCAAAGGTATCAGAAATGAACATTAGTTTTAGTCTTTCATGAAAGAGCAGTAGCAGTTTATGGATATTAATCTAGCATTAATGAAGAAGCAGAGTTTGTGGTTGCATAGACTGGGTTTAACTGTAGTAGGGTTGGAGGAGGGAATCTAAGGGAAACATGTGTTGTGCCAGCTTTATAAAAGATAAAGACTGGGGTAACAGCTCCTACCACTGGTAGCCCCTAATTGACTTTCATGGATTCAGCCACTGAAATATATTGGATAGTACATTTCTTTATATTAAACCTGCAAAAAAAATAAAACCCAGAGCCACCATAAGGAGCAGTGTGAACAGGTCACGTGTGTGATACATACCTTGTTTAATGTATTAAGAGCATCTGTGGCTGCCACTAGAGCTGGCTCAGCTTTGGCAAGGTCATCTTCACATTCTTTTTGTTTCTGAGCAACTTCTACCTGGATGGCTGTAACCTGAAATACACATTCATGAGCCTTCTGTTCATTGCAAAAATAAAGAATTACAAACTTACACAGTAATAATATGTTTCTCAATGAACTTAGATATCCCTTTCTGATGTACCCATTAAAGGAAATTCTGCTTCAGGCAGATTTGCACTGAAGTAATATGAATAAAAATGAAAGTCTTTGTTCAGAATACATTAGAACATTTTAGATAAGAATACTTAGCATAGAAATATTAATGCAAAACAAAATTCTTTAACCTGTTCATTTTTGTGAAGGAGCATTTTATGGAAAAATAAAGCATGCAGATTATGCTTTATGATATTTATCTACCCTCAGAACAGTGGTGTAGCATGAGTGAACGAGTGACTAAATCAGTTAATTCACATAGAGAACCACAAGGAGCAAATGAGTATTGGACTGGTCATGTCCAAACCTCCAATGCACCAAAGAGGAAAGCTTTAATTTTGATCTAAAAGATGGAGTTTTAGATCCGAGAACCCCAAGCAAACAGTTTTCCTCCTGTCACTTAGAGCTTAACCCAGGGAAAAACTAAAAGATTTCCTGATGAGAAACTTAGGTCTGAACAGAGCAATATAGTGTAACCCTACAGAAAAGCTAATTTATGTAGAATGGATAGTACCCAGGGGGATATTCAACCTCTTTAATATGTGAGTGTACCCTCCCATAGGTCCCAATTGATGGCCTACTCATAGCTCAATGAAGTTCCTGCTTTTTCTATCACCACACATTTGAAAGTTTTTCTCTCACATGAGTTGGAATCTGGTAACTCAGATCATTTTCTATTCAAGTGCACATTGCATAGCTTTTCCTCGCAAGTGACTCATTACAAATTGCATCCAAAATGCTGATAAAAGTCCTGATTTTCATTGGAAAGTCTCCCAAACAGAACCATGGATACTCTCTTTGGTTTTCACAAGATTGGGAAGAATGGTATGAAGTTCACAAGGAACAAACCACGGAGCTTCACAGAGAGGTCTGCTGTTGGTTGACTCAGTGAGTCCAGTACATTTACAATAAAGACTTTTTAAAATTCAAAAAAGGCATTCCTTTATAATGTGATCTTCGCAACACATTTCTGTTTAATATATATTAAATTAGAGCTTGGTATTGAGTGACATTTTTTTTTAAAACTTTGTTTATTGATTTTATAATAGAGAGAGAACAGATATGACATGGTTACATCACCTTAATAAATATACGGCCTTTGACATCAATATATAGCAGGAGGACGTACGCAAAAAGAAAGCTTTCCCTCTATACACACTCAGCCACAGCATTTTACACGGAGCAGTAACTTCCAACCCACAAGTGACGTTTCCCATTGCCTCTCCACCTGGAACAGGGGCCGACAAAGCCACAGCATACAACATTTTCCCCTGTCTCTTACATTCAGCAGGTGCCTAGCCCACCACAAGACTCTTCCTGTAGCATGGGGTCCAGTTCTTCATTACTGGTCTCGTCGCGAAGCCTCAACCAAGCTGTGAACGGACCCCAAATGTCTTTTGGACGAGCGGACTGTGGCGTCATCTCCCAGAAACAGGCCAGCTGCTCCTGGCAATACACCACATCTTTTAACCAGTTCTGCAGGCTTGGTGCCACAGGAGAACCCCAATGCATAGCCAATCGGCGCCGAGCCAGGACCAGAAGCATGGCCGTCAAGCGTCTACGCTCCTGCCTCACCTCCGCCACGTAACCCAGCAACATGCGTACTGGCTCACATACCAGGGGCTGGCCAATGATCTGGGCAATCGCCTCAGCCACCTCCACCCAATAGCAAGCCACCCTCGGACATTCCCAGGCCACATGCATGAACGCTGCACCTTCCTGCAACACTTCCAGCAGTCAGAGGTGCCTCTAATCCCTATACGGTGTAAATGCACTGGGGTATGGTAGTATCTGTTCAAAAATGTAAAATGAATTAACCTAATTCGGTAATTAGGCGATAACAGCTTCGTCTGTGCGCAGCATGAAGCCCAAACTTCGTCCGTTATTGAATCTGGAATATCCCTGCCCCATTTCTCTAGAGCTCTAGGGCTCGAGTGTACTATGTGCGACTGGGTAGCTCTATAAAGCCTGGTCACCAGTTTTCAGGAGGAAGGAGGTGAGTATGCTAGCCAATGGCTGAAATGTGGGCGGTTGCACAGGAAAATTCACATTATGTGCTCTGCAGGCAGTTGCAAGTTGGTGCAGTGAAAGCTTATCTAGCAGTGTAGGCTCGGGCCCTAGCAGCGGTAGCTCTGGCAACCTGAATCTCCCGTCCAGGATAAACATCTCCCATCTTCCGCAGAGCCAAACCTGTGCACCCTCTCAATTGCCCCCTTATCATGCAAAAATGGAAAAAGTGGATGATAGGCCAGTGGTACCTGAGGGGCGGTCAGTGACGGAAATTGCGCCTTCTTCCTCAGACCTTCCCAAGCCCAGCGCAAAGTCTCAACCGTATTAATCTCTTTCGGGGACCTGCGGTAGGCATGTAAAACCGCAACTGAAAGGGGGATGGGATCTGCAATATCCCGTTCAGTCGCCAAATGGGGTTGGAAAGGTATCGGGAATACCCAGTAATGTAAGAATTGCGCCTGTGCACAAAGTGCATATAATTCAAAGTCTGGGGCCCCAAAACCACCCTCTCCCAGCGGTCGCGTAAGGACATCCCAGCTGGTTCTCGCCTGACGACCAGCCCAGACCATCGATATCGCCGCTGATCGCAGCTGCCCAAAAAACGCTCTCGATAACGGAATGGGGACATTCGGAAACAAATAGAGTAACTTAGGCAAGACAATCATTTTTAAGATTGCAATGCGCCCCCGCTATAGACAGGGGGAGAGCAGACCAGAACTTAGTTTTATCTATCAGCCAATTTAGCAACTTGCCAAAGTTCAAATCTCAAATACGCTGCATGTCTGAGCTCAGCCAAATGCCCAAGTACTTCACAGCTTCTTCCTGCCACATCAAGGGGAAATCCAATGTTTTCTCCACTGGTGCCTGCGTCAGGGGTAAGATCGCTCGACTTCTGCCAATTTATGTTTATGCCCGATAGGCCTACCGAATTTAAGCATTTCGCGTAGCAGAGGGTTTAGGTTTACGTCTGGGTACCGTACATATAGGGTAATGTCGTCCGCGTACAGAGACGTGAGGAGGTTCCGGTCTGAGAACACCAATCCACGTGAGGAATGATGTTGACGCAATCTTGCCGCAAGAGGTTCCATGGCCACCGTAAACAGTAGTGGGGAAAGCGGACACCCCTGCCTAGTGCCCCTGGAAATATCAAAAGGTTCAGAGATGATACCATTCGCCAGCACACGTGCCCTTGGAGCAGAGTATAATAAGCGGATCAATTTCAGAAATTTGGCACTCAACCCTAAATGAGACAAAACTGCAAAGAGATAGGGCCATTCGAGGGAATCGAAGGCTTTTGTGGCGTCCAAAAATACCGCCACTGCTGGTAATGTGGGATCCAACTGGTGTATTATTGAGAAAAGGTGCGTAGATTGTGCGCCGTGGAGCGGCCAGGGATAAACCCCGATTGGTCTGGTCTGGCAATCAGCGGCATCAGTGGCTGGAGTCTGTTCGCTATTAATTTGGCTAATATTTTAGCATCTACGTTCAGTAGAGATAAGGGCCTGTATGAGTCGCAACTTGTGGAGGGTTTGTCAGGCTTGAGCAGATTGATAATTACCGCTTCTCTCAGTGAGGGTGGAAGAACTCCACTATCCATGGCCTCCTGGTAAACGTCTAGTAGGCGAGGCGCCAACTGTTCTACATAAACCTTATAAAAGGATGTTGGGAGCCCGTCAATTCCAGGGGCCTTACCACCCGGCAAGGCCTGTATCACTCCAGTAATGTCTGCAAGGGTAAAGGACTCATCTAAATACTCCCTATGTTTAGGGCTCAACCACAGCAACTGCAGCGAGTCCAAATATTCCTGGATGTTAGCCTGATCTATGTTTCCTTTTGACGTATATAGGTTTTTATAAAAATCTGTTAAAACTGCATGTGTCTTAGTTTGCCCAAACACAGAGCCACCTTCAGCTGTCTCCAATTCTAAAATGTGCGGTGGGTGGGAGCCCTGTCTGAGCAGCCAAGCCAATGATCTTCCAGGCCTGTCATCCTCCCCATAGCTCCTAGCCTGCCTCGCTCTACCAAGGAATCTCAGCTCCCTATCTGCTTCTTCCTCAAACTCGGATATGGCCTCTCTAACGGACGCCAAGGTGTCAGCGTCTTGTGTATCATGGTAGGACGCTTCCAAAGCCTTAATTTTATCCTCAATCCCTAGCCAGGGTACTGTGAATGGATCTGAGCACTCCAGAACTCTTAGCGATACATGCCCCCGAATTACTACCTTGAAGGCCTCCCATAAAGAAGCCGCTGTATCTACCGAGCCCTCGTTCCTAGTAAAATATTCTACGATGTCTTCAAGAATCTCAGCTCTGAAAGCTCCGTCAAGCAATGCCGAGGAGGCAACCTCCAGCTAAACGCCCTAGGAGCAGTGTCTGGAATATTCCAGCTAAGCAAAATAGGGGAGTGGTCAGACAACGTCCGGGGAAGTGAGCCACCTCCACCGTCCATGACATCAACTCCAATGACACCAACCAATAGTCGATTCTGGACCATGCTTTATGGGCCAGGAGTATACACATGTACCCTCTCTTTGAAACGGATGAAGGATGCGCCAGGCATCCGCCAGCAACCGGTCTGACAGGAGCGAGGAGAGGAACTTAGTAGTATGCGGATGTGGAGTGCGTGCCATATAGTCATCTATGCGATACCAAAGGGGATGATGGACGGAGCTCTTGAGCAAATCAAACACTCACCCCCAGTCAACTGATCTGGGTTTAATCCATCATCATTCTTTAGCTCACTCCACCACCCCAGTTCAGACATGGCCATATGCAAATCAGTCTGACCCTGTGCCTCATGGGAACAGTCCAGCCCGAACTGCCAAGCCATGTCTTCCCTGGACCGGAAACAAGCATCCTGGGACCGGTTTCTGGCTATTCAGCCGTCATCAGCCAGGCTAGCTTGAATCCAGTGGCAAAGTGAGCAAGGGACCCACGTCTGGGCATACCCTGCCAACTTAGGGCGAACAAAGCGATACCAAAGGGGATGATGGACGGAGCTCTTGAGCAAATCAAACACTCACCCCCAGTCAACTGATCTGGGTTTAATCCATCATCATTCTTTAGCTCACTCCACCACCCCAGTTCAGACATGGCCATATGCAAATCAGTCTGACCCTGTGCCTCATGGGAACAGTCCAGCCCGAACTGCCAAGCCATGTCTTCCTTGGACCGGAAACAAGCATCCTGGGACCGGTTTCTGGCTATTCAGCCGTCATCAGCCAGGCTAGCTTGAATCCAGTGGCAAAGTGAGTAAGGGACCCACGTCTGGGCATACCCTGCCAACTTAGGGCGAACAAAGCGATACCAAAGGGGATGATGGACGGAGCTCTTGAGCAAATCAAACACTCACCCCAGTCAACTGATCTGGGTTTAATCCCATCATCATTCTTTAGCTCACTCCACCACCCCAGTTCAGACATGGCCATATGCAAATCAGTCTGACCCTGTGCCTCATGGGAACAGTCCAGCCCGAACTGCCAAGCCATGTCTTCCCTGGACCGGAAACAAGCATCCTGGGACCGGTTTCTGGCTATTCAGCCGTCATCAGCCAGGCTAGCTTGAATCCAGTGGCAAAGTGAGCAAGGGACCCACGTCTGGGCATACCCTGCCAACTTAGGGCTGAACAAAGCGATACCAAAGGGGATGATGGACGGAGCTCTTGAGCAAATCAAACACTCACCCCAGTCAACTGATCTGGGTTTAATCCATCATCATTCTTTAGCTCACTCCACCACCCCAGTTCAGACATGGCCATATGCAAATCAGTCTGCCCCTGTGCCTCCATGGGAACAGTCCAGCCCGAACTGCCAAGCCATGTCTTCCCTGGACCGGAAACAAGCATCCTGGGACCGGTTTCTGGCTATTCAGCCGTCATCAGCCAGGCTAGCTTGAATCCAGTGGCAAAGTGAGCAAGGGACCCACGTCTGGGCATACCCTGCCAACTTAGGGCGAACAAAGCGATACCAAAGGGGATGATGGACGGAGCTCTTGAGCAAATCAAACACTCACCCCCAGTCAACTGATCTGGGTTTAATCCATCATCATTCTTTAGCTCACTCCACCACCCCAGTTCAGACATGGCCATATGCAAATCAGTCTGACCATGTGCCTCATGGGAACAGTCCAGCCCGAACTGCCAAGCCATGTCTTCCCTGGACCGGAAACAAGCATCCTGGGACCGGTTTCTGGCTATTCAGCCGTCATCAGCCAGGCTAGCTTGAATCCAGTGGCAAAGTGAGCAAGGGACCCACGTCTGGGCATACCCTGCCAACTTAGGGCGAACAAAGCGATACCAAAGGGGATGATGGACGGAGCTCTTGAGCAAATCAAACACTCACCCACAGTCAACTGATCTGGGTTTAATCCATCATCATTCTTTAGCTCACTCCACCACCCCAGTTCAGACATGGCCATATGCAAATCAGTCTGACCCTGTGCCTCATGGGAACAGTCCAGCCCGAACTGCCAAGCCATGTCTTCCCTGGACCGGAAACAAGCATCCTGGGACCGGTTTCTGGCTATTCAGCCGTCATCAGCCAGGCTAGCTTGAATCCAGTGGCAAAGTGAGCAAGGGACCCACGTCTGGGCATACCCTGCCAACTTAGGGGCGAACAAAGCGATACCAAAGGGGATGATGGACGGAGCTCTTGAGCAAATCAAACACTCACCCCCAGTCAACTGATCTGGGTTTAATCCATCATCATTCTTTAGCTCACTCCACCACCCCAGTTCAGACATGGCCATAGGCAAATTAGTCTGACCATGTGCCTCATGGGAACAGTCCAGCCCGAACTGCCAAGCCATGTCTTCCCTGGACCGAAAACAAGCATCCTGGGACCGGTTTCTGGCTATTCAGCCGTCATCAGCCAGGCTAGCTTGAATCCAGTGGCAAAGTGAGCAAGGGACCCACGTCTGGGCATACCCTGCCAACTTAGGGCGAACAAAGCGATACCAAAGGGGATGATGGACGGAGCTCTTGAGCAAATCAAACACTCACCCCCAGTCAACTGATCTGGGTTTAATCCATCATCATTCTTTAGCTCACTCCACCACCCCAGTTCAGACATGGCCATATGCAAATCAGTCTGACCCTGTGCCTCATGGGAACAGTGCAGCCCGAACTGCCAAGCCATGTCTTCCCTGGACCGGAAACAAGCATCCTGGGACCGGTTTCTGGCTATTCAGCCGTCATCAGCCAGGCTAGCTTGAATCCAGTGGCAAAGTGAGCAAGGGACCCACGTCTGGGCATACCCTGCCAACTTAGGGCGAACAAAGCGATACCAAAGGGGATGATGGACGGAGCTCTTGAGCAAATCAAACACTCACCCCCAGTCAACTGATCTGGGTTTAATCCATCATCATTCTTTAGCTCACTCCACCACCCCAGTTCAGACATGGCCATATGCAAATCAGTCTGACCCTGTGCCTCATGGGAACAGTCCAGCCCGAACTGCCAAGCCATGTCTTCCCTGGACCGGAAACAAGCATCCTGGGACCGGTTTCTGGCTATTCAGCCGTCATCAGCCAGGCTAGCTTGAATCCAGTGGCAAAGTGAGCAAGGGACCCACGTCTGGGCATACCCTGCCAACTTAGGGCGAACAAAGCGATACCAAAGGGGATGATGGACGGAGCTCTTGAGCAAATCAAACACTCACCCCCAGTCAACTGATCTGGGTTTAATCCATCATCATTCTTTAGCTCACTCCACCACCCCAGTTCAGACATGGCCATATGCAAATCAGTCTGACCATGTGCCTCATGGGAACAGTCCAGCCCGAACTGCCAAGCCATGTCTTCCCTGGACCGGAAACAAGCATCCTGGGACCGGTTTCTGGCTATTCAGCCGTCATCAGCCAGGCTAGCTTGAATCCAGTGGCAAAGTGAGCAAGGGACCCACGTCTGGGCATACGCTGCCAACTTAGGGCGAACAAAGCGATACCAAAGGGGATGATGGATGGAGCTCTTGAGCAAATCAAACACTCACCCCCAGTCAACTGATCTGGGTTTAATCCATCATCATTCTTTAGCTCACTCCACCATCCCAGTTCAGACATGGCCATATGCAAATCAGTCTGACCCTGTGCCTCATGGGAACAGTCCAGCCCGAACTGCCAAGCCATGTCTTCCCTGGACCGTAAACAAGCATCCTGGGACCGGTTTCTGGCTATTCAGCCGTCATCAGCCAGGCTAGCTTGAATCCAGTGGCAAAGTGAGCAAGGGACCCACGTCTGGGCATACCCTGCCAACTTAGGGCGAACAAAGCGATACCAAAGGGGATGATGGACGGAGCTCTTGAGCAAATCAAACACTCACCCCCAGTCAACTGATCTGGGTTTAATCTATCATCATTCTTTAGCTCACTCCACCACCCCAGTTCAGACATGGCCATATGCAAATCAGTCTGACCCTGTGCCTCATAGGGAACAGTCCAGCCCGAACTGCCAAGCCATGTCTTCCCTGGACCGGAAACAAGCATCCTGGGACCGGTTTCTGGCTATTCAGCCGTCATCAGCCAGGCTAGCTTGAATCCAGTGGCAAAGTGAGCAAGGGACCCACGTCTGGGCATACCCTGCCAACTTAGGGGCGAACAAAGCGATACCAAAGGGGATGATGGACGGAGCTCTTGAGCAAATCAAACACTCACCCCCAGTCAACTGATCTGGGTTTAATCCATCATCATTCTTTAGCTCACTCCACCACCCCAGTTCAGACATGGCCATATGCAAATCAGTCTGACCCTGTGCCTCATGGGAACAGTCCAGCCCGAACTGCCAAGCCATGTCTTCCCTGGACCGGAAACAAGCATCCTGGGACCGGTTTCTGGCTATTCAGCCGTCATCAGCCAGGCTAGCTTGAATCCAGTGGCAAAGTGAGCAAGGGACCCACGTCTGGGCATACCCTGCCAACTTAGGGCGAACAAAGCGATACCAAAGGGGATGATGGACGGGAGCTCTTGAGCAAATCAAACACTCACCCCCAGTCAACTGATCTGGGTTTAATCCATCATCATTCTTTAGCTCACTCCACCACCCCAGTTCAGACATGGCCATATGCAAATCAGTCTGACCCTGTGCCTCATGGGAACAGTCCAGCCCGAACTGCCAAGCCATGTCTTCCCTGGACCGGAAACAAGCATCCTGGGACCGGTTTCTTGCTATTCAGCCGTCATCAGCCAGGCTAGCTTGAATCCAGTGGCAAAGTGAGCAAGGGACCCACGTCTGGGCATACCCTGCCAACTTAGGGCAAACAAAGCGATACCAAAGGCGATGATGGACGGAGCTCTTGAGCAAATCAAACACTCACCCCCAGTCAACTGATCTGGGTTTAATCCATCATCATTCTTTAGCTCACTCCACCACCCCAGTTCAGACATGGCCATATGCAAATCAGTCTGACCCTGTGCCTCATGGGAACAGTCCAGCCCGAACTGCCAAGCCATGTCTTCCCTGGACTGGAAACAAGCATCCTGGGACCGGTTTCTGGCTATTCAGCCGTCATCAGCCATGCTTGCTTGAATCCAGTGGCAAAGTGAGCAAGGGACCCACGTCTGGGCATACCCTGCCAACTTAGGGCGAACAAAGCGATACCAAAGGGGATGATGGACGGAGCTCTTGAGCAAATCAAACACTCACCCCCAGTCAACTGATCTGGGTTTAATCCATCATCATTCTTTAGCTCACTCCACCACCCCAGTTCAGACATGGCCATATGCAAATCAGTCTGACCCTGTGCCTCATGGGAACAGCCCAGCCCGAACTGCCAAGCCATGTCTTCCCTGGACCGGAAACAAGCATCCTGGGACCGGTTTCTGGCTAAATTAAAGTCCCCCCCCCAGATCACTTGGTTTGCGCCCACAGCCACTATTTTTGCCCAAACATTTAACATGAATTGGTCGTCATCAATATTGGGACCATAAACGGCTGCTAGGGTAATATGAGTTGTGTTTAAATATCCGGAGAGAAGGACATATCGACCCTCAGGGTCCAACAGCGTGCTATCCCGCTTCCAACACAGACCACGCCTAACCAGGATAGCCACCCCACGAGCATAGTTAGAGTATGCGGCAGAGTAAGTTTCTCCCCAATATCTATTGTGCAGCTTAGCGTCATCCCCAGGTTGAAGATGCGTTTCAGACAAAAAACTTATATCAATGCGGTGCCTCTTCATATAAGCATGAACCATTCGTGCTTTTTTGAAGTTGTTCAACCCCCTGATGTTCCAGCTTAAACACCTAACTGTGGTCATAACAGGTCTAATGCCATGAATGTTCGCGTGTACCCATCTCCCATATCAAGCATCTGTTGTATTGCTGGACCCACATAATCAAGTACCATTGTCTGAATCTGTCAAAGTGCCATTCCAACTGTTACAAAACCAGTCATCAACCTCTCTCTTTAAAAACAGTGTTAAAGTTAAACCTTGAACCCCCCACCCCCGCCCACTACAACCACCCCAACAGGTTGAGAACCAGATCCCACCCTCACCCCAATTTTCCAAACCCAAAAACATGATTAATGCAATAGAAAAGGGAGGTCTCCCAGGGGGTAAGCCGCAAGGCGACTCAGCCATCCGAGACCCGGGAGCCAGGCCCATACCTTATATAAACGGGACCCTCAGTTTCGTAATGACCATGAACGACCAACGATAATCTGGACCTAAAAGGCTCAACAGGAAACCCAGCCAAACATACAAAATATATTTTAAATTGTGACATCTCTGGGTAAGCTCAACATGCAATCAAAACCCCATTATGGGCAAGCCACAACTACAACTAACAGCTCAGTAAGCAAAGATATTCAGCATTGTCGCGCAATCTGCAATGTGGGCAATAGTGTTCAGTCATTATCTTCTAGGGAGTTAGCCTTCGCCACAGCAGCCGGGGACCCCCGGCGAGACCCCCGAGGCCTTAGATGCCGGGCAAATTTCAGCGCAGATTTGGCATTGTCAAATACATGTGTTTGCCCATCGTGCGAGACCCCTCAGCCTGGCCGGGTAGAGCATGGAGAATGGAATGGACGAGTCATGTAGCAGTTTCTTCACTTGGCTGAATTCCCTTCGCGCCACCTGCACCGCATGCGTATAGTCCGGGAAGAAAGACAGGGTGTTCCCCTGATGGACAATGGGACTCTTAGCACGTGCCTCTCGGAGAATAGTGTCTCTGTCCGCGTAATTAAGCAGTCTGATCAGGATCGGCCGCGGCGGAAGGCCCGGCTGCGGGCGAGGCCCCAATGTACGATGTGCCCTCTCAACAGCTAACAGCAGCAACAAGGCGGATCCAAATATGTCGCGAAGCAAATCAGTGATGAAGACGTCCATCCTGCCCATAGCGGTGGATTCCGGCAGGCCAAGCAAGCGCACGTTGTTCCTACGTGATCTGGCTTCTAAATCTTCATTCTTTGCCTTGATGACATTCAGAACCTTTTCCATACAGAGGAGCTGCGACCTGGTCTCGGTGTGCTCATCCTGTGTATCGGACACCCTATTCTCCAAAGTATCCAGGCGTTGTTCGTGTGTGTCTACTCTGCATTTCACCACCTCTAGGCCTGCTGAGAGGGAGTCTATTTTGCTATCTATTGTTTTGAGGCTAGATCTGACCTCCTGCAATATGGAGCGGAGATCCTCTCCAGGTGGGAGCGCGTCGCCCATCGCAGTTTCTGAGACCTCTTGGTCCGAGGAGGCCTCGCCAGTTCTTGTGTGCCGCTTCTCAAAGGGCAGCTTAGGCTGCTTGAGATCAGGTTTACCCATTCTGAGCAGGTGCGCCCGGCCCCAGTAGCCACACCTGGGGCCCTCTCTTCGCCTCCTCAGGGTCGCCTAACAAAGGATCAGCAGCTCAGAACTCAGGCAGGAACGGCCAAAAACACAGAGGGAGGGTTCCCACGTGTCTCCGCAGAACGTGGGTGTCTCCAGGCTCCAGACCCCCCACTGCAAAGGACCTGAACGCGAAGTCTTCCACCAAACCAACCGTGGCCGCAGCGCACCTGGGCCAGACAGATCGCCAGCAGCATGCACAGAAGCGGGCACCAGGCGTCAGTCAAACCCGATAAAGTTGCTGTTCAACACCACCAAGCCAGAGCTATACTAGTCCCCCGATCCACGGATTGGGAGGGCGTCACAATCCCATCCAGCAGGACCTCAAAGGCCACAGCGGCCACGACTTTGCCCCCGGGCGCTTCGCTACTCTCTCGCGGTACAAGGCTGCAGTGCCCGCCGCCCTACGGCCCCCCGCCTGTGCCGGCACTTACCGCACGTAAGTGCAGGGGCCAATACCAACAGGAGGGTGGGTACACGCTAACTACGGGCTCCTGCCTCCCCGCCCGCCTCCTGGATCAACGCGTGCACCGGAGCTCGCACAGAGGACAGCGCCGGCCGTGAGTCGGCGGATTTCCACAGTGGACCCCCCGGCGAGCCTTTTACCTCGCCCCGGGGCCCCCGGTTCCTCCACCAGCACCAGCCTCGCCCCCCCGGCTCACCGCTGTCCCCTTACCTGCCGCGCCTCACACAGGAGCTCAGTCGGGCCTCCGGGTCACTTCGCCGCTCCACCCTGCGGGGGCTACGCAGCTTCTCAGCATCCCAGCGCAGCCAGTCCCCTCGAGGATTTCCAGCAGTCGCAAGACCGACCGCCAGCCTCAGTGCGCCTCCGCCTGGGTCCCAGTCACGCTACCGCAGGGCTACGGTCTCTGCCATGTCCGCATCGCACACGCGGCCTGTCCTCCCCAAAGCCGCGCCCAGCCGCCACTTTCAACACAGGGCCTGCATCAACACCGGGCCCGCTCCCCGCGGCTCCGACACCTCCACACGGCCACCAATGAGCACAGAGTCTGCCCCGGCGTCTCAGACGGCCATTCGCTCAGTCTCGGCCAGTCCGCTGCACATAAATCGGGTCTTGAATGGTCCTTCACGCTGGCCGGCTTCCGGAGCTCTTTTAGCCTGCGGCCATTTCACCGCGCGCCTTGGCCACGCCCCGAGGGACATTTGTTAGAAGTGATTGATTCTAATCATGAATTCAGAAACATTCATGGCCCCACCACAACCTTAATGATGATGCTATTAGTGAACCAAGAGGAAAGCGGTCGTTAGTCCCCTATAAAAGGTCTACGGCATTACTGTAGATGAAGTAAAATTATAGTCTTTCGCTTTTGAGCAGGGCACACCTCGCACTAATGTATTTTAAAGTGCTCACATGTGATGACGAAGGAAAAGGAGGTAAAAAAATAATTGGCTAGGATCGCACAATGTAGTCAAGTGGAAGCTGGGATTAATGCAAGATTTTTCTGCAATTCAGCCACTACATGTTTATCTCATTCTCTCTTCCATTTTAGATCAAAGCCGAATTGTTGGACCTGACATCCTTTGCATGGTTTCCCCCCACTCTTTTGCCTTCAATCCGCCAGTTTTTGCTGACTTCACACACCCATGCTTCATCATCGGGCAGCTCCTCGTTGGGCCGGCGCTGCAAGTCCCAACGGGCCCCTCGAAGGGGCTCTTTGCCGGAGATCTTCTCTTTATTGCTGATGTATGTTGCATGGATGAGTGGTGAAGTGTGAGTAGAATGGGTGAAAGAAAGGTGTGTTAAAATTGACTAAAGGAATCCGGACAGGTAATAAAGTTTGTTGAGATCGAAACGCCGTCGACCCCTCTACAACCAAACTCCTCAATTTCTTGAATTCATTTTATAAGGAGTTTTTGCTCTTGTTGTCAATGCGATGTATGTTTTTAAAGTCTTTCTTCTCTCACCACATCACGTTCTTTTTCACTAAACTGTGAGCACAGGATCTCTAATCCGCATGTAATGATATAGTGAATATTGTTAATAAATGAACTGCTTCACAATGTTCACTTGCGTCCTATACATGGTTTCTTCAAAAGTTACTTGTGCCAAAGGAGCACTGATTGATTCACCCCCCTTCTTTGAAAATATTTATCTCTACCTGGACAAATCGGCCTTGTATGAACCATTGTTTTTTACAAAAACTTTTAGAAAGTTGGCATTTTCTTGTCCTAACCATTTAGTACCATCAGCCTGTTCCTCGGTCACATGACAGGGTGTAATTGGCAGTTGGACTTTGTTTAATCTTCCCAGACAGCCACACAATAGAGGGGTTAGGTGTGCCTGGATGGGCCGTTAACTGGCAGCATGGGGGATGGAGCTTAGTACAACCCCACTTGCAACTGAATAGGCTATGCCCTGCCTTCAAACAAAGGGACCGTCACCACTGCATTGTTCAAGCAGCCGGCTTGAAGCCACGGCAAGGGAGGCAGAACACTTCTAGGACTTAAAAGGGAAACCTCCAGAAACTTCACCTACTTCAAAGTGCCCACCAGTTATAAATATTGGATCCTTAGACTCAACTCTTAGACCTGTGGATGCTATAGAAGAAGGAATGCTGTGCTGCTTTTCTGCTAGACAGATTGCCACTCTGCTGCCCTGCTACTCTGCTATTCTGCCGCCTGAAGGACGACTGGACCTGCATCCTTCATCCCTGACTGAAGCGACTCCAAGGGTCAGTCAGCTGATCTCCTCTGTTGAGCTGCACGGACATAAGAAGATCCAGAGGCTCCCTGCAACTGACCTGCTGTCTGGACCTGCAACTGGACCCACCTGAGCCTTGCCGGCCTTTGCTGGAATGAGTTCCTGACCCCCAAGCGGTGCCCCTCAGATCCTGGACCCTTAGTGTGTCCTCAGATGAGCTTTCCTAAAGTTTTGGGCTCTTCATGAAAGGGCCAGTTTGCACCAAGATCTTGCCACCCACCAACACAAAGTTCCGGTGAACGCGACTCTTTGTGCTAAAGCAACCGCCAACGGTACCAGACAGTGCGTGATCTGCACTTTGCGCTACAGCATCAACCGCTCACGATGACCGCCAACGTGAAGCTCCAGTGAACAGCCGCCTGTGACGCCAACAGGACCTTCATGCTACAGCGATGAACGTCCACGACGCCTGCCTGCTCTTTGCGCTACATCGAACAACCACAATACTCTACCTGCTCCTCGCAGTCCCTTCCACCACAAACGGAACTCTTTGCACTGGACTTTGAATGTAACTCTTTCAGTGGGACTGACCTGGTCCCTGTTTCCGGCCCGGGCGCCATTGGGATCAACATCAAGTTGTGACTTTTACCAAGTCTCGCACAACCAGATAGTTGCAACTGGGGCCTTTGCTCATCTTACTCAAGAAGCTATGAGTACTTGGTGGAAATCCACATAGTAAATTTTGCCAAGGCGTTGTGAATTGAGTGAGATAAAAACCAAAAGCCCCAAAGACATATCAGGCATCAAAGAATGAGCGTGAGGGAAGCTAATTACAGTAGGGGAGCACTCACAACAGGGAGCTCGTTGTAGTATCTTGTATATGTGTTTATGCTTCTCCCCTGTTGATTTGCCCTTAGCTGCTAAACCAGTGTGAATGTGCTACGTGGAATGTTGAAGTGATGATGATGAATGGTATGTTTGGGTGCCTGTAAGGTGAGGTGTGGCAGTTAGAGTATGGGCTGAGCAGCAGACAGGCTGCTCCTGGTGGGGCTGCTCTACATGAATTTACTAACCTGCAACTAAGACTGAATAAATAAGTTAAAGCACTTCGGCTACCTGATCTTCATTACCACATTTTGACGACAATTTGGAGCTTGAAACTACAGAAACTACGTGTGTAAAAAAGCATTCAAGGAACTACTCAGAGGAAAATACATAAGGAAAATTAAGGAGCCTGAAACAAACATCAGAACACCTGGCAGCCCCACTAGTGTCCTTTCATCGGACAGCCCCAGCCAAGGCGTGCGTAAGTGATTTACATGATTTAGACTTCATGCTTTTGAGACAACCTGCAGCGGACGGGGAACTTTTCCAGCAACCTGTACCTGGCTAGGCTGACAAGGAGGAGAATCCTATCTCATCCTACAGGCCTCAGCCAGCGCATGTCAGGATTTGACAACAATCATCGGGCAAAGGACCATGCAGCACGTTGGAATACGGGGAAGACATGGACTTATTATGGGGGCTTACAGCATCGTGAAACTATCTGTGTGGAAGACAGCACCAGCGTATGATTAGCAGGAGTTATGTTTGCTGTGGCATTTACAAGTTTATTCAGACGGCGTTTGGGCTCCCTACTGTGATGTCATGTGTGGTCCCTGTGCTGTTCAACTCGTATGACACTGCAGAAACCCAGCAGCGGTATGAACTTTTCGTGCAATTTATGTGAGCCGGTTGCGGGACTAGCAATATGCGGGGGATTCACGTGTTTGGAGAACTGCGCTGTGCTGTTTCCATGACAAATTGTGTGTCAGGTAAGCGTGCCTTGTTTGCCATTATGAAAGTGCGGCGCGCGCACACTTTACAGTTGCGTGTTTGCTGTTATGAAAGTGCAGCGTGCACCCATTACCATTGCCACGGGGTCGCGTGAAGGTGCTGCAGGAAGATCTGCAGCGTATCTTTTGTCATCCATCGACGCAAGATTCCCAATTATGTTTTGGTGCTTGCATGTGCCTAGACCCACCCGGCGCTGCATCACTTACGTGGCCACCATCTTTGATCAGTGCAGCAGAACACCAAGAGTCTTGGTGTTCTTTGATCTCGGAGTGTACTGTGTGCATGTTTGGCGGGCTGTGCAGGTGCGTTTACAAGGAGGTGGTGCAGGCTTAACGCTAACTTAACAGATTTGAGCTATACTCCCTGGGGCTATTTTTGAGAACCAGCCGATTAACAGTGGTGGAGCCTGGTAAGAACTACAGATGGGACTCCGGCTTTCTGGAACACAATTACAGAGATGGTACAGCACATGGAATTTCATCACACGTGGTATCTATCATCTGTCCTACTACCATGCTGGATTCGTGTTATCTCAATACTCTATGTCAAACTGTGGACGCTGATAAGGTTGCTCCTTTTATTCAGACTATCTTGGCGAGGTCTACAGTGATTGAACCAGCTATCTGTTGTCCAAATTCGTGTGAGGAATCGCTCATAGGAGACCGTTTAGAGTCACATTTGAATGCAGTCCTGGTCCTGCAAGACATGCTTGCTTTTCTGGTGTTTATTTGGGTCATCTGGCTTTTACTGGCCAATGATATACTGTGTTATGGTGCCTGTTGCTATTATTTCTTGTTTTGATGCAACAATGTGTTTTCCTTAGTAGGTTGTTCTAGTGTGCACTGTCCTCATGAATGCTCTGTTCCTATGTGGGTTTGGATTTCCCTACTGTTGCCCAAGGGTTATAGTATAGGTGTATTTCCCTTCTGTGCGCATTTTCTGTATGTTAATGTCGCTACTGTGGTGACATAGCTTTTCCTGGTCTGGGAAATTTCTTTATGGTTTTGTTGTGTTGAATTTCAACATTTTCACATGATACACTATCTTTATTTGTGGTTTAGCTATATTTGTATGGCTGCATTTTCACATCTTACGCTATGTTGTTATGCTGACATTTTACTTTACATCTTACGCTACATTGCTACATTGTACGTTGCATATCCCGCACATGGGGATTGTTCTATGGGGGTGAATTGCCCATTTCTTTTTTTGCCTACGTGCCCTTACGTGAGGGAGGGCTAAATGGGTGCAAGTCCCATTTCTACAATTTACATTATAGAACCTTACATGAGGGCTGTCTAAATGGGTGAAAGTCCTATTTCTTCTCGTTACGTTACAGGCCCTTACATGAGGGATGTTTATGGGTGGTAGTCACCCATTTTCTACATAGTTTGTTACTTGCTCCTCCTAGGAGAATGTCTGGATGGGTTGCTAGTCAACCATCATTACGATTTACATTTCATACCCTTGCATGAGGGATGACTGGATGGTGTGTAAGTCACTCTGTGCTACAAGTTTTGTTTGCTGCCCTTACATGAGGAGTGACTGTATAAGTGGGAGTCACCCATTTCTACAGTGTTCGTCACATGTCCTTACTTGATGGATGTTTGCTGTTGTGAATATCACTTGTTGTTACATGTTCCTCTTCTTGCCCTTGTTTGAGAACGTTTTCGGGTGTACTTCACCTATTACTTCTATGTTTTGACGTGTTTTCGTTGAATTAGTATTCTTATTACAGTTTTTTGTGTGTGTGAGTTGTTCCCACTGTTAGCTCTTGTTGTGATGTGTTGTGCCACCTCTCATGCTTGTCTGGCCTATTGGTGTGGTTGGTGGTGATAATAGGTGCGATTGTGTGATTATCTTGTGTGCTGTTATTGGACTGATAGGAATGTTGGAGTGGTGATGATGAATGGAATGTTTGAGTGCCTGTGAGGTGTGACAGTTGGAGTATGGGCTGAGCAGCAGACAGGCTGCTCCTAGTGGGCCTGCTCTACATGGATTTATCAACCTGCAACAAAGACTGAATAAATAAGTTAAAGCAACACTTCGGCTACCTGATCTTCATTACCACAGTCGAACATATAGGAGGCCAACAATAAAGATCAGTGTGCCCACAGTCAACAATAGAAGAGGCCAGTGAGTGGTATAGCACTGGAGGGAAGAGGCACCACAAAGCAAGCATAATGCCAGAAGAGCAAGGAGCGCAAGCTGACAATTTTGGTAGCAAGAGCAAATGAACGGAGCAGCCTGTGGGCAGAGTGTAGTATCCTCAGGTTATGTCTTTATGTTCCCTTTCACCTTGTAACTAGCTGCTCAGCCAGTGTGAGTGTTCTGTGTAGAATGTTAGTGTGATTGACATGAGTGGAATGCTTGGGTGCCTGGTGTGAGTGTGGTCAGTTGGAAGATGGGCTGAGCAGCTAGTAGGCTGCTCCTGGTGGGGCTTGCTGTGACTTCTACTTATGGACTTAATAAATTACATCAAACTCAACTCGGCTACGTCTTCTGTGTTACCTGAACACGTGGGGCCAGTCCACTACATTTTGGCGACGATCTTGATGGCATTTATCCTCGCTCAACGTGCCAACTAAGGGGAGTTAAGCTAAAGCTGATGGACCTAATAAGTAAGGAATTTGGAACAAGTAACAAGTAACTCAAGGAAAAGAAACCGGTCAAGCACGCCTCGCAGCCCCACCAGTGTCCACTACACCGGACAGCCCCACCCCAGGCGTGCTGACCTCTGATTTATGTACTTTGAACATCTGGTAATATGTTTTCAATGCAGCCTACATCGTGCTGGACATTTTTTTGTTGCTACAACAAACGTCTACAGTGCCTCAAGAAGCAAGGTAATTAGTGGCTGCCTGAATTTCTGCCTCAAGTGCGGAGTGAAGTGCTTCTGTTATGCATAATGCTGTTTTTCTGCAAGTTCATCGTCCATGACTGTATTCAACTTCAGGACTTTCCTTTGTGTGGGTTTTGATCTGTGATCACTACTCAGCGCTCCTCCGTGTCAGCGCAGCACCGGTGTAAACTCTACTTGTGCCAGTTTACTTTCAGCTACTGGCGCTTTTAATGTTATACGGCTGGTTTCCACTTTTATGGACCGGTCTCCCTGCCTGCTGCAAGAGGGGACCGTCATGGTAAGAAATATACAGTTTTTATTTGGTTACAAAGAATGTTTTGCCTTCCCTTCTGCGAGGCCAGTAAGAGTAAACAGTTGCGCTTTGTTTTTAAATTCAAAAACGGCTCGCGCACCTTACCTTATCCACGGTGTCGCGCGGAGCCGCAAAAGAACCTTTCATGATGTCAAGCCAGTCTTCAATTCTGCCGTCAGACGCATAGCAGCAGGAGCGTGCCTGGAGCCACCCGGCGTGCGTCTCCTGTGCGTGCCGCCATTTTGGAGTTGGAAGATGCAGGCATACAATAATGCCTGTTACCGTCCGTGGTGTGTGTGTTTGGTTCCTGCCAACCACTTTGTTACATTTTAATAAAGTTGATCGCGAGTTGAATGACTTCAGCAGCGTCGCGATGTGAGGATCTCCTCGCTCAACATGGATTTTGCTGTACTACCATTCAAGTGAGCGCCTCTACAGTCTTGACGAGTTGGTCGCTTTGCCCTCCACATTTCGCTGTACTGTCTCTCAAGTAAGTGCATCTACAGTCACAACGCTTTCGCTGTGAGTTCTTCTTTTGGACACCGCATTTTGACTCCAATTCTTCTGGTGTGTTCCCTGTTTCTTGCAAGCCCGGGTGCTTTTACGTCTTCAGTGAGCATTGTATCTGCTGCCTAGAACTTCTTTTCTTTCGAGTTCCAGTGTCCTCCGGTTTTCAGTGCGCATCGTATCTGCTACAAAGAACTTTATTTTGGATGCAAGTTTTCTGGACCTGCTTCGACTTTGCATAGGACTGTTTGCGTCCTTGGAACGTCTGTCCTTCTTCATTGTGGTGACAGGCACACCAGTGACATTTTCGTTACGTTAAAGCTTACTGTGCTTATTTAATTGATTTGTCTCTAGTTGCAGTCATCCAAAGGTAATATGAAGGGTATATTTTGGATAACGTGTCTTATTCACATTGGTAAGCAGATTTCTTTTGTTGGGTATCTTCACCCTCTGCACTGTACTACTTTGATAGTTTATGCATGTTTGCTTTTCTGTTGTTTATCCCTGCCTAGGGATGGGAGTGAGTCCGAGTCCCATGTCCCTTCTTAACGTAAATGTCACTTATTTAAGCCTTAGGGGTTTGGCTTAAGGGGTGTATACCCTTGCTACGTTTGGTATGGGTGTTAGCCCCATTTCCACGTCATTTGTCTCTTCACATCTTTGCTGCTAACCCTCTCGCTGTTTGGGTTGTGGGGTGTTTTTCCCCATTTATGTATGTTGGACACGACTCTTCTTTGATTTTTGGGTGTGTTTTGGGGTGTCAGTCCCACCACCTTGTTTTGTGTCATGTTGTGTGTAAGTCGCCCAGTGCCTCACCTTGCTGTGTCCAGTGTGTAAGACGCCCTGCGCCTCACGTTGTCATGTTGTGTGTAAGCCGCCCCACGCCTCACGTTGTCATGTTGTGTGTAAGTCGCCCTGCGCATCACGTTGTCATGTTTTGTGTAAGTCGCCCTGCGCCTCACGTGTCATGTTGTGTGTAAGTCACCCTGCGCCTCACGTTCGAATGTTGTGTGTAAGTCGCCCCGCGCCTCACCCTGTACTTTTACATCGTTTTGTTGTGTGTATAAGTCACCTTGTGCTTCACGTCGACGTAATGTGTGCGTTTGCCACACTGTGCTGCACCTGTTTCGTGCTGCACATGTTCTTGGGTGCCAGTCCCATGCAACACTAGTATTTACACTGCTTAGCTTATGGGTTAGTCCCATCTTAGCATGGCCCGTTCCATGAGGTGTGGCGTTTTGGCCACAGTCTCCTTAGTTGAGGAGTACTTCTTTGGGTGTAGTTCACCCATTGCGTTTTAGTCTTGGGGTATGTTTCCCCTTTACTTTCAATGTGTTGTTGCTCACTTGTTATCTGTGAGCTGTTCTTACACTACTTACCTAAAGATTTTTTTTTAATCTAATATAAGGGAGGAGGATGGTGTTAGTATGTTTCTATCATTCTTCTTTCCTCCTTTGCTGTCTGTTTTCCCTTATGTGATGTGGTTCCTCCATTCATCCTAGGGGTCATGGACATTTATCTTCATTGTATATTCCTGTGTATAGTTGTATTTCATTTCTGTTATGGTTTCATTTGTTTTTCATTTCGAGAGGAAGAGGATAATGTAGTATCCTCAGGTTATGTCTTTATGTTCCCTTTCACCTTGTAACTAGCTGCTCAGCCAGTGTGAGTGTTCCGTGTAGAATGTTAGTGTGATTGACATGAGTGGAATGCTTGGGTGCCTGGTGTGAGTGTGGTCAGTTGGAAGATGGGCTGAGCAGCTAGTAGGCTGCTCCTGGTGGGGCTTGCTGTGACTTCTACTTATGGACTTAATAAATTACATCAAACTCAACTCGGCTACGTCTTCTGTGTTACCTGAACACGTGGGGCCAGCCCACTACACAGAGGCTTTAATCTTCTGAGCTCACTGAATATTTCATAGGAAAGCAGAAGCGGCCATCTTAAGAAGCAAAACACATTTAGCACAACAATATGATCTTGTGAGACACGCAAAAATGCAGCAGCCATCTTAAGAAGAGCAAAGAATCTATAAAAGATGCAATGTTTAAAAGGTGTCAAGAAGTGCAGCCATCTCGAGTAAAGGACCCATAACAAAAAACGTGACAACCAATTAGGGTTAGGCACTCCACAGATATGCACTGGAGTACACATTGGATAAAACAACAGAGAACAAATAAATAAAAGTGGTGCAGCTTCCAAACATATCAATAAGACGTGGAGAAAGAATTTCAAAGTAAATATCAAAAGTACATAAGCACACAAAAGACGGCCGCAGAAAGTTTCACTAAAAATCAAGCCAGGAAAAGGTTCCATATAATTTCTGAGTACCCCAAAACAGTTTATAATACCCACAGGCAACAGCATGGGTCTCATATGGGCACCAGAGAAAAATATGAAAAATAAATATTGCTCAACCTGAAAAGCCTGGCAGGCAAACAGTCAGCGAGTCATTAAAATGCTACTGCTAAATCAAGCAGGCCCCTATCCAAGTGTATGAGCTGCACTGAATACCAAATAGCAAGTTCCTTCCTAGAAAATTGCAAACTATGTAAGGTATAATTTTAATCTGGCTTCTCAAGAAAAAGGAAGGGTCTGTGGGTGACTTCATAACGTGAATTCGAAGTCTGGTTCGATACTGTGAATTTGACAATACTCTGATGAAGCGGCTATCCATCTGAAAATCATTGAGGGGTGTCAGTCAAAGCATTTGGATGTCTTTTACTGTGAAAGAGTGCCATACTAGAGGAAATTGAAGAGATGAATCAACTACATGCTCTGGTTGAAGCACAAGCAAAAAACATTAAGCCTGGAAAGGCAAAAAAGCAAGCTTTTGGTCGCCAAAATTAAGCAAGAAAAAAGACCCAAGCAAGTCAGAGAGCTGTCAACGGAATACGACAGAAACACATGCAAGGCTAGCCCCAAACCACAAAACAAGAAACAAGAATGCTATAGATGTGGCCAAGAATACAATACATAAATATATGATGATAAATGCCCTGCCATGGGCAGACCTGTTGGATATGCAGAAAGACATTCACTATGGTAAATTGCGCAAGGGGATGAAGAAAACCGAAACACTGAATTCATGAGAAGAGAAACTCAGATATCGCAGATGTGCAGCCAGCGACAAGAACAGAAGTTCAACCTGTTCTCGAACCAGCTCATGTCAAGCATCATCACTGGTGTCTCACACCAGTGCAACATCATCATCATATTCATGTGAAGTGATGAATACCTGATCTTGGTTATGGATGAGCAACCAGTTACCCACGACTAAATCCCATGATTTTAAGTTAGGTTCATCATGTGTGCTGGACAGCGGTGTCACAAAAATACAAAGGAGCAAGTCAATATGGGTAAATGCAACCCAATCCCATGCTGTACAAAGTTGATGAGACAGTCTACACTAGGATGGCCCACAAGCTCCTCAAATGCCTGGGAAAGTTCCAGACAATGTTAACATACAAAGATCACTCAGCGGAGGCATTCATACACATAATGGATTGAGAGACTCTGGTTTGACCGCCTTCTCAGTCTCTCAACCATAGAACAATTCAGGTTGGGGAAAATGAAAAACTCTGAATAGCACGTACACATCAAGGAGACAGTAAAAACCTTTGCACAGTATCAAAGAAGAACACTCTTTAATTTGCAAATGGCAGTAGAAGCGAGCTCCAGTACCTATTGGCAGCAAACATAATTAAAGAATCCTGTGGGCTGACACTGGGTCGCACCACTAGTGGCCCTTAAATGAAACATGAAAGGGAAAGTGTGCCTGGACATTGACTTGTGAATGCCAAATACAGCCACAGAGGGAGAGGGCATCACAAGGGACCACATACATGTGACATAGCCACACTGCTGCAGAGAACCACCATTTTCTCCAGATTTGATTTGAGCAAAGGATATATCAGCTAGAACTACACCAAGACTCATATATATAAAGACATTCGCAACTCAACTCAGACCATTTCTATAAAAAAAAGACTGGGTTTTGAATAGTCTCAGCTGCTAAAACATTCCAAGAGGTCATCAGGAGAGTGATCAGGCCAGCCATCAATGCCTTGAACTAGACTAATTACATCCATGTTTTCGGAGCATTATGAAAAGAACATGACAGCACTACACTAAGGTGGTTGAGCACTACTGCAGTCCAAACTGATGTTGAAAGTCGAGAAATGCAAGTTCCTCAAGACTCAACTCAAGTATTTGGAAAACATTTTCAGACAAGGGCATGCGCCTAGATCCAGATAAAAATTAGAGCACTGAATAAAGCAATGGTGCAAGAGGATGTCAGTGACATACTGTCATTTCTTAGAATGGACAGTTAAAGTTCAAGATACATCAGATACTACGCCACAATCAGCTATCCACTGAGAGAACTCAAAGCACAGACGTCCTTTTGAGTGCGCAGCATTTTAAACCATAAATATGGAAGTCAGGAATGCCACCATGTCCAACTTCGATTCCACTTGCTGGACAGAACTCATAGTAGATGCCAGCCCACAAGGACTAGGAACGATACTGGCACAACACAAGAAAGTCTGGTTCTACTGTTTGGATTTTTGTTGTTTTAGAGTCAAATGATATATGACATTATGCTCAATTTTTGTAAATTGGGGTGAGATTTTTCTTGGGTTCTGTTTTTGCTTTATTACTGCTTGAAGTGCTGCATAAATACTTTACACATTGCCTCTAATTTAAGCCAGACAGTTTTTTTGCCAAGCTACCAGAGGGTTGAGCACAGGTTAATTTAGGGTCACCCTGACAGAGATTGTGGTTGCTGCTGGTGTAGGATTTCACACCCGTCAACCAGTAACCCAATTTCCAAAAGAGACCATGCATGAAAATTGATTGTTGGGGCAAATAATGAGCTTGTTGTAAAAAAAAAAGACAAGCTTGTCTTTGAATGTGTCAACCCCAAAATGGAAAGTGTATATGTTATAGCACAACATGTATTTTGAGAAGCTGATAGGCTAATGTTTGGAGGAGAAAAAAAATAAATCAAAAACACATTTAAAGCTGGCTTGTGAATCATCGATCATACCAAGTTGGGGAGCTGTTTAGCTGCTTGTATTTCCTTTGTGCCATTGTGCACTTACATATGTTATTTCATTAATCATGTGGAGGCATTTTATACTCAAAGCTTTTCCGGCATTGCTAATAGTAATCCATTTTATGCGTTGGGTTGTTGGTGTTCTCCTCCAATACTGAGTTTTAAATATCATCCAGCCAAAATATTATATCTAGAATACTGACATGAAGGTAAATTATATACAGGAAAGGAAAATGTAAAAATGTAATTTACATTATTTACAATCTTAACTAAACATTTTGTTAGCTTGAAGATTATATATATATATATATATATATATATATATATATATATATATATATATATATATATATATATATATCTACTGGCGGTCGCCAGTAGATAGTTATAGTTAAAACCTATTATCCATAGGAAATCCGCGACATTCTATTTGAAATAACGTTGGCGCCGGTTGACGAATCTTCGCGAAAGTTTCCAACTTGTTGGGGCGCTCCGGTCCGCTCCTATCCTGAAAGTCTCGGGGTGATACGTCAAGCGGGGGCCGAGAAAAAGGGGGTCCCAAAACGCGTTTTCCCCATTCATTTTTCCATAGGAACCTTTAGTCGCAGCTACAGCCCGAACTGCTGAACGGAATTACACCAAATTTGGCAACGAGGTAGCCCTTGGTTCAGTGTCGTGCCTTTTGCTTAAATGGTGTAAATCCGTTCAGTAGTTCCTGAGAAAATCAAAAGTAAAGTCACATATATATCTGGGCGGAGCCTAACCACACATGTCATCGTGAGATCTGATTGGCTGTCAGCACTTCATCCTGGAATTGCTGGCAGCCATCTTGGGACCAATATAAATGATAGTACCTCATTGAAATGCATTGTAGTGAATAGAAGATTTTGAGGGTCACCAAAAGGAGAACTATAAAGGGTGATAACAGGCTTTAGTTACATTAGAATTTATTTGTTGATGGTACCATACTAATTTTAGGAATTGTGGTGTATTCTAAGGTGATTTTACCATGTGAAAAACCTTCTGCTGGGATATCATGAATCATGTATGAGAGAACACTATTTTCTCATGCTTGTCCCATGGAGGTTTGGAAGGTGCTCCAGAAGCTAAAATGAGAGCATATTTTCTGTAAATTCACATTATCTTTCTCACTCATGTGAGAATGAAGTCTGACATTCTCAGTAAAACATGTACATCCAACAAGGGCAGAGACTGTCAGTTGATTCCTTTGTGTTCTACTGCAGCTTCCCAGAGTGTTCTAAAGAACAACTAGAGTGCTAACAGCCTTACTTATGACAAAAGTATGGCACACCTGAAGCCATCTTGATTGGAATAAACTGGTAACACTTAAACAATTTAATTTAAAAAGGAACAAAATGATGGGGTTCATTTTGTCATAGAAATTATGGTTAGTGCTGTAGAAAGAAAAATTAGGACATGTTTCAAGTGTGATCTCAAATATTTTCCTGTTATATTTCAACAGGAGCAGCCTGCCTGTTGATGCCTTTGTGTTCTACTGCAGCTTCCCAGAGTGTTCTAAAGAACAACTAGAGTGCTAACAGCCTTACTTATGACAAAAGTATGGCACACCTGAAGCCATCTTGATTGGAATAAACTGGTAACACTTAAAACATTTAATTTAAAAAGGAACAAAATGATGGGGTTCATTTTGTCATAGAAATTATGGTTAGTGCTGTAGAAAGAAAAATTAGGACATGTTTCAAGTGTGATCTCAAATATCTTCCTGTTATATTTCAACAGGAGCAGCCTGCCAGTTGATGCCTTTGTGTTCTACTGCAGCTTCCCAGAGTGTTCTAAAGAACAACTAGAGTGCTAACAGCCTTACTTATGACAAAAGTATGGCACACCTGAAGCCATCTTGATTGGAATAAACTGGTAACACTTAAAACATTTAATTTAAAAAGGAACAAAATGATGGGGTTCATTTTGTCATAGAAATTATGGTTAGTGCTGTAGAAAGAAAAATTAGGACATATTTCAAGTGTGATCTCAAATATCTTCCTGTTATATTTCAAAAGGAGCAGCCTGCCAGTTGATGCCTTTGTGTTCTACTGCAGCTTCCCAGAGTGTTCTAAAGAACAACTAGAGCGCTAACAGCCTTACTTATGACAAAAGTATGGCACACCTGAAGCCATCTTGATTGGAATAAACCGGTAACACTTAATACATTTAATTTAAAAAGGAACAAAATGAGGGATTCTTTTTGAAATAGAAAGTATAGTTAGTGCTGCAGAAAGAAAAATTAGGGCATGTTTTAAGTGAGATCTCAAATCCTCTTCTATTTCATTAGAAAATTCTGACATGCAGACTGAAACAATCACTTTCAATACCAGCAGCAGACTACCAGTTAACTCCCTGGTGAGCAGTAGCTTTACTCCAGTGATCTAATGAGCAACTAGAGTGCTAACATTCTGAATTTATGGCAGATGTGAGACACATCTGAATGCCTTCTTGATGGAATCAAAGTAAAAAACTGAAAGCATTTCCTACTGAGGAGACTGCAGTAAATGAAGAAATTAGGAAACTTCATAACAAAGAAGTCTTCCAAGATGGCCACCAGTGAAAAAAGAGCCCAAATGTAGCACAAATATTACCCAGATGTAGCCCACATATAGCCCAATGACAAAAGTGTGCAAAACACTTTTTATTTTTAGTTTTTTTGCAGTTTTATGTAGTGCAGACTGGTCAGGTATTGGAGCATTGCATCTTAAAACATGACCCCCTACACTACAAAAACACCACTGCACTACCTTAAACCCTAAAACACTACCCCCAGCACGACCCCCTACACTACACAAGCACCACTGCACTATCCTAAACCCTAAAACACTACCCCCAGCACGACCCCCTACACTACCCAAACACCACTGCACTAACCTAAATCCTAAAACACTACCACCAGCACGACCCCCTACACTACCCAAACACCACTGCACTACCCTAAAACATGACCCCCTACACTACACAAACACCACTGCACCGCCCTAAACCCTGAAACACCAGCCCCAGCACAACCCCGTACACTGCCCGCACACCACTGCACTGCCCTAAACCCTGAAAAACCAGCCCCAGCACAACCCCGTACACTGCCCGAAAACCACTGCACTGCCCTAAACCCTGAAACACCAGCCCCAGCACGACCGCCTACACTGCCCGAAAACTACTGCACTGCCCTAAACCCTGAAACACCACCCCCAGCAAGACTACCTACACTGGCCGAACACCACTGCACTGCCCTAAACCCTGAAACACCACCCCCTGCACGACCCCCTACACTGCCCAAACACTACTGCACTGCCCTAAACCCTGAAACACCATCCCTCAGCACGACACCCTACACTGCCCGAACACCACTGCACTGCCCTAAACCCTGAAACACCACCCCAGCACGACCCCCTACACTGCCCGAACACCACTGCACTAAACCCTGAAACACCACCCCCTGCACGACCCCCTACACTGCCGGAATACCACTGCACTGCCCTAAACCCTGAAACACCACCCCCAGCACGACCCCCTACACTGACCTAACATCACTGCACTGCCCTAAACCCTGAAACATCACCCCCAGCACAACCCCCTACACTGCCTGAGCACCATTGCTCTGCCCTAAACCCTGAAACACTAGCCCCAGCACGACCCCCTACACTGCCCGAACACCACTGCACTGCCCTAAACCCTGAAACACCACCCCCAGCACGACCCCCTACACTGCCCGAACACAACTGCACTGCCCTAAACCCTGAAACACCAGCCCCAGCAAGACCCCCTACACTGCCCGAACACCACTGCATTGCCCTAGACTCTGAAACACCAGCCCCAGCAAGACCCCCTACACTGCCCGAACACCACTGCACTGCCCTAAACCCTGAAACACCAGCCCCAGCATGACCCCCTACACTGCCCGAACACCACTGCACTGCCCTAAACCCTGAAACACCAGCCCCAGCACGACCCCCTACACTGCCCGAACACCACTGCACTACCCTAAACCCTGAAACACCAGCCCCAGCACGACCCCCTACACTGCCCTAACACCACTGCACTGCCCTAAACCCTGAAACACCAGCCCCAGCACCACCCCCTACAATGCCCGAACACCACTGTACTGCCCTAAACCCTGAAACACCACCCCCTGCACCGCCCCCTACACTGCCCGAACACCACTGCACTGCCCTAAACCCTGAAACACCACCCCCTGCACGACCCCCTACACTGCCCGAACACCACTGCACTGCCCTAAACCCTGAAACACCACCCCCTACACTGCCCGAACACCACTGCACTGCCCTAAACCCTGAAACACCACCCCCTGCACCGCCCCCTACACTGCCCGAACACCACTGCACTGCCCTAAACCCTGAAACACCACCCCCAGCATGACCCCTTTACTGCTCGAACACCACTGCACTGCCCCAAACCCTGAAACACCACCCCCAGCATGACCCCCTACACTGCCCGAACACCACTGCCCTAAACCCTGAAACACCACCCCTGCACGACCCCCTACACTGCCCGAACACCACTGCACTGCCCTAAACCCTGAAACACCACCCCCTGCACGACCCCCTACACTGCCCGAACACCACTGCACTGCCCTAAACCCTGAAACACCACCCCCAGCACGACCCCCTACACTGCCCGAACACCACTGCACTGCCCTAAACCCTAAAACACCACCCCCAGCACGACCCCCTACACTGCCCGAACACCACTGCACTGCCCTAAACCCTAGAACACTACCCCCAGCATGACCCCTACACTGCCCGAACACCACTGCACTACGCTAAACCCTAAAATACTCCCCCAGCAAGACCCCCTACACTACCCGAACACGACTGCACTGCCCTAAACCCTAAAACACTCCCCCAGCACGACCCCCTACACTACCCGAACACCACTGCATTGCCCTAAACCCTAAAACACTCCCCCAGCACGACCCCCTACACTACCTAAACACCACTGCACTGCCCTAAACCCTAAAACACTACCCCCGCATGACCCCCTACACTACCCAAATACCAATGCACTACCCTAATCCCTAAAACACTACCGCCCCCACAACTCTCTACACTACCCAAAGACCACTGCACTACCCTAAACTCTAAAACAATACCCCCCGCACGACTCCCTACACTACCCAAAGACCACTGCACTACCCTAAACCCTAAAACACGACCTCCTACACTACACAAACACCACTGCACTACCCTAAACCCTAAAAACTACCCCCAGCACGAACCCCTACACTACCCAAACACCACTGCACTACCCTAAACCATAAAACACTACCCCCAGCAGTACCCCTACGCTACCCAAACACCACTGCACTAACCTAAACCCTAAAACACTACCCCCAGCAGTACCCCCTACACTACCCAAACACCATTGCACTACCCTAAACCCTAAAACACTACCCCCAGCAGTATCCCCTACACTACCCAAACACCACTGCACTACCCTAAACCCTAAAACCCTAAAACACTAACCCCAGCACGACCCCCTACACTACCCAAACACCACTGTACTACCCTAAACCCTAAAACACTCCCCCAGCACGACTCCCTACACTACCCAAACACCACTGCACTACCCTAAACCCTAAATCTACCCCCAGCATGACCCCCTACACTACACAAACACCACTGCACTACCCTAAACCCTAAAACACTACCCCCAGCACGACCCTCTTCACTACCTAAACACAACTGCACAATTTGTTACAGGCGTTGCAACGCAGACCTGTGGTGCTTACTGGAAGTACCTGGTGGGCTAGTTGGGCCCCAAGGACTCTCAGGATTCAAGGTGACCTAATCCCCCAACTTAAAACGCGCCACGGGGCGCGTTTGCACAGTGGTGAAGGGAGGGGCGGGGCCTCAGGTGACATGTGCGCAAACACGCCCTGTGGTGCGTTTTAAGTTGGGGAGATAATTCCCTTTGAATCCTGGGGGCCAACTAGCCCACCAGGTACCTTCAGTAAGCACAACAGAGTTGCGTTGCAGAGAGGTGAAAAAAGGTGCGTGGCCTCGGAACGCCTCTCTGCAACTCAGCTCTGTGGTCCTAACTGTAGGTACCTGGGGGGCTAGTTGGGCCCCAGGGACCCTCAGGATTCAAGGGGACTTAATCCCGCAACTTAAAACGCGCCACGGGGCGCGTTTGCACACATGTCACCTCAGGCCCCCTCCCTTCACCACTGTGCAAACGCGCACTGGCTCTGGTTAGTCAGAGTCAGTTACCACCAGTACCCGTCTGAAAAAGTTGTGGGCACAGGATGATTTTGCAACAAGGCCTCTTTCTGCTCCTCTGTTGGTTCTTTCTGCACATCTTTTGCTTCTTTCTGTGCATTTTTTCTTCTTTCTTCACATGTCCTACCTCTGTTGGCATAGTTAGAAACTAGCATTTAAAAAACCTTTGAAATTCACTTAAAAAATCATAGGTTTCAGGCACGTTATAGTTAGAAATTAGCATTTAAAAAACCTTTGAAATTCACTGAAAAAACCATAGGTTTCAGGCACGTTATAATTAGAAATTAGCATTTAAAAAACCTTTGAAATTCACTAAAAAAACCATAGGTTTCAGACACGTTATAGTTAGAAATTAGCATTTAAAAAACCTTTGAAATTCACTGAAAAAACCATAGGTTTTAGGGACAGTTATAGTTAGTTGGACATTGCACTCGTACAAAACCCGTGAAATTCCCCTGTTATAGTTAGTTCAGCTAACTATAACTCGCGCCCCGCAATGCACTGCTGATGACGTCACATATTACATCACTCATGACATGGTCAGTGACATCACTGATGACATCACTGATGACATCTCAAATGACATCACTGATGACATCATCCATGTGATAATTTCATGCATCTTCTCACACCCTAATATAACTTTTGATACACCCACTCTAAATTACAGACTGCCATTCTCAAAACCATAGACACTCCAACACCAAAAACTACATACCCACTCACTGATTCTTAGGTCTACACACACATCCACTCACTCACCTGTACAGTCACTCATACTTACAGTCACTCAGTACAGGACTATCATATGCACTCATACACCTATATAAATACTCACACACCGCCACTCATCCATAGAGGTACTCACACACCTAGTCAGTCATGCAAAAATTAATCACACACCCATTTACTCACCTGTACAGTTATACACACACCAGCTCACTTACTCATACAAATACTAGCACATTCTTACGCTCTTATACAATAACTGATACAAGCACACACGCATCCATACAGCCACTCTCACAATAACACACTCTCACTTATAGCCATTTAAATACTCTAACACACATATATACTGCCTTTTACATATGTAGTTACTCGCACATGTACCACTGAGATATACATTCACTCACTAACACACCCATACACACACTCACCCACCCAAGCAGTCCATCACAGATGCACTCTTGAAATCATGCACCCAGTGAATCACCCACTCACACATCTATGTATAGAGTCACACACACCCCACTCACACAAACACTCAGGCAGCCATACAGATACTCAGAGAACCAATCAATAACCCATATAGACACTCATGTAGCTATTCGCAAATCCATGCATCCACTTACACACCAACAAACAGACGGATACAGACATTCACACAGTTTAGTCACTAACCCATGCATTCAGTAAGATACGTTTAATCACTCACTTGTAGAGTCAGTCACTCACGTACTAAATCATCCATTCAGACACTTATACACCCACTCATTCTTCAATACGCCTTTCCCTATATATTAAACATATTTAAACTTTACAGAAACACACAGTCACTGGATGATGTCATCAGTGATGTCATCAGTGATGTCATTTGAGATGTCATCAGTGATGTCACTGACCATGTCATGAGTGATGTAATATGTGACGTCATCAGCAGTGCATTGCGGGGGCGCGAGTTATAGTTAGCTGAACTAACTATAACAGGGGAATTTCACGGGTTTTGTACGAGTGCAATGTCCAACTAACTATAACTGTCCCTAAAACCTATGGTTTTTCAGTGAATATATATATATATATATATATATATATATATATATATATAATGCAAAGAGTTGCCTCTAGGTGGGATGCACTCCCAGGTGGAAATTACGCCAAAGCAAGGGCACACGCCATGAACAAAGTCCTTTTCTGGTTTCCTGCCAGACGCGTTTCGGGCCAACGCCCTCTTCAGTGGCAGACCATGTGACGTGACGGCGTGCGGCAACCACCAGTAAATCCCCGTAATAATTATGCTCAAAGGCGTGTGCCCTTGCTTTGGCATAATCTCCACCTGGGAGTGCATCCCACCTAGAGGCAACTCTTTTTGCATTATATATATATATATATATATATATATATATATATATATATATATAATATTTCTTCAAGGTATGTAGATATGGGGTTAAGTATAGTAAATCAATACTTTTAATATATGTATTTAGCTTTATGATATTGTATTAGTCAATATTCTGGATATGATATTTCGGCATGACAATATTTTGTCACTTCATATTTTGACATACATCTGGGTGGTCACTACCAATAGCCCTGAAAGGTATGATCACTATTGTATCTGATGTGCTCAGTACTGCAATAAAGTTCAAAGACATTTGTAGCTCAGGGCTATTTTTGTTGATCAGAAGTAGCTCTCTGTATAGAAAAAGTTGAAGACCCCTGGATTGTATATTCGCCTATGTGTTGGAAATTTGATGAGGAGGGGATGGGCTTTTGGGATAGCAATGTTTTGCTAACAAGGAGGCTTTGGTGTCTTCTCATGTACGTGAGGGCACAAGAGATGTGTCTAGTATGCTGATGAGATAGAGAATTATAATGTCATAGTTGGCATTTCAAGCATTTGAGGTTTGCTAGGTTAATGCATGAAACCATCCAGTCTGAGACTTACTCAAAGTTTGCAGGCATGTTTGTGCAATGCAAAGTGTTGCTTTGTGGTGCAAAGCAGTTCAAACAACAGTGTCAGTCAACTTTCCTATGCTAAAAGCTGTTAGCACCAAAAGTTTAATCTCTTTCAGCACCAAATTGATAACCTTCTATTAATGTAAGCTAAGGGAGCATGTCCAGGGCAGACCAAACCAGACTCCCCCAAGATCTGACACAAAGCCAGATCAACGAAAATAGCCTGACCGGACTTTGTGTCAAATACTTACAGCAAGTGAAACCAGAAGCAAATAATGGTGTAAGCAATATATGACATCATATATTTATGCATAATGTGATTTACATGAAATCACACATTTTAGATGGGTTACACATATGTGGGTGCCTTCACATCAGAAGCTGTACCTAGAGTACAAAGTCAATGCTGTTCACTGCTAGCTCACTTTTGCAAGGCAGTGGCAAAATGATAGGGCCCCCCCTTCAGAATGTGACAAGGGCCCTTCCCTAATCTCTATTATCTCACAATTATTTATAGGCTTTGGTCTGAGTGGGGTTCCCCTGAAGGAGAGGAAGTCCACGTGCTCCGCAGGGGCTTTCTGCCGCGAATGTAGTCATTTGCAAAATGACTAATTAAAAGTAATGTGCAGAGCTTATGTTTTAAAATGAAATGTGTTACATTGAAAATTTCCAGTAGGCAATCATACTTAAAAACTATAGGTCTCTAACATAGAAATGAAGCATGGATTCTTAACTTGACATAACCGATAATGCCATGAATGAATAAGAAAACTTATTAATACTGAAAGGCTTGTTTTTCACAGTAAACAACCTTTGTACAAGATGTTTTTCTTCTCTTTGCTGCAGACATTGCAATTACGGAAGCTACTGTTTAATAGTTAGTGAATAGACACTTGCTTGTATTGTTTGTATTAGACAACTGATAGTGAGTTTTGAAATTACCCTTTCTGCAGGGTCACCCTAAAACATTTTGTCTTACTCCTCTCCTTTTGCTGAATTCCTTTTTGTTGGCCTTAGGATTTTGCGCACTATACCACTGCTAACCAGTGCAAAATTGCTTGAGCTCACTCCCCTACACATATTTGAATTGACTTATCCACAATTGGCATATTTAATTTACCTATAAGTCCCTAGTAGAGTTTACTACATAGGCCCAGGGCCTGTAAATTAAATGCTACTAGTGAAACTGCAGCACTGATTGTGCCACCCACTCAAGTAGCACTCTAAACCTGTCTCAGGCCTGCCACTGCAGAGCCTGTGTGTGCAGTTTACACTGGCATGTCGACTTGGAATTTAAACCCCTTGCCAAGCCCTAAACTCCCCTTTTATTACATATAAGTCACCATTAAGGACACTAGGGCAGAGTGCATTGTAATCAAAGGGTAGCCCTTGTACTTTTAAATTTTGCATATTCTGGTAGAGAAAAACACCCAAATTCGTTTTTCACTATTGTGAGGCCTAACCCTCTCATAGGTTGATATTGGGGATTCCTTATTACACTTAATAAGCTGTAATTTCTGATTGAGAGGCAGTAGATGTGTCATGTTTTATACCTATGGATTTGTAATGATAAATCCTCTTTAATAGTAAAGTCGAATTTATCATTACAACTTTGAAAATGCCACTTTTAGTTAAAGTTTGCATGTTTCTGCTCATAGCCTTTTTTGTGCCTGTAGCCTATCTCTGACCAGTCTGGGGTGGGTGACAGCTGAAATTTGTGTGTTCCCTCTAGACAGCCACACACAAAGGAAACGTAGGTGTGACTTAACGGATCTTCCTGAGAGGATGGGGAGAGGAGCTGTGCACAGCCTCACACTTACACCCAAATAAGCTTTGTCCTGTCCACACACAAAGGGCTTCATACCCCACTGTAGTGAGTCTGGAGCCAAGGCTGGAAGGGAGGACCTCTGTGCACTTCAAAGCCTTCTTTGAAGTATTCCCCACTTCAAAGGCACAACTGAGTATAATAACTGGGTCTCTGATCCTACCACTACAGAATAATACTGGACCTGTGAAGAACTCTGCCAGGAGGAAGGACTGCTGTGCTGCTAAATAGACTGTCACTCTGCTGGACTGCTGCTATGGAAGAACTGCTTTTCTGCTGTGCTGCTCTGCCGCCTGCTAGCCTCTGACCTGACTGAGAAGGACTGGACCCATCTCACTTGAACCTACAGTGACTCCAAGTACTTGCTGGCTTTCCCCTGTTCTAATTCTCAGAGACATCAAAGACTTTAGCTCATCCTGCTACAGCACCTGGACTTTGCTTGCTGCAAGTCTTGCACTGCCAAGTGATGCCAACCCAGTCCTGGGCCCTTAGAAGTGGGTATAAAGTACTGCTTCAACCAGAATCCACGCATCGATGCCTTTGCACCAATTGGAGTTGGTGCATCTCCCTCGATGCCGACGCATTGCCGCTTCTGCGAGGACTGAGAACATTGCATCGCCGACTGTGGCGCTTCGCCTCCAGCTTCCACCACATCTTTGACTTTGCACTGCTTGGCGCTGACGCATCGCCTTCAAGCCTGTGGTTCGCCGATGACGCATTGCCTCATTGCTTCCTGCATCTCGGGTCCATCGACGATGCATATAAGGTACTTTGCAGCACGCCAAAGCTGGTCCCTGTATCTGGCCCGCGCTCCATCGTGGTTGGCCTGAACTTTTGGATTTGACCTGGTCTAGCGTGACTAGATAGGCCCGATGGCGCTTTATGCTTCTAAGCACTACAATGTTATTTAATCTTTTAAATCTTTTTAACTCCGGGTATATTTATTGGATTTGTGTCATTTTGGTCTTGTCATGTTCATAAAAATATAACCTATTTTTCTAACTTGGTATGGAGTCTTTTTGTGGTGTTTTCATTGTGTTACAGTTTGAAGTGTTGCACAAATACTTTACACATTGCCTCTTAACTTAAGCCTGACTGTTCTGAGCCAAGCTACCAGAGGGTGCGCACAGGTTAATTTATGGTGCGCATCTGACTTACCCTGACTAGGATTGTGGTTCCTTCTTGGACAGGAGGCATACTCTGCCAACCAGAACCCGAATTTCTAACAGTAAGGTTCTCACTGCAAAAGATGAAGACGACAGGGAGGATGATTCATTGGAAGAAGATTTGGAAAATAAGAAAGGATGTGCCACAACATTCAAGGACACATGGTTAAAAGACAATTGTACTCTGGTGAGAAGATGGGGAGTAAATCTGTGCCCAGGAGAGTACCGAAATCTTATTGACCAATATGAAGAAGAAAGTATATTATTGTTGCAAAACAGAAAATGTGCATTTATATTAGTGAGTGTTTTTAGACTAGTTAGAGCAGTAGGTGTATGACCCTTATTCCAGACACTCTGAGGGAAGACTTTACTGCGTTTCTTAGACATCTCTTCATGAGAAGTGTTAGCTTGTTTCTTGGTCTGCTGTTATTTGCGCTGAGAATACTTTCCAACTTATTCTGCTAAAGCTTCATGCTTATGCTTGACTTTCTCATCAGGACCCTTCAGGGGTATCTGAACTGACACATTTTGCCTTCTTGCATTTAATTTGATGTATTTAGAATAGGGTAGTTTTCATATGGAAAAAGATGTTTGCATTATTACTGAATTGATGCCTTATTGATTAATATACTGACTTACTTTTTTAACAAATATCGATTGATTATATTAACTTTTAATGATGAGACTTGGATAATAATACCTTAATAAAAGAGTGAACAACTAAAAGATTTCAAAATAAAACCCTTTAACTCACTCTAACTCTCTTTATTGACTGAACTAAAAGAAATGATAATTGCTAATGCATTATATTGACTTCAGCTCCTTACATCTCTGTCGACATCAAAGATCCATTGACCTGTATGCAGGGTTATGATTGATGAGTACGTGAGAGAGAAACCCCGTCCTCTAGCAGGCTCCAGGGGACTGTGTTACGCCTGTGGTGCAAACCTGAGTATTGCACAAAATAGCCTTTTTTTTTGCACAAGCACCACCTGCGGCATCATTGACATGTGACACTTTCAAAATCCAGCTCGGCACAATTTATCATATTTTATCTTTCAGGCAGCAATTTTTCAAGCATGCAATGTGGCATGGGGATAGTAAGAGGCTAAGGTGTTGTTTTGTGTGCGCTGGTTTTTAAAGCAAAAGTGGTACAGCCTTTGGTCACAGAGGGCGTGGCTCAGCTGAAGCAATAGAAATCACATTTGAGGTGAAAGCGTGGGCGAGTGGTGTTGAGTCATAATTTCTGTGTCCCCTCACCAGCACTCTTTTAAAATACTGGGCGCAGAAGCATTAAAATATGTTGAGATTGAGGAGGGGGCAGACAGAGTAGTCGTCATTTTCTGGCTTCCTTTACATGTAAAATACGCATGCAATTTGTATCCAGCCCAGACAGGAAAAAAAGACGAGCAACCAAGGATTTTTTTCAGTTTTTACACAGCAGAAACAAATGGCAGCTGCTAGTAATATCAACCAGAGCAGGTGGGGTTGCAGGCTCTTTGCCGGCAGGGACATCCTATTTACACATGCCCATTAGGGCTGGAATCTGGAAGTGATGCTGTGAGGCCCAGGGAATGGACTTTGTTAACAACTGAGCCATTCAATCTGTTTGCAACCCAAACACCTCAGAAGCCTGAAGTGTTCAGAGATGGCTCCATGACCTTTGCTGCATTACAAATACCTCTGATGCTCAAGATTATGGGCTTAAATGAGGTCAGTATTTATTGCTCGTTCGTGTCATTAAAAGAGCTGAAAGGTGGGGGGAAATGCACAATGCAGGGAAAGGTTAAGTGGCAATCGCAGTGTGAAATGCTTCTACATGTGCAACTGAAATAATTCCCCCGATTTGCTATCCCCTGGAGAGGAAGTTCTTCAAAATGGTTCCCCTACAAAGGTTTATTTTGTGCTACACATAGCTGAACAGCTCTGAATGGAGGAATTAGACTGACCTTTTGCTCCTCGGCATCCGCAAGGGCTTTTTCTTGGCACACTCTCTCAGTCTGGCGCCCTATTTTAGCAATCAGCGCCTCAGCATTTTGATTCCTCTGTTGCAGTTCGGCTTCTTGAGAGGCGAGCTTGGCTTTTAGGTCTTCAACCTAAAGTGCAAAAGAGGGTAAACCGCTTTGTGGAATGCATTACTATACAAACTGTTAGAAAGGCTGCTAACAGCAGAAGCGTGTATAAAGCACAAAGAGGAACGTCTCCAACCCTTTACAGGCTGTATCCGGTTTCTTCCAGAAGGGTCAGGACGTTCCATTCAATGCAAATATTCAGAGGCGTGCATGCAAATATATTCAGATTACATTATCTGTACCACAACGCATTTATAATGCTAAGTGAGTGGAAAATAACCAACGTATAGCAAAATAACTGTGTGCCCATCTGCACAATTTGAGCTTGAGCCTCCAAAATGTCATTTACGTTAGCCACGTGGCCCAAATACAAAGATCTTGGGCAGTGGGGGTGGTGCCCCCTTTACTCACCCGTCAGCCCCCCAGAACTCTCTGTTCACGCCCCCAGATCCCCCTGTTCAGCCCCCCTACAGTGTGGGCTGTAGCGCCTATTCTACACCCATGTCGAAATCACGTGCAGCACAGATAGGGTAAACCTATACAAATTTGTGCTGGTGGTGCCTGGTGTAATGCGGAGAAACGTGCATGTTAAAAATATTTTGAACAAACCCCACGGTGCAAATACTTTTTGGAAAGAACTGGAACAAATACTTAACTGAGGCAGTACCTGGGTCACACACTTGAAAATAATTATGAGACAAAATACTTTCTAGTTTTAGACCATACGTGGCACTAGTCAGTTTGATAAAGATTCCCTGCTTCCTCTTCTACTGAGCGCCGCAACAGTGTGAATACCTTAGGGCAGTCATCTCCTGGGCTAGACTCGGAAACAAGGATTGTGTTGGCTGGTTTTGCTGCTGGAAATGTATAATGCTCTTGGGTTCTGTGGTAGTCTTGACAATTTCCACATTGCTCTTGCCCACGGGAAACAGCGTTTAAAACGCTGTCGGTACAACGCGGTGCCATTACAACGTATACCATTACAACGCAAGTCATTACAACGACTTGCAGTAGGAGGCATTAGGTGTTGGATTTTCAATCCAATACCTTCCCTACTGTTGCACAGACTGGAGTTGGAATAGTAAATTATACTATTCCAAACTCCAGGGGCCCCCCTACAGCAAGTCGTTGTAATGACTTGCGTTGTAATGGTACGCGTGGGAACAACGCGGTCGTTGTACTGACCGCGTTGTAAAGGCATGCATTGTAAACGCATGCGTTGCAATGTCATATAGTCCTTGCCCACGTTTTCTCAAACAAAAACACAAAAGCCTGTGCAGAGGACTCTTTTACTCTGCTCTCTTGGCACGATAATGGATGGTAAAACAATTTTCCACTGCTGATCTTGGTTCCCACTCCAGAATGTCTAGGTACATTCTACTAAAATGTCTGAACGGGTTGATAGTGAAAAATGCTTAAAAAAAAGTGTACCATTACAAAATTTTGTTTCATGGAATTTCACAAATTTGGGTGAAAATTCGGCAAAATAAAATTATATGAAATAGAATTCTGCAGGACATCATGTGAAATTTGAGCACAAAGGCATGCCTTGTATTCAAAAGTTATGTGAAATATCATTAAGGGTACTGCTTCGAAAAGAAACTAGACATATTCTGCTTTAACCATTTTCCTGCTTTAGAATATTGTGTGAAAATTTAGAGCACACCTTTCTAAAGTATATGTAACCTGCTTCTTCAGTGAAGGAAACTGGCATACAGGCACCACTGAAAGGAGATAAAAGACAGGCATAAGTACGGAAGCTCATGCAACAAACAATTATAGGGTCGGAAAAAATTTACCAAATAAGCTACATTAACACAATATAAGAAGGGAAATTCTGATATGGGGAATTATGAGTCTTACTCAAATGGTAGTGTCCATTTTAGATGGACACTGTTCTCAAAGAGTTGACTATTTTGTGGTACAAAGAAATGCTGGATACTACATTAATGTCAATCAACTTGCTAGAGCCCAACAGCAGCTAAGAAGTGCACTGATAATAACACTGTGCATCATCATGCTCTTGCATGGGTCTACCTCGAAAGCTGCTTATTGGGTGAAACTCACTGATTTTCTCGAAAATGGTAGTAATGCTCCTCCTGAGTCCTGTGTGTGGCACGGTTTGTCCGTGTCACAAAGGAGATGCACAGCAGTATGCACATATGTCGAAAATATTCACACGTACTCCATATTTTGATCAAGTTTGTCCAAATTTATTCCAATGTATAGTCAATTGTTCACCATCACGTCAGAGACACAAAGTTTCTGTGTTTTATGCATCTTGAATACTCTGAGAATGCCCATTCAGGCTTATCCACAGGCAATTACTTGAAACTTCATGGTTCCCAAACATTTAAATCTACCCAATGCATTTCGGTCCAAGCGACCTTCTTCGGGGGTATCTATGGTATTAAAAAACATGTTTCAATGAACGTGTACACTGAACAATTCTTATGCACATTAACTTTACAAAAGCCATTTAACCCAAACACCCCTTTGTGACCTTCAAAAATGTGACTGAATCATGTGTGTAACTCCTAAACACGATGTTCACTTCCCCATCCTCCAGTTTTAACGCTCCCAGCTGAAACTGCCCCAGTTCACATTACACATAGCTAGATGTGCCCTCCTTGTAAACGTCGCGCTCAAGCCCTTTCAAAAATAAGATGAAATCAAACTGCTGTGACCCCTGCTCCCCGACGAATATCCTCTCAAAACTCCACCCCAAGTGCCTACTCCCTTAAGCAAACTCTAAATCCCTCTGCATACCTGCTACAAACATCCTGAATTTCAACCAACATGACCTCCTCGACTCCTTCCAGCTGGCTTTCTAATCGTGCCGCTCCCAACGTAACTGTTTTTAACCTTGTCCACCCACCTGTGTTTGAAACCAGGTCACAAAGGGGTGTTTGGGTTAAATGGCTTTTGTAAAGTTAATGTGCATAAGAATTGTTCAGTGTACACGTTCATTGAAACATCTTTTTTAATACCATAGATACCCCCGAAGAAGGTCGCTTGGACCGAAATGCATTGGGTAGATTTAAATGTTTGGGAACCATGAAGTTTCAAGTAATTGCCTGTGGATAAACCTGGATGGGCATTCTCAGAGTATTCAAGATGCATAAAACACAGAAACTTTGTGTCTCTGACGTGATGGTGAACAATTGACTATACATTGGAATAAATTTGGACAAACTTGGTAAAAATATGGAGTACGTGTGAATATTTTCGACATATGTGCATACTGCTGTGCATCTCCTTTGTGACACGGACAAACCGTGCCACACACAGGACTCATGAATCATGCCAGGCGCTTTTTTTGGGACGGAGCGCTTCGGAGTCGTGCACGCTAAACTATAAAAGAGAATTAAGTTTGAGTAATCAAAAGATAAGGGTGTGCTTCAGGTTTAATCCAATTGAAGTATCATTAATTCCCGTTTCAAACCCTGTTAGCACCCCGCTGAAAAAACGGACACAGAGCAAAATTGTTACAACTACATTTGCACGTCAGAGACTTTTTCCACAGAACGTGAAGGTGCACTAACTCCGGATGAATCTACAATGGACTTTTAGTTATTTTTCAAGTAATATAATTGTATCACGCTGTTTAATTATGTTTATTTAATTTTTGATGACCATGGGGGGTGACAAAATTATTATTTTCTTGATTAATGATGAACACGGGGAACGAGGCGATCATGGCAGTGTGGGTTTGTTTTTAGTGATTCGAGGGATTCAGTGGTAGGGGGCACTTTAAGAAATAAGGTGAGGCACAGATAGCACGTGACAAGGTTTCAAACACAGGTGGGTGGACAAGGTTAAAAACAGTTACGTTGGGAGCGGCACGATTAGAAAGCCAGCTGGAAGGAGACGAGGAGGTCATGTTGGTTGAAATTCAGGATGTTTGTAGCAGGTATGCAGAGGGATTTAGAGTTTGCTTAAGGGAGTAGGCACTTGGGGTGGAGTTTTGAGAGGATATTCGTTGGGGAGCAGGGGTCACAGCAGTTTGATTTCATCTTATTTTTTAAAGGGCTTGAGCGCGACGTTTACAAGGAGGGCACATCTAGCTATGTGTAATGTGAACTGGGGCAGTTTCAGCGGGGAGCGTTAAAACTGGAGGATGGGGAAGTGAACATCGTGTTTAGGAGTTACACACATGATTCAGTCACATTTTTGAAGGTCACAAAGGGGTGTTTGGGTTAAATGGCTTTTGTAAAGTTAATGTGCATAAGAATTGTTCAGTGTACACGTTCATTGAAACATGTTTTTTAATACCATAGATACCCCGAAGAAGGTCGCTTGGACCGAAATGCATTGGGTAGATTTAAATGTTTGGGAACCATGAAGTTTCAAGTAATTGCCTGTGGATAAGCCTGGATGGGCATTCTCAGAGTATTCAAGATGCATAAAACACAGAAACTTTGTGTCTCTGACGTGATGGTGAACAATTGACTATACATTGGAATAAATTTGGACAAACTTGGTCAAAATATGGAGTACGTGTGAATATTTTCGACATATGTGCATACTGCTGTGCATCTCCTTTGTGACACGGACAAACCGTGCCACACACAGGACTCATGAATCATGCCAGGCGCTTTTGTTGGGACGGAGCGCTCCGGAGTCTTGCACGCTAAACTATAAAAAGAGAATTAAGTTTGAGTAATCAAAATATAAGGGTGTGCTTCAGGTTTAATCCAATTGAAGTAATGCTCCTCCTGCTATACTAGAGAAACTGCAAATTGCCAGAGCCTTATTAATTGAATTAACTCCACCAGGCAGTAGGAGTGTCAGGTTATTGTTTGATGAATCTGCTATATGGTTTACCCGAAGGTCATCAACGCACGATAAAGGCTGAAAAAGGATAAATGGATTTAATGAAAATTCTCATGCCACAAAATATGTGATTTCTGATTTTAAAAAATGGCGGGAAATAGAGAGGCATGGTCATGCAGCGAATTACCAGGTGATATTGAAATACCTATACTGATCAATTGATTAACAATGCCAGTTATGATATTGGTGCGCCCCCATTAGCTGAACATTGTTATGCCAGACAAGTGTTTCTACTCGACCATTACATCCTCTATTAATGTGGCCCCACATTATCTCCACTTTTCACTCCCACCCAAATTGGATTGCTATGAATAGCAAATCTGCTCAGACGAAGCGATGATGAGTCGGAGTGATAAATATGGTTGATACAATGATCAGATTGCTCTAGTCATTTGGTTTTGTATTGGTGCTCGGGTATGACATTAGCTGATGGTGGAGTTACACGCTGTTCTCAAGCCATTCCAGACTTAGTCAATGCTCTACGGCAAATGCAGAGTGAGGCAGTCAATACCAGTGTGTTCCTCTTTACTGACCAACAGGTCAAGTTCCCCCAACATAACTTTTGCTTTTCTTATGAGTCCACAAGGACAAATAAATGGTGTCAAAGGCTGTCGAACATTGCCTGTGCATTAAGACTCAAGTAAGGCAAGCACACTGAGCATGGAACAGGCCTGTGAACAATGTGCAACTCTGTACTGTCATGCAAGCTCCTGCCCCTTGCGGAAGCTAGTGGTTACCCTGGAGCCCGGTGTTAGCTCTTGGGCACTAATCCACATAAACTGAGCAGCAGGTCATGTCTCCTCCCTGAGAACGTTTGCCTTTCTGGTGTTCTACAAGGATGAAACACTGGTGTTAAAGGTTGAACCAACATTGACTGTACTTTAAGGCTCAAGCAAAAAGCCAACACACTGAGAATAGACTACTTTGTTCTGTATTTACAATGAAATTGCTGTGGAGGACTAAACAGTTTTCTACCCAGGGTGCAATTCGACCTTCAGAAACAGCCATGACATTAACCCATCAATTTGCAGGCAGCACCAACGTGAATTTTCATTTACCTGTGAAGCGGTTGTTTTCAGCTTCTGAATGCCGTTTACTAAATGCTCCATTCTCTGTGACAACTCCTTGCGCTTCCTCCCCAGCAAGCTCTTGTAGAGTGTGATTTGTTCCAGGAAACTCTTTGGTGTGGTGTAGTTGTATCTTTTCTCATTCTGGAGATATTTGGCACTGATCACGTTGACACTGGTGTGAACATAGGCCATGAACAGGCTAACGGAGTCCCGAAGGCATGGCTGCAAGACATCCACAGAAAAAAAACACATGAAGCATGCTGGAAAGTAGTTTCACGACACACTGGCCTAGCGCACTCACAGTTCCCACAACATGTCTCAGTCAAAACAGATACAGAACAGCGTGTAATAAATGAAGGCTAGCAACTGTCTTACAACAAGCATGCAAATGTGGTTAATCTCATTACATCCTAAGACGCAGTGTTTATGATGCCTACTAACTGGCGTAGGTGGTATCAAACTACTTTTGTGGTCAATGAGGTAAGGTACACTCTGGCTACCCAAGAACTCACTGTTATGGTTTTGATTAATTAGTCGTTGGTTGGATACCATAGGTTAGATTGGATATATAGGTTTCTGAGATCAATGAAACCTCTATTCTATGATTAGACAGGTCAAACAGTTATTCGGAGCAATATGACAGAAACGGACATTTAACTGCCTGTGTGAGGCTGTTTTACACTTGCTAATCAGGAACACGCTGCATTAATACTGGCGACCTGACATTCAAGTTCATGGGCCTCGCACTGTATACATAATACAGTAACTGTATGCGATCAGGATTACAGCAGTGCCGTATTACATGCCACATTACTCGGTAGGCATGGGATCAAGGATGGTTATGTTGCCTGACATCCAGTCAGAGCTGCCCAAAAGAACCATTTTCGGTTACCCTGCATGCTGCTCCGTAGCCATATACGTAGGTTACTCGGATTTTCCTCCTTGCAAATGTAACCACTTGGAGACGAGTCACTAAGACCGGATGAAACGGGAAAACAGAATTGTTCAGCCACCATACGTCAATACAGCCAGATCTAAGAACATTTTCTATGCAGGAGAAAGGGCACTGCAGATTTTCAGCAATAAGACATTCCAGTGCTGAAGCGCCATGACAGAAAACAGTGCGCAGCTTCTACCACAACTGTTTTTTGGCGCCATACATGAAATATAGCCCTATGAGGGAGCCGGGCTCTTGTAGTATGGTATGAGTGTTTGATCCAGATAAGGAGGTGCTAAACCGGTTAGTGCTCTAAAAAAACACTTCAAGGTAATTTTGGGCCTGATCTCGAGCAGTTGCAGCTGCTGCCAACATGCCTCGGTGGTGGAGGGAGGGGGGTGGGGGGGTAGGGTTGAATTAAAAAAAATTAGAAAAAAAAACATACTCGATCCTGCAGCCGCCTCGCACTTCTGTGCTCCTCCATTCTCCTGCTGTTCCCGACAGTCCCTGGGTCAGACTCCCCAACCAATCCAGATGCTGCTCTCATACTATGAAAGAAGCGCCAGGATTTGCGTGAGCAGACTGGTTTGATGCTCCACTCAGGCACAGGGAGTCTATGCTGTTTCTCCACCTGGCAGTAGAATACAGTCGGGCTAGAGAAACCTAACTGCGCAAGTCTGTTTAGCCCGCTTAAGACGGTAGGCCAAACAGAGCACACTTAGAAGTGCACCAACCACTCCTCCCTGTGCCCCCAACCACACCCCGCCCTACACACGCTGGCTCAACCAGCAGCTGAAAAATAAAGCAACAATTAAATATTTTTTTATTTTTCATCTTCTGGCTTTGAGCCAGTGGAGTGACTCTACTCCACCATCGCGGAGCAGCTGCCGCTGATCTAAAGTTCAGCGGACGGGTTACTCCGTCACAAAGCGACGACTATCTTGTCCACTGTATTTCAAGTGCATTATCCAATGATACTTGTAATATGGCGGACGAGATATCCGTCATACATGTGACAGAGTTTCCCGTCTGCCGAAATCTAAATCAGACCCCTCACTCCTAACTGGCAACGAACCAAGGCCTGCATTCACAAAGCGCTTTGGGCTTGTAGTATGAACTTAACTTACACATGCTTACGGCCTTACCTAGGAGTGCAAATTCAGTTTTCTGATTCACAAAACGTGAATGTGCACGTCTGAAATTTTACGCTTATCTGAAATGCTAAAATAAAAACATTTACAAAAGCAGGGGCTGGCCTTTGCAGAGAGCGCATGCCTGGGGAAGTCTGTGCACAATCACAAACTTACGAGTTTGTGGATATTTACAAATTTCCCCACGACATAGTGTCAAATCTTGAAAAGTAAGACATTTACCTATGTTCAGGGAGTGAGTAAATTTATCTCCGGGACGTCGGAAGAGGGTGTGAAGGCGATAACGCCTAAATTAATATAAGAACAAATGCCTTAATGCAAAGGCAGTTCCATATTCACAATTAAACACTATATAAACAACACAATTAAACACTATATAAACTACTCATATGGAGCTGCCTTCGCATCGAATTAATTTTGAACTCCCATAATTTTAGTAGGCCTTAAACTGGAGGCTATCAGAAGTTTCATAGAGTACTTTGTGAATTCCCATATATATTAAATCTGCATTCAAAGATGTGAGAAAAGTAGGACAGAAAAATATACAACTGGCTTTCTCAGCCTTCAATCTAGAGAATACTGCAGCATAAAATCTTCCAATATTTATACATATAAAATTCATTTTGGTCGAATGAATACCTCGTATCATTTCATCAGTTACATTCTTATTTAAATATCGCAAAACTGCAGTTAAAAATTTACCTCTTACAGATAAGTTATAACACTAGTGTGCATTTAATAAGCTAGCTATCTGATGTCTCATTTGTAGGCCCTCAAAGTCTAGAAAGCGACTATGCCATTGACCACCATTCTAAGAACCAATGCAGTCCAGCACTGGGCATTCGATTTAGTAGAACATAATGAATAAACATCTGAATTCTGGATTAAACTACTGGACACAATACACTCCGTGTCATTTTAAGGAGTTTGAAGGCCTTGGGCGCCTGCGCATTTTGTTGATTTCTTTTCAGCACATTAAGGACCTAATTATGATGTGGTCGGAAATGGCTCTGACCATCGGTCAGAGCCATTCCGACCGCACCATAATATGCCGGTCGGATTCCTTTCTGGCTGACCCATCATGATGTAGTCGGTTGGAAAGGAATCCGAACGGGCTTTCCGACTGGCTTCCGACGGGCTCGGAGAGCCGTCCGGCAATCGGAAAGCGGCAAGTAATCCCAAGGGCGGCTCTTTCTGCCCGAGGGATTACGATGTCGGGTTGACACATCCTTTCTGTGCCGGCCTTTCCGACTCGGAAAGGCTGTTGGAACTTGACTTTGAGGGCCCCCAGCAGGGCCCCCATGGGTGCACGGCCTCTGGTTGGAGGCCGTGCCCCTGTTGATCCCTGCATCTTGTGACAGGCACCTTGAGGTGCCCGCCACAGCGTGCAGGGATGAACTGCACCTCACATTTTACAATGGGAGCATGCATTCCGGCCGGAATGCATGCCCCCATTGTAAAGTATAGGAGAGCAACCGAACAGTGTTCGGTCTCATCCTAATTAGTCGGTTGGGAGCACTGACCAGGTGTTGGTCGGTCCCTTGACCGAGATGATGTTGGGCGGAGGAAACTCCAACTGACATCATAATTAGGCCCTTAGATGTAAAAAATGGCATATTTCTATGACCTTGCCATCATCCTCAATTTCTTCTGTCCCTGTATTCTCTATGAACCCGCTATCATCAACTCCATATAGCTCCTTACCAGACATGAATGTCAAATAAAAAATCCCTAACGATCCCACACTAACGTTCTTAAAGCCAACACTGTCAAATTGATTGATGCCATCGTGCAGTCCAATATGCACCATAACCAAATGAGGTCGCTATACTGTATTGTCCCTGTGACTAGTGCCTGTTTTTGTTCACCATTTTCGGTTCATCCCATGCTCTAGGAAAGACCCATAGCCCCATGATTGCAACTAGTTCATCTTGTCAGGGCAGAGTTATGTTTGCGTGCTCTCATGTACTCGTATGATGTAGGGCTAAAGTAGCCACACTGAATTGGACATCTGGTAGCGAGAATGCATGTGTGGGTGCTGTGAGAAATTGGGTTGCTCATTGAGGGGTGTGAAGCCCTACTCAAGCAGCAACCCCAATCTCTGTCAGGGTGAACCAAAAATGTCACAAAATTAACCTGTGCTTAACCCTCTGTTAGCTTCAGTCAGGCTTAACTTAGAGGCAATGTGTAAAGTATTTATGCAGCACACAAACTGCAATAAAGTGAAAACACAACACAAAAAAAATCCTACACCAATTCATAAAAATTTAGTAAATTTCAATAAATTATTTGACACCAAAACAACAAAAATCCAATCAGTAGAACCGAAGTTATGAATTTTTAAAATTTAAGGTAAAAACTAGTGTCTAAAATATCAAAGCGCCAACCATGCGAGACTGGGCCAAAGTCGAAAAATATGGCTGCCACGATGGAGCAGGGGTCGGATACAAGAAGTGGATTGGGCCTGGCCAGCGCTAACCTTCAGACCTAGACGAAATTTCATAAAAAATGTTAATAGATGGTAAAGGACAGCGGGGCAAAGGTGCAGGTAGTGTTCGAGGAGGAGGTATCGACTTTCTGACTTAGTCTCTTTTTTGGAAGTTGAAAATATCCAGCAGGACGAGGCACGAGGCTGTAGCCGACGATAGTTCCAGGAGGCCGGATACCCCTTTGGCAAAGTACAACTGAACACTCCACTCCAATCTACCCTACTCCATCCCAATCTGCCCAACTCTAATCCATCCAATCTACCCCACTCGAATCTACCCCACTCCACTCCAATCTCCCCCACTCAAATCTACCTCACTCCAAGCTACCCTACTACTACACCCTAATCTAGCCCGCTCCACTCTTCCCCGATCTACCCCACTCCACTCTTCCCCAATCTACCCCACTCCAATATGCACTCCAATCTACCTCACTCCTTTCCACTCCAAGCTATCCCATTCCACCCCAATCTACCTCACTATGATCTACCTCACTCCACTCAAACCTTCCCCACTCCTATCTACCCCAATGTACTCCACTCTAATCCACTCCGCTAATCTACCCCAATCCACTTCAATCTACCCCAATACACTCCAATCTATCCCATCGAACCAACACCACTCTACCTCATTCCACCCTCCACAACTACCCCTCCCCAGACCAATCTACCCCACTCCTCTCCAATCTACTCCATCCACTTTATTTCAATCTACCCTACTCCACTCCAGGCTACCCCAATACATTCCAATTCAGCCCTCTTCACTCTTACCAATATACCACACTTCACTCCATTCTACCCCAATCTACCACACTCCACTCCACTCTACCCCAATCTAACCCAAGCCACTTCACTCCAATCTTCTACCACACTCTACTCAAATGTACCCCCTTCCATTCCAATCTACCCACTCCACCCCACTCCAATCTACCCCACACCAATGTTCCCCTAAGCTGTCCCACTCCAATCTACCCTACTCCACTCTACACCACCCCATCCCAATCTACCCCACTTCACTCTACTCCAATCTATCCTCTCCAATCCAACCTACCCCACTCCAATCTGCCATTCTACCCCACTACAAATTACCCCTTTCTCATCTATCCCACTCCAACCTACCCCACTCCAATCTACCCCACTCCAATCTATCTCAATCTACCCCACTCCATTCCAATCTACCCTACTCCAATCCACCCAGTCTAGTCCGCTCCAATCTACCCCACCCTAATCTACCCTTCTCCACTCCACCCTAATCTGCCCCACTCTATTCTAATCTACCCCACTCCACCAATATCTACCCCACTCCACCCATATCTACCCCACTCCACCCTTATTTACCCCACTATAAACTACCACTCTCCAATATATCCCACTCCAACCTACCCCACTCCAATCTACCTCAATCTACCCCACTCCATTCAAATCTACTCTAATCCACCCAGTCTACTGTACTCCAATCTATCCCACTCCACCCCACCTTAATCTATCCCACTCCACCCCACCTTAATCTACCCCACTCCACCCCAATCTACCCTACTCCACTCCACCCTAATCTGCCCCACTCCACCCTAATCTGCCCCACTCCACCCTAATCTGCCCCACTCCACCCTAATCTGCCCCACTCCACCCCAATCTGCCCCACTCCACCCCAATCTGCCCCACTCCACCCCAATCTACCCCACTCCACTCCAATCTACCCCAATCTACCCCACTCCACCCCAATCTACCCCACTCCACTCCAATCTACCCCACTCCACTCCACCCCACTCTTCCTTAATCTACCCCACTCTACTCTTCCCTAATCTACCCCACTCTACTCTATCCAACTCCATTTCACCACAATACACACTCAATATACCACAATATACCGCACTCCAATCCACTCAATCTACCCACTCAACTCCAGTCTAACCCACTACAATCTACCCCACTCCACTCAAATCTACCCCACTCTACCCCAACGGACCCCACTCTACCCTAAATCAATATTCCCACCCCAATTTACCCACCCAAGTCTACCCCACTCCAATCTACCCCTGGAGTTTACTCCACTCCAATGCACTCCTCTAATGTTCCCCAATCCACTCCACTCCAATCTACTGCATCCACCCCAATCCACCACCACTCTACCCCATTCCACCCTACCCACTCCAATCTACCCAACTCCAAACTACTCCACTTCAGTCTGTGAGACTCCAAACTACTCCAAACTACCCTATGCCAGTACAATCTACCCCACTACTCTCCAATCTACTCCACTCCATTCTACCCCACTCCAATCCAAGCTACCCCAATCCACCCCACTCCACTCTTCCCAATCTACCACACTCCACTCCACCCCAATCTACCCCACTCTAATCTACCACACTCTACTTAAATCTACCCCACTCCAGGCTACCCAACTACACTCCAATCCACTCCACTCCACTCCAATCCAATCTACCCCACTCCACTCCTCCCAATCCACCCCAATCCACTCTACCCAAATCTTCCACACTCCACTTCAATCTACCCCACTTTACTTCACTCCAATCTACCACACCCCACTTTAATCTAACCCATTCCTGTCTACCCAACTGCACTCCAATCCACCCCACTCTTCCAAATGCACCCCACTCAACTCCACCCAAATCTTCCACACTCCACTTCAGTCTACCCCACTTTACTTCACTCCAATCTCCCACACTCCACTTTAATCTACCCCACTCCACTCCAATCTACCACACTCCAATTTACCCACTTACCCCACTCTAATCTACCCCAATCCAATCAATCTACCCCATTCCACTCCAATCTACCCCAATCTAATCCAATCTACCCCACTTTACTTCACTCCAATCTACCACACTCCACTATAATCTACCCCAGTCCACTCCAATTTTCCACAATCCACCACACTCCAGTCTTCCCCACTCCACTCCACTCCACTCAACCTCAATATACCCCACTCCACTAGAACAGGCTACAAGCACCAAATAGTTTAAGGCAGGAAAATGCCAACTTTCCAAAAGAGACATTTTCAAAATTGTAACTTAAAATCCGAAGTTACCATTAAAGACTATTTTTATTTACAGTTTCTCAGACACCAAAAACGAAATGCTCACCTGTTGCTAATCAAAAGTTAGCGCTTATTAAATGTAAGAAGGTAACCCAATGTTATCCTATGGGAGAGGTAGACTCACATTACTGAAAAACTAATTTAGGGGTTTTAACTGCCAGGACATATACAACTTAAAATACACTTCCAACCTTTTAATCACAATGCACCCTGCTCTATGGGCTACCTAGGGCCTAACTTAGGGGTGATCTATATGTAACAAAAGAGGAGTTTAATACTTGGCAAGGGGGTTATATTGGCAAGTCAAATTGGGAGTTTAAAACTGCATTCCAGCTGCAATGGAAGGCCTGAAACATGTTTTCAGCGGCTATTGAAGTGGGTGGCACAATAAATGCTGCAGAACCACTAGTAGCATTTAATATACAGGCCCTGGGTATAGTTTACAAGGGTCCTATAGGTAAATAAATATGCCAATCAGGTGTAAGCAAATTTCACCATGTTTAAATGAGAGAGCACAACCACTTTAGCACGGTTTATCAGCAGTAAGGTGCAGAGAGTCCTAAGGCCAACAAAAATTAATTCAGCAAAAAAAGAAGGGGTAAAGGCATAATGTTTGGGGCTCTGTCAACAGAGAGGGCCAGGTAGAACAGAGGCCCTGTACAGTATAGCCCATTTTGGATTGGACTCCAAATATATGATCTCACATACACAGTACAGGTCTTCTATCCCCAGGACTATAGAAGGGGACTGATCCAGACTCCTGATACTTCTCAATTCTTCAAACTTTTGGTCCTGAAGCCAGTAGCTCTGTACATCATTGTTGGGTACCTATTTCTCTGAACAGAGTCCTACTTCTTCCTTTTTTTGCTTGATCCTCCCAAACACTCAGACCCCCTCATTCTTGCTCGGTGCTTCCTTCTTTGCACTTCTGCTCTACTAACCTGTTCTGAATCCAGCTGGCTGTTCTTTCTTGTCCTCAGCCTAGAGTCCCAAGTAAATCTTCTGCTATGCCATTTGAGACACACAACATTCAACTCCTTTTGACTTGCTAATTCTACTTCCTCAAGTGTTGTGATTTATTCTTGTGCCCTGTTCCTGAGTGACACTTCTGTGCTGCTTGTCCTGTCCCACTGTGAGATTCTAGTGCTCCCCATCCAGTATCCTTTGGTGCACTCTGAGCATCCTCACCAGTCCTGATACCACTATACTGTTTCATCTCTCCTTGTTCTCACGTCTTTACATTTCTAAGTAACACAGCTTTTGTTACCTTCTTTTTTGACAATGATTGTATACTACCTTTCCTTACCAGTAGAATCGGTGTTTAGCAAGTATGGGAGTCAGGCATATTTCTTTTATGCCCTTCTCAATCTGATCTGGTCCACTGTTACAGATACTAAGTATGTCTTCTCAGTTGGAGTCCTCATCCTTCACCATCTATGGTCCTCACCCAAAACTCCCATAGGCCTTCCCACAATATTTAATCCTGCAACCCTTGATTCCCCTATCTCCATCTTCTACAAATGTTCTGGAAAAGGGGCAATCATGTCTTATGTGGTTGGTTGGTTATACCTGTTCCATTCACTACTCATATGACATCACCTGACAATCCTAATATCTTTGAGTCTCTTAGTTGCAGGATCTAAATTTCTAACCCAGACAGAGAGTTTGTGTGTGTATGGGCATAAGAGAATTGCACCTCTGCAGGCGTCTACCTGTGCTGATGAGAGGTGCTCATCTTAAAAGAACATGTAAAACAAGGATGTTACCTGTGACATTGTAAGTAAATCTTAAAAGTGATCAGAGAGAGATAACAGACAAGTGTTAACAAAAAAGGACTTGGCCAAAATGCAAGGAGGCAGGAGAGCAGAACCTCCACACGTTGACCCTCTGCAAGCAGAGACATTACAAAACGAGAGTTTTGGGGTACTGCTCGTGTTCTTTTACCCTCTCCAAGAGGAAGGGGGTGGGGGAGTGGAAAAAAGACAAGGTGTCTGACTCATTGGGTAGACCCAGTGATTCATTTGCAATGGTGGTTGCAGGTTGTTTTCACAGGCACACATTTTTAGTGACAGTGACATATTGATCATCATCAGATTTTGACTCAAAGCAAGAAAAAGAAAGGCAGAAAAGAGAGAAGGGAGGAAAAGGAGAAACATAAAGCAGTGACAAGGGGAGAAAGCAGGAATGAAAAAGACTTTTCAAGGGAGATAAAGAGTAATGGAGTGTACAGTGGTGGAAGAAATTGCCATGAAGTGGAATCAAGACTAAGCAGTCTTAGTACTTGGGAACCCCGGCATTCAACAGTGCCACATCAGGATACTTGGAAAACCTTGGTCCCTGATTTTTTTTTTTAAACAAATTAAGCAGTGCGTGAGCTCCGCAAAATGCCTTGGATGGGGTAATGGTTTCCAATTCCTTTCGTTCTCTACAGTATCCCATTCAATACTAGCCAACCACGAGGAACAACTTTACACTGTCTATAAAGAGCTATTTATTGTCAGTGCATCATTATAATCTTATTGAAGTATACTTGAAAAGTAAATGGTTTCAGACAAAAAGACTTTTGTGTTTTGAGAAAATCATTTTTAGGTTGTCTTAACGCAGAAAAACAAAATAAACGTTCACCAAAAATACATTTTGAAATTCTGATGTCGGTAGAATATTCAAGTTAATTGTTTCCTGTTTGATCACCAAAAATCCCAGCAATTTTGCAACTGAAACATCAAGTGAAGAGTTTCACAACTTGACACAGCTAGGTGATATAGTCGAATTCCACAATCACTTTCACACCGTTCTTCTCTAGGGGGACAAATGTGCTCTTTGGTGTAGATGTTCAGTTTTTACTATGATGGAGCAGGATTTCACAAAAAGAAACCTGCTCGAATGAATACCCCCATAATACGTACTAACAGTAAGTAGTAATAGAAAAATTAACGTGCACCTTACATGAACACAAGGGAAAACTGCTTTGCGCATGCATGCACCAACGTGAGATAACGCATGAAAGAACTAGAAAGCGTATTTACATTATGCTTTGAAAGAAACGAGAAACAATGCATGACTAGGCCACATGTGCATTTCGTAGTTTGCATGTTGGAACGTGCTTTGAAATTATAAATAATACCGTTTTTTGCATAAAGCTATGCTAGGAAAAACGCTAACAGGGAATAGTGCGAAGGTGGGTGGTAAACAGTGAAAACTACATTATCATATAATTAATGAATGTTCATTTTCCATTTGCTATAGTGAGCTGGATGAGACGCCATTTTCTCTTAACTTAGCCGGATAAAGGAGGGGCAGGATAAATGAGTGAAATTGGTCTGACAAAGGCACGTTGAAGCGCTGAGCACAGCAGAAGAAGTGCAAGGGTTGAAGGCCAATGTGATGATCACCTGCCAAGGGATGTGACTGACCGTGGGACAGAAAGACTCCTTCCGCTGACATTGCTTAAAATTATGTGCAATTGTAACATGAATTAAATCGTGTGAACGGAACAATTATGAAATCATGGGAATGGGCATAGAAAATGAATATGTTCAAAGTCTGAATGAAGTCACAGTGGTGTGACATACCACCTCCAAACTCCACCAATGAATTGTCTAGTTTCGTGAAATGTTTCAACTGATGTGGGACGGACATGTAGGTTTTAGGGTATAACTGGGGTGCCTTTAGGGGTGTGGTTAGGTTAGGCTGACTACAGAGAGAGAGAGGGGAGATGCGTCGCTGTCTGTCGGTTTGCAGAGATGCCTAGCTGTTCCTGTCCTGTTCCTGTCCCTGTAATCTTTGTTTCCCTGACTCTATTTCAGGGGACCCCCACCATCACTTTGGCCAGAGGGGTGGTTTTCTACAGATCCTTTGGATTTGTATTATTCTGACTCATTCTTGCAAAATTTCCTGCAAATGTATTTTGTCTCTGAAACTTTTGTCTCTTCATCTATCCACTCCTTCATGCACAATGTCATTATTTGATTGATGAGTTTGTCTCTATCTGAAATTGCTGATGTTTTTCTCTTCCTTTGTGAGTTCATTGTTTGCTCTTGTGACCGTATGCATTGAGCATTTTATCATTTAATTTGAGATAAACTTTATTAACTTCAACGAGAGTCTGTGTTTATTTAGCTGATTGAATGATTAGTCAGATAAGGAGTATCATTACCATCAACTATTCAACTAATTGGTTCATCGACCAAGTAGAAGGAAAGTTGATGTATAAGTTAGATAAGTATTTTGGAAATGTCATACATGAATCTTAGGAGGAAAAGAATTGAACATATATAAATTGACCCCAGGGCATCAGGGATTTGGGTGAATGTGTATGGGCCATTGTTCTGAGATATTATTGAGTATTGATCCCCAATTAGGCATTGGCCTCGCGCTGGATCAGTTTCTTGGTAGCAGAGGACGGTTTAATTATTGATTAGTTTGCTAATGATTATTGATTATATGTTTTAACTCAAAAAAGTTAGTGTCTTGTTCTATGTTGTCTAGAAGTACAGGTACGGAGATACCTGAGGAATCCCGGGAATGGAATTTAGCCTGAAATAGGCAGAAGAAGAGTGTGGCAAAGAAATCACACTGCAGAAGTACTTTGTCTGTTGTAATAATACCGAAGCTACGGAGGGCTGAAGGTGTTATATTTAGTGAAATTTCGTATGAGATCAGAGTGTCTGAAATAGCGAAGTGTCCACTTCCGAAACTCTAGCCTTATCCCCAGGGGAGTACCAAGACCTCTTTTCACACCAAAAAGTCCTCTTGCAAAACTTTGGCCTTAACCCTAGAGGAGTAATAGGTCTACCCGGAGCTTGTTTGAAGAGAAAAATAGCGCTGGACGTTATTAGGACTCGTAGTGAAGAAAACCTCTTGGAAAAGTGAAAACTATCTCTTTATTAGTGGAACAGACAAGGTAGCATTGTTTTGTGTTGTTACTAATTGAATTTTTGATAAAGAGTACTTAGAAAAATATTGCCGTATTATTTTGTAAAGGGATGGTCAGTAGAAGGAGTAATACTGACGTCAGAAAAAGCGGCGCTGGCATTGGTCAGGCAGCGGACGTGTACTGAACAGTGATTGGTTAGTTAGGGTGAGCCGCGCTAGTATTGGTTGAGATTTTGCTTACGTAGTGGTGTTCTGATTGGATGGTTGGTGTGTGTCACGCTGGTATAGGACGAGAACTGACAAATAGAATAAGTAGAATTACGGAAAGGTTTCCTTGTTTGTTTTGTTGAGATACGCTAGTGTAAAGAGTCAGGAAAATGAAGTTGCTTGAGAAAAGAAAGAATTTCTTTAAGAAGGATAAACCAATTGTGACTAGAGAGGGAATTCTTATTCCCCCTCCAGGAATGCCTGCTTCTTATTTGATGTTAGAGCGAGGATACCATACGTGTACATGGTTAGAGAAATGGGTGGAATATACAAAGGATGATGGTGTTATAGCTTTTCCACAGCATGGGTCGTTTAACATGAGGATTTTACAGAATTTGAGAAATCGAATGAATTCATTAGAGCCAAATCCCAGACCTACACAGTATGAAGCGTTAGAGGAATGGGAAGTAGAAGCAATGCAAAGAGAGAAATATCGAGGGGGTAGGAGATACAGAAGTTTAATGACTACGTACCCTTTTGAGAGAAGAGCGGATACAATGAAACGATGGAGGAGAGCTGTGGTAACCGAGGGTTTGTACCCAGTTTTAGTTGCTAACGAGCAGACAGGAGGCAAATGTAAAGAGAAAAAGAAGAATATAGAGACTTCGAGTTTAAGGGATGATCCGAACGACTCTGATGATGATGAGATATTAGAGGACATTATGACCAAAAGACCTCCGCCCTATCAAGAAAATACAGTTGAGGTGACTCCGAATGCTCCCTTTCTGGGAAATCCATTAATCCCACAGATTGCAGACATGGCTAGGATAATGCGAGAAAAAGAATTTGACATGCAAGGCAAAAGTAGAGCAGATCCAGAAAATAAATCAATTAAGTCTGAATGCAGAAGCATTAATGGTACCGGTAACAATTGGTCCCGTAGTTACAGTGTATGGAGAAAGACAGAATGTATCAAAAGTACATACGTTAGCAGTTCCTAGGAGTAGTGTCAGGAATGAGGATGGACAGGCTGACACAAATACTACATTGTTAGATGTTCCAGTGTGTGAGATAACAGAAACCCCTAGATGAAGTATACAAATAGATCCAAGGAGAATAGGGCCAAATGTTATTTCAGCAACAGGGAGTTCAGCAGGTCCTTTACCAGAGGAATTGAATGATTGGATACAGGGAATGGAAAAGAGAAAACCTCAACCACAGAGTATAAATGTGAGCCAATTGAAAGTAGATCTGGAGGAGATGATTATTGGTACGATAAGTCCAGACAGATTAGGGATTTACTGAGATGATGAATTATTGTTTTTGTGTAAAAGCATTACTTGGAGAGCAAGGAATCTACATGAGAAAATATCATAGGCTGCTAGTGAATATGGAATAGATATAGATAAGTCAAAGGTGTTGCAGAAATCGTACGGATTGGCTTTTACTGAAAAAGATTTGGAGAGTTTGAATGCGTCTGGAAAAAGGTTACAGATAAAAGAGTTGATGAATATTTTGAAGAAATGGGGAGATGTAGATCGATGGAAAAATAGATGGGTGAAAAAGAAGGAAGAAGCAGCTAGTAGAGGAGCATCTATGTTTCCGTTGAAAGAAACAGAACAAGTTGAAAGAGCGTGTCCGATGAGAGAAGTTCCAGGTGGTGGATATGTTCATGTTCCATGGTCAAGGCAGGATATATTATCTTTTATGATTGATTTCCCCAGATTAAGAGAGAAACCAGTTGAATGGTACAAACAGGTAGAAAGGTTTGTGAAAGTCTCAAAGGTTTTGTTAAAGGATTTAGGTGGGTTGTTTGAGATTGTTGTTCCAGCAGATTTGTGGACAGAATGTAAGATCACCGTTGATTGGCCAAAAGAAGACTATCCTAGAGACCCTAAAACAGGTGCACCATCCGAAGAGGTGATGAAAAAGTATAATCAGGTAATCACTTTCTTAAAGGGAAAAATTTCCCCTAAAGAAACAGATTGGGTTAAAATAGACAGGACGACCCAAGAACCAAAAGAGTCAGTGCATGCCTACTATGAAAGGTTGTTACAAATATTTAAACAGTAGAAGGGATTTGAGAATATTGGAGACAAAGATATGGGACATTTTGTGTATCGTTTTGTGTTTGGGTTGAAACCGTAGATTAGTAATATGATTCAGCAACATTTGATCTGTTGGCAAAGTAAAACAATTGATGAAATTTTAAGGTATGCGAAGTATTGTAGTGATGACATTGAATCAAGACATAAGAAATTGAAGGAGAAAATGATGTGGGCACAAGTGAAGGTAGCAGAGCAACAAGAGGTAAATAATAATTCTCAGACAGGTTATCAGATGAATGGTCAGAATCAAAATGGTCAGGTACCCATAGGCATTGGAAGAACGAGTGTAGATCTGCTCAAAAGAATAATGGGGTAAATCAAAATTTAAATCCACAGATGCAGAATGAGTTGGTTGTGAAGCAGCAGGTAATTACTCCACTGTTACAGATGCCACAAGCTCCTATGCCAAATAATGTGAATGCTCAGGTGCAGAGGTACGGTGGGAACACTGGATTTCACAGAGGTGACCAAATTGGTAAGAATCAAAGTGTGAAATGTTTCCGCAATATTGGTTGCAGTGCAATGAGAAAGATTCAGACTCATCTCAATGGCGGTGCCTGAGGGGGGAGGAAGAGTGCGTACTTGGCACATCTTTGGCGGTAGATCAGTCAGGTTGTGGCGCGGTGGAGAAGCAGACCAGGACAAACAAGTACTTGTTCACTATGTGTTGTTTTATTTGGAACTGAAACAAGGAATCATGGGAGGTGTAGGCTAGGTCCCGGTCTTCTTTTCCTCTTTGTCCTTTCAGGATAGGTGGGAAGGGGCTTCCGCCTTCTTCTTCTTTCAGGCTTGGGATGAGTGCCTCGTTGAGACTCAGTAGAGCATGTAGGAGGGGGGAGGAAGAAAACAAAAGAAAACACCTGGTAAGGGCAATGTTCTTTATCTGGGTATCTGTGCGCGGGGAGCAGGGGAAGTGTCAGGGGTTCACACCCGATACCGTCACCAGTGAGGCAGCCGCGGTTATAGCAGGAAGCGCTCCAGGCGTCGGAGCCCTTCAATCTCCCGTCCCAGTTAAACTGCCTCCCCTATGACTCTCACCCTCACCCGTACGGTGCCACACCGCCCCAAGGCGTCCCCGTTCCTTGTCAAGCCACGACCCTCCTGGGCTGTGGCTGGCTTCCTTGCGTTGCCGGATGGGGTCCAGCGTCCCGTCTCTCTCTCCTCCTTCGACTCCCGAGCGTCGGGCTCCTGCTTCTGGCTGGAGATCTACGTCTGCCGCGATGGTCCTGCGTTCTCCCAGCTGGGGCCTGACGACAAAGGTCTGAACGCGGCGGTCGTCTTCCTCGGATCCTCGGTTCTCCTCTTCCAGTACTCCAAACGAGAACGACCCTTCTTTGATTTCGTCATTTTTAAATCCGAGCCAGTCACCTGACTCAGTCACGTGACCCGGAACAGACACAGGATTAAAGAGACAGCGTTCCGAAGGGACATTCTGTGAATAAAGAAGGGGACAGGGAGAAAGGTGAGCAGGAAAGCGTTCCGTCCCTTGTGTATCCGCGTCCGTGGTCCGTCCTTCGTCGTCACACACCCCTACCCCAGTCTGTTCACGGTCGGGGAACAGAGGGAGACGGGAAAGGAAGTCTGCGTTCCCATTGTCAACTCCTTTGCGGTGGATAACCTCAAAAGAGAAGGGCTGAAGGGAAAGGAACCAGCGGAGGATACGTGGGTTGTTCCCCTTGTTGCGGCTCATCCAGAGCAGTGGGGCGTGGTCAGTGTATAGAAGAAAGTGGGTACCCTCAAGATAGTATCTTAGTTTGTCCACCGCCCACTTAATCGCAAGGCACTCTTTCTCGATGATTGGGTATCTCTGCTCTCTAGGGAAGAGCTTGCGACTGATGAAGAGGATTGGGTGTTCTATACCATCGGGAGAAGTTTGCGACAGGACTGCCCTAGCCCATGATCAGAGGCATCGGTGTGTAACACAAAAGGTTTGGAAAAGTCCGGTGAGCGTAGTATCGGGGCTGAAGTGATTGCGGTTTTTAAAGCAAGAAAAGCTTTCTTTGCTGCTGGTGGTGGATGTTGGAGGTCCTTGGGTTTAACCCTGTTTTGAAGCAAGTCTGTAAGGGGAGTGGCCAGTTCTGAATACTGAGGTATGAAGCGTCTATAATAGCCAAGGAGGCCCAAAAATGCCCTGACTTCCTTTTTTGTGGATGAAAAAGGAGCCTCTGCTATTGCTTTTATTTTTTCGGTCTGTGGTTCGATCAGTCCATTCCCAAGAAGGAACCCTAGGTATTTCACCTTCCAGAAACATGCCCTTGATTTCCTTGCATTGATGTGGAGCCCTGAGAACTGAAGGGCCCGTAGGACCTGCTCACACTGCTGGAGGTGTATATCCCAAGTGGGACTGTAGATGACTATGTCATCGAGGTATGCAGAAGCGTAGTCCTGATGTTTCTGATAATACCTTATTCATGAGCCTTTGAAAGGTGGCAGGTGCGCCGTGCAACCCGAAAGGCAAGACCGTAAATTCATATAAGCCTGTTGGTGTTGAAAAGGCTGTCTTTTCTTGATCTTCTGGGTTAAGGGGCACCTGCCAATAGCCTTTGGTAAGGTCAAGGGTTGTGATGAACTGAGCCTCACCTAGCTTTTCAATCAATTCATCGACACGGGGAATGGGATAAGCGTCACACTTGGAAATGGAATTGACTGCTCTAAAATCAATACAGAAAAGGACGGACCCGTCCGGTTTCGGGACTAATACAATAGGGGAGGACCACTCACTTTGGGACAGTTTTATGACCCCCAAAGCGGGCATGCTTTCCACCTCCTGTTTTATGGCTTCTCCGCGAGCAGCAGGTATCCGGTATGGTGTTTGTTTCACGATCTTTCCTGGCAGGGTATGAATGGAATGTTCTGCCAGAGAAGTCCTTCCTGGGAGGTCTGAAAATAGGTGGGCAAAGGGGCGCAGGGTCTCTTGTAGGGCTTCTCCCTGTTCATCCGACAATTCCGGGTTTACAACCAGTTGTTGTAAAGTGGTCTCTGAGCGTGTCACCTGATCAGTTGCATGTACGTCTTTGGGTGGGGGACCAAGCCACTTTTTAAGTAGGTTCATGTGATACAGCTGTGTGCGTTTAGCGCTGACCTGTATTTGATATGAGGTCAAACCTACTTTTTTTACGATTTTGTATGGCCCTTGCCAGCCAGCTTTTGTTTTTGTTAGGGCGGACGGCATGAGTACTAACACCCAGTCACCTACGGCTAGGTGTCGCCACTTTTTTCCCCTGTTATAGAGCAGTTGTTGTTTTACCTGGGCCTTTTCTAGATTGGCATCCGCAAACTCCCTCAGTTTATGTAGTCGAGTGTGAAGGCTATTAGTGTATTCAAGAAAAGATCTGGTCTCCTCCTCCTTTTCATTTTCCCAGACCTCTTTGGTGATTTTTAGGAGGCTCCGGGGTTCTCTTCCATAAAGAAGCTTAAACGGAGAACACCCGAGACTAGATTGGGTTTGGCTTCGGATGACATACAGAGCTAGAGGGAGTAACATGTCCCACTCTCGACCCTCTACGGTCAATAATTTTTTTAAGGTCAGTTTTAAGGTGGCGTTGTAGCGCTCACATAAGCCGTCCGTCTGCGGATGGTAAACAGAGGTTTTAATATGTGATATGTCTAGTGACTTACAAACCTCTTTCATCAATTTGGAAACAAAGGGGTCCCCTGATCCGTGAGTATCTCACGGGAAACCCTACCCGGGAGAACAGTTCAAGCAACTTCTCCGTGATGTTCCGAGTTGTGGGCGTACGTAAAGGAAAGGCCTCTGGATATCGTGTGGCGTAGTCCACCACAACCAAGGCATACAGATGACCGTTCTTGGTTCGTGGAAGAGGACCAATGAGATCCATGCCCATCCTTTCAAACGGGTTACCCACAACTGGGAGGGGTTGTAGAGGGCCGGCTGGGGGTTTATACGGGTTTTTCTTCTGGCACACTTCGCATTCTTGACAGAAACGGGTGACATTGGAAAATATCCCTGGCCAGTAGAAGTGTTGTAACAGCATCTGCATGGTCTTTTGTGCCCCCCTATGACCTGCCAAGAGATATGAGTGTGCAAAGAAAAGGACTTGGTCCTGAAAGGCCTGAGGTACCACCAACTGTGGTTCATCTCCCTGTCTTCCGACCCTGTATAGTAGGTCGTTCGTAATCTGAAACAAAGGGTAAGTGGGGTTGTCCTGAAGGGTAGTCTGACGGGCATGGTCCCAAGCTGGTTGAAGGGTCGGATCATTTTTCTGAGTGTACCTAAACCCTCTGTCTGAAATCCAGGGGGCCTGGGTTAAGAGGGAGTGGTGTGGCTGATCTTGGGGTTTTAGAAACTGTAGCTTATCCTCTAACATGAGAAGGAATGACGGGTTATCCTGACCTATGATCATTTGTTCCGGAAGGGAGGGTACAACGCCAAGCTTGGCTTCTAGCGTTTGTCCGTCGGGTAGGGATATTGGGAGGTCTACTAAAGGATAGACACGGATATCACCATGTACACACCTAATAGGCACAGTCTCCCCTGTCAGTTTGGTTCTAGGCAGGATTGCCGATTGTAGGACCACAGATTGTCGGCAACCAGAATCGAGGAGAGCCCTCAACTGTCTTCCCTGTACTGTTACACTTACGTGAAAACTATGTGCGAATTCAGCCGTGTACAATATGGAGCGTGGTATGCAATAAATGTCCATTGGTTCTTCTTGGGACTTTTTTCGTGTGCAGTTCCTGGCAATATGACCCCACTCGCCACACTCAAAGCATTGTGGGTTCCTTAGGGGTGGTAGTTCAGGACGGAACTGTCGGGGTTTCGGTGGTTCTGGGTTGGGTTTCATCGGTTTTCTTTCTTGTTTCACAGGGAGCCCCGAGGAACGTGTGGCCTTCTCTGTATCCCAAGGCAAAGTACGGGGTTGGGCCCTATAAAATGAAGTGGCCATTTCTACCGCTTGTTCGGCTGCTAGATTGTGGTGTTGTTTAAGCCACCGTTGGATGGGGAAGGGAAGGGCTTCAATGAACTGCTCCAAGTATATCATGGACATGATTTCTTCCTTGGTATGGGCCTGTGGTTTCAACCACTTATCTGCGGCGGCCTTTAATTTAAAGTACAGGGTTTTCGGATTGTCTGTAGGGGAACCTCTCTCCTTTCTGAAGCGAACCCTGTATGCTTCCGCATCCATGCCCATGTGGTCTAGGATTATCTCTTTTATTTCCTGGTAGGGTGTATGGCCGTTGGGGTTAGCGACCTGGTAGGCCGCCTGGGCTTCTCCGGTAAGGAGGGGGGCCAAGAAGAAAGGCCACTTGGCCTCGGGCCAACCAGACGCACGGGCAGCTCTTTCGAAATTTAATAAGAAAGCGTTGGGGTCCTCCCCGACACATATTTCTGCAAAGACACATTTGGGCCATTCCCTGCGCGGATTTGTAGCTGCGTTGTTAGTTCTAAACGATCGTCAGCTACTTTCAGCATTTGTTCGGCTTCATTCGCCATACTGTCTTTCAATAATGCCCTGTCTGCCTGGGCAGAGTTCATCTGTTTCTCTACCGCCCATTCCAACTTTTCTTGTCCGCGGATCAGCTGTTGAATCAGGTTTTCCATGGCCAATAGGGGAGAGGCGTACAAGATCCCACTTCTGACACCACGTGTGGCGCGGTGGAGAAGCAGACCAGGACAAACAAGTACTTGTTCACTATGTGTTGTTTTATTTGGAACTGAAACAAGGAATCATAAGAGGTGTAGGCTAGGTCCCGGTCTTCTTTTCCTCTTTGTCCTTTCAGGATAGGTGGGAAGGGGCTTCCGCCTTCTTCTTCTTTCAGGCTTGGGATGAGTGCCTCTTTGAGACTCAGTAGAGCATGTAGGGGGGGGGAGAAAACAAAAGAAAACACCCGGTAAGGGCAATGTTCTTATCTGGGTATCTGTGTGCGGGGAGCAGGGGAAGTGTCAGGGGTTCACACCCAATACCGTCACCAGTGAGGCAGTCGCGGTTATAGCAGGAAGCGCTCCAGGCGTAGCGGAGCCCTTCAATCTCCTGTCCCAGTTAAACTGCCTCCCCTACGACTCTCACCCTCACCCGTACGGTGCCACACCGCCCCAAGGCGTCCCCGTACCTTGTCAAGCCACGACCCTCCTGGGCCGTGGCTGGCTTCCTTGTGTTGCCGGATGGGGTCCGGCGTCCCGTCTCTCTCTCTCCTCCTTCGACTCCCGAGCGTCGGGCTCCTGCTTCCGGCTGGGGATCTACGTCTGCCGCGATGGTCCTGCGTTCTCCCAGCTGGGGCCTGACGACGAAGGTCTGAACGCGGCGGTCGTCTTCCTCGGATGCTCGGTTCTCCTCTTCCAGTACTCCAAACGAGAATGACCCTTCTTTGATTTCGTCGTTTTTAAATCCGAGCCAGTCACCTGACTCAGTCACGTGACCCGGAACAGACACAGGATTAAAGAGACAGCGTTCCAACGGGACATTCTGTGAATAAAGAAGGGGACAGGGAGAAAGGTGAGCAGGAAAGCGTTCCGTCCCTTGTGTATCCGCGTCCGTGGTCCGTCCTTCGTCGTCACACAGGTCCATTTGTCGAAGGAAAGGTGGAAGGTAATGATATTACATTCCTGGTGGACACTGGTGCTACCTGTTCTACTGTGAGAGCAGCAGAAATTCCAAACCTACCCCTCTCTGGAGAAACTATCCCAGTTGTAGGAGTCTCAAATAAGCATATTAGAACACCAGTCACAAATCCAATAGAAGTTCATATTGGAAGTTTCAGAGACGTGCATCGTTTTGTGGTATGTGACTCAAGTCCAGTAAATCTCTCGGGAAGAGATTTATTGTGCAAGATGAACTGTACCATCTACTGTACGCCAGATGGTATTGCGTTTCAAACACCTGATGAAGATGTTGAATTCAAGATGATGTTAGCCAAGCAAGGGACAGAAGTGGATGAGTTGTTTTCACTTTTCACAGAAGAAAGTTTGCCTGAAGAACTAAGAAGTACCGTGAGGTCGGATGTATGGGACTTTACAGGGAAAGAGATTGGCCTAATGACAAATGTCAACCCGATACAGGTTACAGTGAAAGAGGGTGCTGTGTATCCAAACACTCCTCAGTACAAAATAAGTCCAGAAGTAATTGCAGGAGTCACTCCAGTGATTGATCAAATGATTGAACAGGGAATTTTGAGAGAGATAATGAGTAGTCCTTGTAATTCGCCCATTATAGGAATTAAAAAGCCAAGCGGAAAATATAGAGTAGTACAGGATTTAAGAAAGACTAATAAGATTGTGGTACCTTGCTGTCCAGTAGTACCAAATCCAGCAGTAATCCTTTACCAAATTCCATGCGATTCAGAATGGTACACAGTGATTGATCTGTGCCAAGCATTTTTCTCGATTCCCTTGCATCCGGAAAGCCAATATCTTTTTGCCTTCTGGTTCGGAAACCGTGTTTTGGCATGGTGCATAGTTCCTCAAGGGTATGCCAAGAGTCCTTCAATCTTTAATCAGATTCTGAAAAGGTGTCTGGAGACCTTGGTCATGCCAGAAAATTCAGTCTTGGTTCAGTACATTGATGACCTACTTGTGGCATCAAAGACCCGAGAGGCATGTGTGACAGATACCATTGCCTTACTGAACCATTTGGCAGAAGGAGGACACAAAGTGTCACCAGCAAAATTGCAATTCTGTAAACAAGAGGTCCAGTACCTAGGACACAAAATAGAAAAGGGAGTCAGAAAGGTGACACCAGAAAGAATTAATGTGATCAAACAAATGAGCCCGCCTAAAACTCAGAAAGAAATGCAAATGTTTTTGGGAATGGTGGGATACTGTAGGCAGTGGATCAGTGGTTTCTCACTGATTGCAAAACCTCTACAGAGGTTGACATGAAAAGATGTGAAAGATCTGATTGTGCTGGATGATGAAAGTATGAAAGCTTTTACGAAACTACGAAACAGTCTTTGTCGAGCACCTGCATTAGGAATGCCAGATTATGCAAAGGATTTTGCATTGTACTGTTGTGAAAGAGATGGATGTGCACTTTCAGTCCTAACTCAGAAACATGGAATGGCACGATGTCCAGTAGCATATTTTTCTGCTACTTTGGATTCAGTGGCTGCAGCGTTACCAGGCTGTTTAAAAGCAGTAGCCACCACTTGTGTGAGTCCGGAACAAAGTGAAGCGATTGTGATAGGATATCCAGTCAAGGTGTATGCGCCACATTCTGTTGAGATTCTTTTAACTCAAACCCGGACACAATATATGACCTCTAGTCCGCTGACTAAGTACAAGAGAGTGATTCTGGGTGCTGAAAATGTGGCTGTGGTGAGGTGCACAATTGTAAACCCGGCAACACTATTGCCGAATTCTCGTTCTGAGGACATGAGAGAGGAAGCGGATCATGATTGTTTGGATGTGACAGAACTGTGCACCAAACCCAGGTTTGATATAGAGGATGTTCCTTTGGAAGAACCAGACTGTGAGATATTTGTGGATGGGTCATGCCTAAGAAATGAGAAAGGTGAATTATGCACTGCCTATGCTGTTTGCACCATAGCGGGAGTTCTAGAAGCATCCTGTCTAAAAGGGGTAAACTCTGCTCAAATTGCTGAATTGATAGCTCTAATTAGAGCGTGCAAAATTGCCAAAAGTCTGAGGGTGACCATATTCACGAATAGCCAATATGGGTTTGGGGCTGTCCATGATTTTGGACAGCTATGGATGCAAAGGGGATTTCTGACTTCTTCAGGTTCCCCTATCCGTAACAGAAAAACTGTAAAAGAATTATTGGATGCTTTGCAATTGCCCAAAAGAATTGCAGTGGTCAAATGTGCCGCACATAAATCAGGAGATGATTATGTGACAAAGGGCAACAGATACGCTGACCAAATAGCGCGTTTCTGTGCATGAAATTTAATGGCCTTAAACAGAGCAATTGAAAAGGAAAATACCGAATGCCATCTTATGTTTACAACTACATATGAAACTTGGGATGAAGTGAGGCAGATGCAGGAAGAGGCAAGTGATGAGGAAAAGGAAATTTGGAGAAATACAGGTTGTAGAAAGTGAGCAGAAGACGAAGTGTGGGTCTATTTTGACGAAAGACCAGTCTTGCCAGATTCTTTACTCTCCCATATGGCCATGGTATATCATGGAATTGCACATGTTGGAATAGATGCAATGATCAGACTCTTTAAGCAGTCATGGTATAACCCAAGGTTCAGGGTCATTGCAGAGAGCCTTTGCCAGAGGTGCATCACTTGTCAGAAGCAAAATCCAGGCAGAAAGACAGTTGTAAGTTGGGGACGAATTGGAAGAGCAGGAGGACCATTTACCCGTCTCCAATTGGATTTCATCAAACTTCCCCCATGTAATGGGCTGAAGTATGTGTTGGTTGTCATTTGCTTGTTCTCTCGTTGGGTGGAGGCCTATCCTACGAGAAGAAATGACAGCCTAACTGTAGCCAAATTGCTTTTGAGAAAACTGATTCCTAGTTTCGGATTTCCAGTCACCTTAGAGACAGATAGAGGAACACATTTCAATAATGAGATAATTTGGATGATCTGTGCAGCATTACAAATTGAGCAGAAGCTGCATTGTGCCTATCGAACCGAAGCATCTGGAGTGGTTGAACAGTTAAATGGTACTATAAAATCTAGGTTAGGGAAAGAGTGTGCATCCACAACACTGAAATGGCCTGACGCTTTACCCCTTGTATTGATGAGTCTTAGAAGCATTCCTGACAAAAAGACGGGATTGAGTCCACACGAAGTTTTAATGGGAAGAGCAATGAGACAAGCATACATACCATCGAACAAACTGATGAATATATCTGATGATCTAGTGCTTGATTATTGCAAAGGATTGGCTGATCTGGGGCGTTTTGTGTCTCACCAGGTTGGAGAAGATGTCACAACAACCCAGCCGAATCAAGCTCATGATCTGAGTCCTTGTGAGTGGGTTCTCATCAAGAAACACGTGAGGAAATCGTGTTTAGAACCCAGGTGGAGTGGTCCTTACCAAGTTATTCTGGTGACGACAACGGCAGTGAAGTGTGGTGGTCTGCCAAACTTGATTCACGCAAGCCACACTAGACGAGTCCCAAGTCCACTTGAAAGACAAGAAGAGCAGCAACTGGTAAACAAGAGTCAAAGACCAGAGGTTGAAGTGTGTGAAGCTGAAGAATCTAGAGTAACAGATTCTGAAGAACAAACTGATGACGAACAGCCGAGCACAAGTCAAGTAAAGTGGGCACCAGCTACTGGGTCTCGTGAGACTGCTGTTGAACCAGAGGAAGGTGAGACTGCTGTTGAGCCAGAAGAAAGTGAGTTCACTGTTGAGTCAGGAGTCAGTCAAATTTCTGTCGAAACAGAAGAAACAGAAGTTGCTGAAAAACAGGAAGAAAGACAGATAGAAGGAAGGCCAAATAAGAGAACCTGCGAACCAGATACAGAAGGTGAAAAAGTAGTTCAAGCCAAGAGACCAAGAAAAGGTGACAATTGGCCAGGTGGAGTGAAAAGACTGAAATACAGTCTTGTAAGGAGAAAGTTAAAGAAAAGACCAGAGCAAAGTAATGAGGTCTCAAGTCAGACAGAACAAGAAGAGTTAGGAGAAGAATTAGTACAAAAAACAAGAAGAGTAAGAATTCCAAGCAGAAAATACACAGCACCAGAATGGACTTACGAAATCTTGGAAGAAATTGAAAGCTCAGATCCAAGTGAAGAAAAAGACAATTCAGACACTGAACATGTTGATGAAAGCAAATTGAGACCACCTTAAAAGAACTGTGACAAAAACTAAGGTGCAGCATTGCCAGTTGGGAGAAGAAGTAAATAATTCTGAAGACCTAAGAAAAGCAAAATAAAAGAAAGGGGTAAAGAAGAAAGTCTGAAGTGTGGGATTACACTATTTTTTCTAGAATTTTAATTTTTTAGTAAAACTTAGTGTTTATAGATTTAGATAGATTTTTATATACTTTTGGTAGAATACAAAATGGCTGAAGAAAAGGTGACTGAACATCCAAAATCTAGTCTAAACGTAGATGTATTAAAGCTTGCTTATGTAGTGTCTTATTATTAACATTCATGTGGATATTACTAACTGTCCTTGTACCTATCCTAATGGTAACTAATAATGGAAATAATACTAATGATGTGACAAGCGAAAGAGTGAATGATGTTACTAAAAGAACACCTAATCCCAACATAGAACAAATGGATTGAAGCATTCTCCGTCATGATAAATCAATTAGTGATTTCTTGTTAAATGTGTTTACTAAATTGTTGTATGAATACATTGATACGATGAATGTGAGTAATTGCTATGTGTGCATGCAACTATCTTCGTCTGTCTCAGAGGGGTGATGTATCATCACCTTCCTTTAACATATGGTGTGTCTTGCAGAGTCTTAACAAGTTTGTTTTACGTGACGGGGAAGTTCGAATATCATTATTCTAATATAGATTTAGTGTTTTCAGAAATACCTGTTATTAAGGAACTAAATAAGGTTTTGAGTAGTAAAAATGCACGTTATATGGGAGAGTTCTTCCCTATTACTAAGGCTTTAGATATAGAATATGCTTATATAAACAACTTAACATGTAGTTTACAGGTTGAAGAAAAAGTATTCATAGAAATGGTAGAAAGTAGAAGGGAAAGTTTCCAGAGAAAAGCTGCTGAACAGAAGTCACAGGTTCCACCATGGGCTTTCAGGGAAGGAAATTATGAGAAAGGCGAGACATATGCTGCAATGTCCCTGGACTGGCATCAGAAGGGAAAAATATGTTGCTTAGAATGAAAACTAACTATAACAATTATTTCATTGGTACTAGTGAATGTGAGCATACTTTTCAAATTACTGGAGGTTGGAGATTGAAAGGTGGAACTGATCCTGTCTTTCCAGGAGTCTATTATGTGTGTGGTAAGAAAGCCTACTATAGATTGCCTGCACATTGGTATGGTAGCTGTTATTTTGCTATTGTCTTTCCAAAGGTCTATCACATGGACCGAAACAGCAACAGACTAAAGGAAATAAATCACAGACTAACACGTAACAGGAGAGCAAGTTTCTCAGAAATAGTAGGTGATATTTTTGGTGCACTGATACCCTCAGTTGGAGTTGTTCTAAATTCGCACAAAATTCGGAAGTTATCCACAGTGGTTGATCGTTTATCAACAGATACTGCTGGTGGTTTCTTAATGATTGACACAGAAATGGTTGCAATCAGATCAATAGTTTTGGAAAATCGACTTGCCCGTGTTATCTTATTGGCAAAAGAGGGTGGAGTCTGTGACATGTTGAAAATCCAACACTGCTGTACATATATCCATGACAAAAGTAAAGGAATTGAGGGATATATATAAAGAATATTACGAAATTGCATGAAGATTTGACCCAACTGGAGGTTGACGGTGTTTGGGAGAGACTTGGTAAGAGTTTCTTCTCTGTAGGTAAATGGTTTTCTACTTTTGGAAGTAGTTTATTAGGAAAAATAATAATGCCACTTATTTCAGTAGCCATAATAGCCTTAGTGATAATAACAACATATAAATGTTGTAAGTGGAAGAGTGGAAGAAGAGAAACAACAGAAACAGGGAATCAAAGGAGAGCAAGAAAGAGGAGAAGAGAAGAGATAGAACTAGAAGAAGTGAAAGGAGAGTACTATGATTTAATGAAATATTTAGACGAGAGTGCCATAAAAAGAGAGAAGAATACTGAGTTTTAGATAAATGAAGATGGCACTCGGTATGGTAGGTATTTTTATGATGGCTCCAGAAAGCCATCAAAGGGGGGATTGATGGAGCAGGATTTCGCAAAAAGAAACATGCTCGAATGAATACCCCCATAATACGTACTAACAGTAAGTAGTACTAGAAAAATTAACGTGCACCTTACATGAACACAAGGGAAAACTGCTTTGCGCATGCATGCACTTACGTGAGATAGCGCATGAAAGAACTAGAAAGCGTATTTACATTATGCTTTGAAAGAAACGAGAAACAATGCATGACTAGGCCACGTGCATTTCGTAGTTTGCATGTTGTAGCTTGCTTTGAAATTATAAATAATACCGTTTTTTGCATAAAGCTATGCTAGGAAAAACGCTAACAGGGAACATTGCAAAGGTGGGTGGTAAACAGTGAAAACTACATTATCATATAATTAATTAATGTTCATTTTCCATTTGCTATAGTGAGCTGGATGAGACGCCATATTCTCTTAACTTAGCCGGATAAAGGAGGGGCAGGATAAATGAGTGAAATTGATCTGACAAAGGCAAGCTGAAGCGCTGAGCACAGCAGAAGAAGTGCAGGTGTTGAAGGCCAATGTGATGATCGCCTGCCAAGGGATGTGACTGACCGTGGGACAGAAAGACTCCTTCCGCGGGCATTTCTTAAAATTATGTGCAATTGTAACATGAATTAAATCGTGTGAACGGAACAGTTATGAAATCATGGGAATGGGAATAGAACAATGAATATGTTCAAAGTCTGAATGAAGTCATAGTGGTGTGACATACCACATCCAAACTCCACCAATGAACGGTCTAGTTTCGTGAAATGTTTCAACTGATGTGGGATGGACATGTAGGTTTTACGGTATAACTGGGGTGCCTTTAGGGGTGTGGTTAGGTTAGGCTGACTACAGAGAGAGAGAGGGGAGATGCGTCGCTGTCCGTCGGTTTGCAGAGAGGCCTAGCTGTTCCTGTCCTGTTCCTGTCCCTGTAATCTTTGTTTCCCTGACTCTATTTCAGGGGACCCCCGCCATCACTTTGGCCAGAGGGGTGGTTTTCTACAGATCCTTTGGGTTTGTATTATTCTGACTCGTTCTTGCAAAATTTCCTACAAATGTATTTTGTCTCTGAAACTTTTGTCTCTTCATCTATCCACTCCTTCATGCACAATGTCATTATTTGATTGATGAGTTTGTCTCTATCTGAAATTGCTGATGTTTTTCTCTCCCTTTGTGAGTTCATTGTTTGCACTTGTGACCGTATGCATTGAGCATTTTATCATTTAATTTGAGATAAACTTTATTAACTTCAACGAGAGTCTGTGTTTATTTAGCTGATTGAATGATTAGTCAGATAAGGAGTATCATTACCATCAACTATTCAACTAATTGGTTCATCGACCAAGTAGAAGGAAAGTTGATGTATAAGTTAGATAAGTATTTTGGAAATGTCATACAAGAATCTTAGGAGGAAAAGACTTGAACATATATAAATTGAAACCAGCGCATCAGGGATGTGGGTGAATGTGTATGGGCCATTGTTCTGAGATATTATTGAGTATTGATCCCCGATTAGGCATTGGCCTCGCGCTGGACCACCTACAATGCTTATTTGAGACCTTTGCCACTTGGACATCCCTTAATGTTCTTTATTCTCTTCCCTGTTCTTCATCTTTTTCTTGTATTCTTTAACTTTAACTGTTTTAAAACAGAGGCATAGATCGAGTTTGTCTCATTTCATATGTGGGCCTCTGCCCTCATTCATTATATATCCAGGAGCAAAAATGTGGTTAAATCTTCAGTTGCCCAGTCACAGTGCAGATGTTTCAATGTTTGTCATACCCCATATCCCTCTAGGCGATAGGATTTAAAGACTGATAGTCCAGAAAGACTTTGTCAATGCTAAAATGGGACTGCATGTTACATCTACTTCACTGAAAATGAAAGATAGTCGCTTTGAATAAAGAAGAGTTAGAAATGTGACCAAAAGCCAGAGCTGCCGACCCTGGAACTTGGGAACTTAGTGGCTGATTATGATGGCGGTGAACCCGCCACCGGCAGGCTGCCGGTGGCAGGTTCATCACCATCGTAAGGCCAATTACCGCCCGCCTGATTAGGATGGCGGTGTGCCTGGCGGGCAGAAAGCCTGTCCGCCACAGGTCCGACAGAGGCAATCGTTACGATTGCCTGTCGGACCGTGCCTCATCCACAGAATGGTGGCGGTGCCTAGCAGGCACCGTCCGCCAGATCAGGATGCTGGATCCCCGCCAGCCTTTCAAAGGCGGTTCAACCGCCATTGAAAGAGTGGCGGGGTGTACTTTGGGGGCCCATTGCGGGCCCCCCTTGTGCAGGGGCAGTTGGTGTGTGCACTTCGCATTTCCCTGCACCATGTGGCAGGCACCGCAATGGTGCCTACCACGTAGTGCAGGGAATGTAAACAGTGCTTTTTTAACATTGCGGGGGTGCTGCAGCCAGCAAGACCCGCCGCAATGTTAAACATGCTGTTTGAGGCTACCGTTGTGGCGATCGCATCCTAATTTCATTTGCGGGACCGCCGCCTTTTAGGTGGGCGGTCCCCATCCCCAGGACGATGGCGGACGGACTGAAGTCTGTCAGCCATCGTAATGACCCCCCAGGTTCGAGTCACAGCAAAAAATACAATTTAAAATAACCCCTTCAAAATGGTTATGGTAACAGAAGCACAGTTTCAGGATACACAAACCCAAAGCGGATTTGTTTTTCTAAACAGCACGTTCATTTTTTCATCAACTGAGCTCTAAAAATCTGTTGGAAAAAGGAACCCCCTTAATGATCACACCACTGATACACGTTTGAAGCATTTAATTGCATCAGCAACCACTTGTAAGCGGTTATCCAGAAAGCTCTAACCATTATTGACAAGGCTTTGGTAAATTATCTGTGACTTTCCCAAGAGTTCATTTAATTCATACTAATTGACTTTTAGGCATCCCTTGATTAATTGAACCAGTTTTATCTCGTTAACACCGCAATAAATAATCATTAAAGTGAGTGAGACGAGTACACAAATTATAATGTGAACTTCTCTAGTAGTCATAGAGGACGAGAAGAAGTCCTTCACAATATTCGGATATATTCAGAACAAGGTTTTAGGCTAGGTTGCACATGCTCTCATGCAAATGTGAAGAAAACCCTTTTGTCTTGAAGGTGACACTCGTGCGCGCTCTTTATTAGGAAAAGGCACATGTGAAATTACATCGGTAAATTCGATTAATTATTCAGCCTTGAATTTAAAACAGAAATACTGCTCTCAGCTTACTTTTGGTTCAGTGCTTAATGCCAGGGCTGTTAACGCATTCCTGTGCACTATATGTTATGCCACTTTTAGGTCTGGCTTGACAGTAAAGTAGTCTAATAACCTATTGTTGTGATTTTTTTTAAAAATACATACAGTGTAGTTTAGCTCCACCCAGGAAAGTACCTACGCTCTCACCTCAACTTATTGGCTTTTTGGTGCACCATTCCAACTCCTAAAGAGTGCTTGTTTTATAATGCAAGCTGGACTATTTAACATCCAAAAAGTGCACTGAATTATCACACAATGGATTCTTTATCTCATAGATGCACTGTTCACAGAAAGTAATTTTTAGGTCTTGCACTAGCCAAGACCTTTTGCTTTCGATAAAGAATATATCTATATCTCTTAATGGGGCTTTTAGTCAGCACTCTTCATCCGTTGGTCTGCTGTAGTGTCATTCACATTTGCTACTGCCCACCACAGCATTCAGCATGAAGCACAGTGTCAGCCCACTTCAGCCAGTTTTTTCCCTAAATTCGGCTCTGGTACAATATGCACATCTCCACAATGAGAAGTCCCATTCAGTGCTAAGTACTACTGATTAAATAAATCTATCTATCTATCTATCTATCTATCTATCTATCTATCTATCTATCTATCTATCTATCTAATTAAACGTACTTATTGAATGCTTCCAATGGTTTCAAAGCTCTATTTCACAGAAAAAACATCTAACTGTGAATTATTTCCTGAATGCAGAGAACTGAACTCCTTTGCAGGATATTTGGGCTCCCTACATAAATAAAGTTAAATGGATGGTTGACACAGCATTTCCTTTAATGCAAGCTCTAACAATTAATCCACCCCAGTGTGTGGAAGTTAACATTGTAAATGCAGAACTCTGTCAGGGAAAAGTGACACTGCAGTACATTGCACTTTATTTTTTTTCTTTACATAGTTCTTGATAAACCTATTTATAGTGTCAAAGTACTACAAAAACACATTTTAAAATTCATGTCTTTAATTTCCTTACAACAAGTGATGCATTTAAAATTTGACTTATAATATTACACACTGTTGCATAAACACATTCAATTATTAGCACATTATCCCCACAAAATCTCACATTTCTCAACACAGTGACAGACACATCTGCAGCCTTAGGCAAACAAAGACTACTAAACAGATGACAAATCTTTTTACAGATCACAAAAATCAATTAAAAGTCATCTAATGTAAAAAAAAAAAAAAAAGGATAAACAGATAACGTATAATATAGTCCTATATTGCCATCTCAGGATTCAGTTGACATTTATAAACCAATTAGCATTGTTGTTTATACTTTTTACCAGAACCCTTCGGTGGCAATAAAGGCCCATATTACAGTTACTGTCATACTATGAGTAGTCGGGCGTTTCCAAACCGAAAGTTACTGGGCCCAAAAACGCTGGGCACTATTTTACCAAACGCAGATCCGCAACCTGGCTCCTGTCCACCCCCTCCAGCACAACAGGAGTGAAAACAATACTAGTCTAGCCTCACAAATTCCTCACCTAGTCAAAGATACCTGTCCAACTCCTCACCCCTAATCCGCAACCATCCCTCCAATCACACTTACCACTTACTCCGTCAGGTGGCATATGGGTCTGGAAAAGGGTCAGTTTTTAGGCCTGGAAATAGGTTTTCAATGTTTTTTTCCATTCCATGATCATTAAAATTCCTATTATTTGGTGATTGGATAATGGATGGAATTGGAGATTCTAGTCCACTGGTTTCACCAAATAACTTAGGAAACTCGTAATAATGCCCTTAGCAGCGAACAACCAGCAAATTTCTATGAATAAGAGTGATCACACTGGACCATACTCGGGTGAGGAGAGAAGAGGACTAAAATATGACGTTGAATTGCATAGAATAGTATTCGCAGTTCAATCCTCTTTGCCGCAGTCTTAGGGAAAGGTCAAAATATCACGAGTTACCATCACTATACTAACGTTATTAGTTTATTTTCCGACAACTGTAAATAAGCCTCGCATTTAAGTGGATGGGAGAATTGTCTGGTTATTTTCAAAATGATGCCAGAAACTGCAAACACTGATAGTTTGTAGCGTGTCCCTTATGGTTCCCTTGGGGTTATTTCAGAGCTGGGAATCTGAGTGTTGCAATGTTCCTGATGATGAAGTCAGAACAGGAGGGGTACTTACAGGTGAAACTTTTTTTGATGCTCATCAGACACAGCCCAAGGATCTCCAGAGTTTATACAAAAATGAATTGAGCACATGTTAAGTAGAGTCAAAAACTGCAGCACTTCATATGCATATTGATTCATTCTGTATCCCCAGATTGTGGACATTGTTCTGCCAAATTTACCAAGTTTGGAGTCATATATAATGTATGCTGCACGACGTTAGAGCAGCATATAAATAGCAACTGGACAGAAAGGTAATTCACTCTCCCGTGTTACTACTGTTATTTGTATTATCTTTTTTGCCCACGTTTAGCATTAGTAAATGCCAATTTCTCTTTGCAAACGGAGGTTGGTGGCCATTTTGCCTTGACTGAAATCAGATTCACGGACCTGTGTAGGGGAATTCAGGCTCGCTCTCTGGCTCGGACTGTGCATAAAGTTAAGCCTCTGGACTTTAATATTGTGCGTAACCCCTAATAAAATAACATTTGTTTCTCACAAACAATGGGTTTTCATAGTACTAGGTGTGTTATAAACTTGAATATTGACTTGAGGATTAACACAGAACAAGTGAATAACTTGTGCTCAGAAAATGTTTCAGTTATTTGCCTGTAACCTTTACACCGATTACACATCTGCATTGGACTAAGCCAAGCTGTGGCCAGGGCTGTTTGGGAGTGTGAAGGAGTTTTACAAGAATTTAAATGAGGAGTACTACAGGTAAGTATCTAGAGCATTACTCCATTTTCCATCTTCTTCCTCACCGTCGAGCAGCACGGTAGATTACAGCAACACGTCATAACCTATTGGCAGTGCTTAATTTTTAATCAATTAAAAAAAAGTGCCAGGGCTCTCGTCAGGAGGCCACTGCAGTTTGCATCACACATTGCCCCTGCCATGCTGACAATGATAGTAACACAACTACTAACCATCACACCCCTACAAGTGTGAGAATTCGGACAATCTCAGATCCCCAAAGCTATAAGAATGGCTTGGGCGGGAGGTAATAGTCATTTTTAATGTATATTGAATTAATAATTAACTGTTGCTGTGGTCATCTCTAAATTAGCCAGACAGCGCCACCTTGTGACAGGCTGTTACAAGTGCCGGTGTTGATAATTTAGTGCCGGTACCGAGCACCGGAAACCAACGGCTCAAAGTAAGCAGTGCTCCTAAAAATGTATACAACAGCCGCGGTCCGTGCAGGTAGCAGCGGTGGGGCGGTGAGGCCGGGTGAGGGTGGATTTCGAGGGACAATGCTGAGGGAAAATTAATTATTTATTTAATTTTCCCTCTGCATCGTCCCTCGAAATCCCCCCTCACCCGGCCCCACCGCCGCTACCTGCACGGACCGCGGCTGGTATACAATGTCAATGATGTACTGAGGACACACTTCCCCATCCAAAAGTTGTTCACTTTGACCCACTACCACCAGCTTATAATAGCAACAAAACATCACTTGAAGCCCTTGTGACGGCATTGCAGATTTCCTGGGAAGAAAGCTTCTGGAACTAAGTGCATAAGCAGGTCAAACCCCTAGTGGAGCGTTGCTCAACTATTGATCTTTGACGTAGCAATGCTCATTTGTACAACCTGGATACAGGCTCAAGGATCAACTGGCTAAAAGGGGCCATTGATGGCTTAACAATTTAGCCTGCACTAGGCTGAAGTGTATACTTACCACAGAAACATTTGAGGTATGGCTCTCGGTAAACCAAGTCCCCAAGCTCACAAGAATGAGAGTTCACTCCAAGGAAAAAAAAAACTCAAAAATATCTCCCACTTACAACTATATACCTGGAGCAGTCGGACACCTTGGTTGCTGAATAGGTTATAAATTTACCAGGAACTCCCCTTGCTTAGCAAATGTAACCTCTCAGCCTCCACACCCTCATTTGAAGGTGCAACAGAGAGTCAGGAGACAGGGCAGTGTGGCTCATGTTGAGTGGAAATACTGGAAACTGCCATGAACCCCTCTGGGCTGTCCTAGGTAACAGCTGAAAGTGAGATCGACATGGCCAATATGGCACCACAAGGAGCCATCCTTTTCCTCAGGTTTTTCTCAAATACTCTGGAAAATAGTGTATACATATGCTGTCTATGCCAACTAATAGAAGGACAAAGTTCCTCTGTACATGGGCCAGAGATATTGGACTCTTGATGTAAGAGCTCACAAAAGGGCATGTTTCTCATCACTAAACATTTCATCTAGGGATTGCTTAATGCCCAAAATGTTTGTGAAAGACCAGAGATTTCAGACACAATCAAGCAGGATTTGTACATCGTGGCTGCTTCACCCAATAGGGTCTCAAGGCGCTGTGGGATCATGCTTCGGATCTCTCTGCCTGTTCCTATTGGTTAAACATCCAGGTCTTGTGCTCCTTCCTGAACTGCTGACATGATGGTGAGGTTCGGAGGTGCAAGGAGAGAGTTTTACAGGTCTTAGCCGCCAGGTGGGAGAAGGAGCGGCCTCTGCTGTTTTCTCGCAAATACGTTGGGTAGCTGATAGGGAGAGGGATCCAGAATGGAGTTCCCTGGTAGATCGGTGGAAATTCACTCGTTTGTTGAGGTACGCCAGTCCTTCGTTGTGTAGTGCCTTGTAAGTGTGGGTAAGCAGCTTGAACTGGCATCTCTTCATGACTGGTAGCCAATGGAGTTTCCTCAGGTGAGGGGTAATGTGTGTATATCTGGGGAGGTCAAAGATGAGTCTGGCTGCTGTTTTCTGGGTGGTCTGGAGTTTCCTCATGAGTTGGGCGGTGGCTCCTATTTAGAGGGAGTTGCCATAGTTGAGTCTGCTGGTGACGAGAACTTGGGTGACAGTTCACCTGGTGTTGGGTGGGAGCCACCTGAAGTCCTTCCTGAGCATTCGGAGGGTGAGGAAGCAAGCGGAGGAGACGGTGCTGATAGTCTTCTTCATGGATAGCTGGCTGTTGAGGATGATGCCATGGTTCCGGGCATGTTCGGTGGGTTTGGGGGTTGGGCCCAGCTCGGGTGGCCACCATTCGTTGTTCCAGAGGGGTTCCTTGCCTTTCCAGAAGATGAGTACTACTGTCTTGTCTGTGTTGAGTTTGAGACAGTTGTTCATCCAGACGGCCACAGCTTTCATGCATCTTTGGAACTTGTCTATGATGGCCGTTAGTCAGGAACAGGATGAGGTGGGTGTTGTCTGCAAAGGAGATAATGTTGAGTCCATGCTCCTTGGATTCTGATCTGGTGGAGTCTGTTGATCAGTGTGTGGTGGGATATGGTATTGAAGGCTGCTGAGAGGTTGAGGAGGATGAAGTCTGCTGTTTCTCCGTGGTCTAGCTGCATTCTGATGTCGTCCATGGCTGCGACTAGAGCTGTCTCTGTGCTGTGTTTTGCTCTGAAGCCAGATTGGGAGGGCTCCAGATGGTTGTGGTTCTTCCGATGTCTAGTTAGCTGGACGTTGATAGCTTTATCAGTGACCTTGGCTGGGAAGGGGAGCAGGGAGATGGGTCGGTAGGTCTTCGGTTCTCCTAGGTCCGTAGAAGGTTTCTTCAGCAACGGCTTCACGTTGGCATGTTTCCAAATCTGGGGGAAGTGGGCCATGGTGATTGAGTTGAGGTCCTTGGTGAGTTCTTTGCTGATGGGTTAATTGGCGAGGTTGAAAGTGTGATGGGGCAGAGGTCTGCTGGGCCTCCGGAGTGGATGGATCTCATGACGGAGTGGATGGATTCTCAGTGACGGTGTTCCACAAGGTGAGCTGGTATGGGTGGGTGTTGGTCGGTGTGAGGAGGTTGAGGTCATCCTTGGTGGGGGGGTCGGGTACAAAGTCTTGGCAGATGGTGTTGATTTTGTTGTGACGGAAGTCCGCTAGGTTGTCACAGAGAGCTTGCTAGGGTGTGATGATGTTTTCGGTTGCAGAGGAGTTGGTAAACTCCTTGACTATGTTGAACAGTTCCTTGCTGTTGTTGGTGATTTTCAGGAGGTGGTGGTATTGATTAAGGGCGTCTTTAAATCATTTTCATTCCTCAAGGGCTTTCTTGCGCGCCATCTTCTTTCCTTTACAGTTGCATTTCTCGGTTTTCAGTTCTGCCATAAACCAGTTGGGGCGTCGTGTTCATTTCTTGGGGTTGGTGAGATTCATTGGTGAGATTTCGTCAGCACTTTTCATGATTTAGTTTCCAAAGTTTTCCACTGCTTGTTCTGTGTCTTCGATGGTGGTGGGTAGGCGGGAGTTAAGGGTGTTGGTCCATCGCTGCTCTGATACCTTTGACCAACTGCGCCATGTCTCGCTGGCAGTGGAGGCAGAGGTGGAGGTGTTGGGGGGGTTCTGTGATGACGAAATGGATGCAGTGGTGATTGGTCCAGGTGAGTTCCTCTGTGTGTTTCTTTTTTTACTCTGTTGCTGGCTGAGAAGATAGAGTCGAGCGTGTGCCCTGCGGTGTGGGTGGGGTCAGTGAGTAGCTGCTTGAGTCCAAGGTTAGCCATGCTTTCTAGGAGGTCAGCCATGTTGGCGTCATCAGTGTTCTCAAGGTGAAAGCTAAGATCTTCTAGGAATATGTACAGATTTGAGTCGATAGCGATAGGGGTGATGAAGTCTGGGATTGCGTTGCAGAAGGTAGGGAGGGGTCCTGCAGGTCTGTACGCGAAGGGTGCCTCTGATGGTGGTTTTACTGTTTGTTTGGAGTCGAAAGTGAAGGTGTTCCATGAAGTGCGTGGAGTCGTCTCTGGTGGTTGAGCATTCAAGGTTATCTTTGTAGATTATGGCGATGCCTCTGCCGTTTCCGTTGGATTGGTCCCGGTGCACGATCAGCGGGGGGTGGGGGTGGCTGTGGCGATGTCCAGAGCAAATGCGGAGTTCAGCAATGTTTCTGTGATGAAGACAGTGTCACAATAATGAGAGAAATAAGCTGCTGAGCTGCAAACTACTTTCTCATCCTACTTCCCAAAAATAAATCTGATATCAAAAGGGAAAGGAGATTATACTTGTCCACTCATCTAGTAAAATTGGAATCCCTTGATGACTAAGATTCTGTAACCTGGCTGCCCGTTCTGTTTAAGAGTAGATGTATGCCAACTGAGGGGCAAACTCCAGAAGCACTCAGTCAAAATATGACAGTTCCCTCCATTTGAGGTCTGGCATGCTTCAATGGATTGTACAAACCCTGAACTGCCTATAACCCTGGAGTGCCTACCACCCCTTCTGAATCACATCTCTTGCTATTGTAATAATATGAGGAAATAAAATACATATTAATGCAGGGGGGTGAAGCAAGCAACTTCCAGGTCAAGGCTATGCAAATACGGGTAGATACTTAGAGTAGGGCCTCAATTTTTCCTGAACATAGTGACCAATGTAATAGAGCATATTTTACCAATGATTTTAGTTCAATACAGGTATGGTGAATCAGCAACCTGCAAGCCACCACTTCTCTTTGCACTTCAATGTTTTCCTGGCTGAGGTCTCCTTCATTGCCAGAGTAGAGGTAATAGGTGGAACTGGAGATTCACTTGACAATGGACTAGAAGAAACACTCAGATAATGTCTGTTTTGAAGGAGGTTTTGTTAGATTCCAAATCCTAGCTCGACTCAATATATGTTTCCATGGTCAGCAGACTGACAAGTATCACACACTAAATGTAAGGAAATGAAGAGTCACATATAATACAAGAATTTATACAATAAAGTGTGAGATTCCTTTTTCATGCAAAGTATCCAAAGGGGGAGTACCTTGGAAAAAACCCTTGTAATGCACATGAGACCAAAAGGGAAGATTGAAATGCAGGTTACTCAAGGAGCACCAAAGATATTTCTAACGCTAGATGCAGCTATTAGATTAGTCCCAGCAATACATGATACTGAAGGAAGGTGTCTCACAAATTGCATGCAGATTGCAGAGTCTTTAGCAAGTTATTGCAAAGCATTATATAAAGCGGATAACTCACCACTATTGGAAAGGGATAGACCAATACTGAATGATATTATGCTTCTCTCTGACTGAAGATGAGAGATGGGAATTGGACCTTCCTATTACTATGGAAGTGCAACACTTCATCTCTGTTCTTCTTGTGGAGAGACCGCAGCCCAAATTGGTTCCCTTCTGAATTTTTAGGCACCCCACGTAATCTATTGAAAGAATCCAGGTGCAACGGCTACTTTCCACTGGACCTGTGTGGTGCCACTCCTGCAGTTATATTTAAAAGCAAGAAAATTGCAGCTCAACTGTAGCTCCTACTGCCCAATTTCTCTTGTTAACTCGTAAGTTAAGATACTGGCTAAGATTCTGGCTGATGGATTAGTTAAAAGTAGTCCAATCTCTTATCCACCTGGACCAAAATAATTTTATGCCGGCAAGCAGCACTGTCTTAGCAGAGTGTATATTGCCCTAGCAAGACTCCAAGAACTCAAAGAAGCTGCATTGAACTTGCATGACATCCATGCTTACAACTGGGCTTCCCAGCTGATCCTCAGAACGACTGGGTTTTTGGAGAGAGACCATCTGGCGACATGTCTTCTCGAATCTTATGGTCGTTTCTCGTTACTTTACAGATCTCCACTGCCACACACCCTCGCGCACGTCACAAAGTTGCCACAATGCTGGAGGAAAGGCCTGAAGCAAATAGGTTGGTAGGGGAAGCTGACTCCACTGCGTATCACGATTCAACTACCACAGGTGTAGCACCTAAAGTGTTTTCTGACGTGAGGATCTAATAGGGATTTCCAACTTGGGTGACTTATGGGTGACTACCCACATTACACTGTTCAAGCTGTTGTTGGAGGAATTCTATATCCACAGATTGCACTTCTTCCGGTACATCTAGTTCAGCACAAACTACAACCCCACAGAAACCAGCTATAACAGTTGGCTGAATACAATCAACTAGAAGTCAAAATAACATCAGAACCCCGTGACAAGGGTGGCATCTTAAGCGTCTACTGATCTTTGATAATCAATAGGCCCAGATTCTTTGACGAACAGCGCTCCAGATCGGAGGAAAAGCTGGTAAAGTTAGAAGACGAGAAATGAATGGAAGCTTGCATGGCCCCCGCACTCCAGCTATTTCAGTAAGTTTCAAATAATCTAATTTAAGTCTCTGCATCAAGTCTATTTTAATCACTCTATACTGTAGTGTACGGGAAGGACCCTTCATTCCTCGTGTTCTAGACACCCACATAAACTCACGTCCTTTTTTTTGTGTAATCTGGGAATGCCCTATATTAGCACCTTTCTGGAAGGGGGTGCATAGACTTATGGGCAAGATACTAGACTTCACTATTGACTTAGACCCAAAGGTGTTAATCTTGGACATAATGGATGGCTGGAGAAAATCCACAAACAGCGCATGCTGGAGGGGATGAGATTCTTACGGGCCAAAAGGGATATTGCCTGTAGGCGGAAAAATGCAGAACCCTCAACCATAAGAGACTTAATCCTGGGTATGGACTACTGCGCCATTGCAGACGAGATGGCAAAGAGATGCCCCACCAAAAACACCTGGATCTGGGACCCTTGAATCCAATCCCATGCTGGGCCCACTGCGGCACTCTCCCCTACGTTTCCCTTTGTTTTACACACTTATAAAGATTGCATGTGCTTTGTACTAATTTCGTGGTACTTGCTGAGTCCCTCACTGGCAATTTACTGTACTTCATCCCGTTACACAGTGCACCATTATCTTTCTGATGAATTTTTCATTTGTATAGATTTGTTCAGCATGAAAACAATAAAAAGATTCAATCAAAAAACAAAGATATTGCTGGAAATCTATATGAATGCTAACATGGAGGTGAACATCCTATAAATCAAAAGCTTCCAAGAAATTCACATGATAGATTAAAAGGATTAATAACTCTGGGGTGACCATTTTTAGTTGACAATGAGACACTAAGTGGTTTACTGTTTTCAGATTTAATATTTATCTGTAGTCCCAAAATGGTACCTTCAAAATGTCAAGATTTTGATTTGATTTAGTCCTCTGCTGAGGACAACAAATTATAAAAAAAATACATTCAGTTAAAACAATGATAATGTGACCAAAATGGTACCTTGATAAGGAGGAGAATGGAGTAGCACTCCATGTTAATGTCTGGTTCCAGAATTTCCACTTCTATTCCCTTTTGTAACCACTTCTGGATCCCAAGAAATAGAGCAAACTATTTATGCACAGTGGAATGAACGTAGGGTAAAAAGTGCCACATAAAACTGCCTTTATTACTCCACATATCCTAAGCCATCCAAATATGACAATTGTTTGTACAGGAAGTTGTTGCTTTTAATGAGGCAATGGATGCTATTTTTTTTAACTCTTTTTATTAGCACATAAACAATGAGCAGTACAAAATGGAGCTATTAATTTTACATTGCCATTTCCTTTGTATCACTGTTGGTTGGAGTTCAGTTATACATTGTTGTCTCTTCCCAGTAAACATCCTGGGGCTAGCCACTACATTTGGCACGATCTCCCTAAAGCCCTCTGTAGGTCTGCCAAGCCCTCCAAACCCTTTCCCATTTATTGGGGCATCCCGTGCTTGCATAAACTGTGCGTTCTGCCTGCCAGCACCAATCTAGGTCGTTTTCCCATTCTGCCAGCGTTAGAGTGGCAATTGACCCCCACTTCCTTGCTATATTCCACGTCGCAACCACGGATGCCAACGCTAGCCATGTTCTTATTTGTCTCGGTCAGTCCTCTTCTCCCGGGATCAGTAATAGGAACAATTTTGGTTCTAGCGGCACCCCCATGCCCACTACTTTTGCCATTGTCTCACCCACTTTGTGCCAGTATGTCTGCAGCTTGGGGCATTCCCTCTAACCCGCACCCTCTATGGCAGTGTGTTTTCACTACGGCCCATGCGGTGCAGCACTGATCTGGGGTAGTACACTCTATGTAGAATTTTTAGTTGTATTAATCAAAACCTCACTCGTATTGCCACTTCCCTCGGGCCCTGAAGTGCCTCTGTCCACTCTTCTTCCTCAATAGAGCCTATGTCCCTTTCCCATGTGCTTTTTAGTGTGTACAGTGTGTTGGGGCATTATTGATTATTTTCCTATACAACAAGGAGATGGTTTTCTCCTGCAGCTGTTTCTTCAGGATTCTGTCTTCTAGTGGAGAGGCCTCCACCAGAGTCTCTCCCTCTCTGATGTATTTTTGGATTGCGTGTCCCAACTGGAGGTATCTTAGCCATTCTCCTTTATTCATATCATATTCTGTTTGTAGGGTCGTGAAGGTGATATATGCCTGTCCTCTCCATATGTCTCCCAGGGTTTCCAGGCCCAGCAATTCCCATTTGGTGAAGCCCCCCAGGTCACCTATTCCCTTCATGTGATCCCCTTCCCAAAGGGGTGTCATCCCTGTGAGCCTACCCTCCCAGCCCAAATATTTAGTTGCTGCAACCAATTGGGCTGCCCAGTAGTAGCCCCGGAGGTTTGGGACTGCTAATCCTCCATCATATATCCCTCTCTGGAGTTTGGACAATGCTAACCGCGGTGCCGACCCACACCATAAAGAGCTCTCAGTTCTGAGTCTACTTTTTTGAAGAAGGAGGGGGCGCCTCATAAGGTGTGTTTTGCATTGTATACAACAGTCGGGGAAGCATCATCATCTTGAACAGCGCCGCCCATCCCATCACAGTCACGGGTAGTTTTCGCCAGTGTTTGGCGTCCGTAATCAGTCTATCCAACTGCCGGCCTAAGGTCATGCGATAAAACTTCTGAGTGTCCCTGGTTATATAGATCCCCAGGTATTTGAAGTGTTGTTCGACAATTGGGACTACACATCTGGATGTTAATTCAGGCATCCCCGTGCCAGGGGGAAGAGCAGCGATTTGTCCCAGTTAAATCAGTACCCTGAGTATTCACCGTATATACTGAATATTTGTAATATTCTGTCAACCGATTGTCTCAGTTTCCTAAAGTACAGGAGAATGTCGTCTGCGTATAATGAGATCCCCGCTTCCCATTCCTCCCCCACTGGTATCCCCCAGATCAACGGGTCCTGTCAAATCCATGTGGCCAGAGGCTCGAGGGCCATGGTGAATAGGATTGGGGACAGCGGGCACCCTTGTCTTATCCTCCTCTGTAGTGTAAATACTCGGGTCATCGTGGCATTTGTTTTTCCTCTGGCTAGAGGCAGTTGGTAGACAAGCTTAACCCACCCCACAAAGTTGGGTCCCAAACCAAACCGTTCTAGAACAGCAAAAAGATAGTCCCATTCCACATTTTTGAAGGCCATTCTAGCGTCTAGGGATAAAAGGGCCGTATGATCTTCAGGGTCCGCATCGGTCAAGTGGAGGACTCCGAACAGCCTCCGGAGGTTCAGTCTAGTGCCTCCATGGGGCATGAATCGGGACTGGTCCGGGTGTATCAGGGAGGCGATCACTCCGGACAGACGCGTGGACAGGAGCTTGGCCAAGACCTTCACCTCATAATTAAGCAGTGAGATCGGTCTATATGAGCCACACTGGGTAGGCTGCTTATCCGCTTTGGGAATTACGACTATCACCGCGGTCCGCTGGTCTGGCGGTAGTGTGCCCTGTTGTTTTGCTTGTTCTAGCATGCCCAATAGGTGTTCTGCCTTTTCGTTCAGCATGCATTTTTACATTTCTACCGGGAGACCGTTCGGTCCTGATGCCTTGCCCAATTGCAGGGCCCATGATGCCTGCTTTATCTCTTCGAGTGTTAGCTCACCCTCTAACATTTCTCTCTCTTCCACTGTTAACCGCAGTAGAGTGATATCTCGGGGGAAGTCACTGCATTCTGCCTCTGTGTGTATATGCTATTTCTGCCCCAGTTTCATATGTACCCCCCTCCTCATCTATCAGCCCGGGGACCCAACCACTATTTCCCCTTTTTTATCCAGCCAAGCCAGTAGTTTGTTTCCCACGTCATACAACTTGTATTGTGTGGCTAGTGCCTGGGTTCTGGCGCTATCCTCTAGAAGATCCCTTAGTTCTTTTTGGCGCACTCGCAGGCGCTGCCTTTTCTCGGTTAGTCTGGTGTCTCCCTCCACCGCTTGGGCCTCCGGGTTTGCTATTTCCTTCTCCAGGGCGTGGCATTTCACTTGTTTCTCCTTCTTTATTGCCCCTATTTTGGCCCTGAGAACTGTTTTAAAGGCCTCCGAGAGGGTTAGTTTAGAATCGACTGAACCCACATTGTCTTCAAAGTATTGTGCTGCTCCCTTCCTCCTCTACTCCCTAAATTCCTCCCCCCTAAAGAACCATGGGTCTATCTGCAGGGGTAGTGTGTAATCTTTTTGGGGGCCTATCAGCCTTGCCTCTACTGGGGAATGATCAGACATCCCTTGCACCACATGCCTTACATCATTAAACCCCCCTAAGCCAGGGTGTTGATTAATGAGGTAGTCAAGCCTGGAGAGGCTCCCAGTTGTCGACGTTAAGTGAGTGTATTGTCTAGCTGTTGGATGTTGGTGCCCTAAGCCCATGGCCTACAGAAACCCTCCCAGTTGGCCCACCCCCTCTCTGGAGTGCTGTCCGACCTATCTACTCTTGCCAAATCCATTTCTGCTGATAGTATATCATTCATGTCGCCTCCCAGGATTAGCCTGCCCTCTGGCAGCTGCTGTAACAGGAGACCCAATGCTTCCAGCGTGGCGTTCTGAATTTCCGGGGGTGAGTATACCGAGCAGAGGTTGATTCTCTTCCCCTCACAGGTCCCACTAACTACCACATAGCACCCTAATGTGTTCGTCCATAGCTTGTCCTGAATGAAGGGGAATGCTCTCCTACATAGGATACCCATCCCCCTGGATCCGGAGGTGTTCCCTGCGTGCGCTAGTAAGGTGTATCCAAAGCTATCTAGGGCCTTACAGTGATTACCTTTTAAATTAGTTTCTTGTAAGAGAACCACATCTGGCAGATGTGTTTTGAGGTATTGCAAGACCATTGACCTTTTAAGCTTGCCATTGAGTCCGTTCACATTCCAGGTCCACACTTTAAGTGAGGACCCCTTCGGATTACAGTCTGCCATACCTAAATAGTTTCGGGCCAGGTGTCCCGTATTCATCTGTTGGAACGGCATCCCTGCTGTGGTTATCCTGTCCTCTATCCAATGTTTGCTCCTATTGTACATCCTCATTGCTCCCTGCTCCCTGCTCAACTAACAACTTAACTTCCTCTCTTACCCCCCACCCCCTCCCTGCTACGCTGCTTTTAAGGTTGTGGCAACCCCAACTTTCCAACCTGCAGAGCACCTGTCACCCCAAAACTAACAATACTCTGTATATGCAACTGGGGGTTGCTCGTTCGACCAAGACAATAAAAAGAAAAAAAACTAAAACCAAATACAACTTCCTTCCCTCCCATCCGGGCCCAGTGCTTGATGATTGTCACTATATGTCTCTTAGGGGCCGTCTACCGGGTGACCTCACCAGTCCAGCATAATCCCAATGTCTCGGTATTCATGCCCATTACTTCTGAAACATCCCGGCGGCGACCCACCGGCTTCCTCAGTTTTACCTCTGTGAGGGTCTCTCCCGCTTCTGATTCTTGAGTCTCTGCCACTGTATGTGGGTCGTTGGACTCCGATGCGCCAACTGATGGCCTCGATCGATTCCAGCCTCCTTTCTGCCTCTTTTTGTTCCATGCTTCCGATTGGGATCTTTCCCTTTGTCGCGGCCCACTGTTCGCCAGCCATCCAGCCATTCCCCTGCCTCCTCTGGTGATGCGAAATGCCAGGTTTTACCATTTGCTATGACCAGCAGTCGTGCTGACAAGAGCATCGAGTATTTCAAGTCTCTGGCTCTCAGTTCCTTTTTCACTGATTAGAAGCTTCTCCGTTGCCACTGCACTTACAGTGTGAAATCCGGGAAAAATCTGATTAGGGTGTTTTCATAATGAATATCCCCTTTTGTTTTGACTGCTTGCAGGATAGCGTCGGTGGTTGAATATTCTGGCAATATTTGTGCGAGGCGGGCCCCTTGTTTTGGGGGGGGGACACCAGTGCTCTATGTGCCATCTCGATGGAGATCAAATTTAGGCAGCCTGAGGGGTTGTAGTTTGGTGGCGATGAGGTATTCCAGAAATAGGTCTACACTAGGGCCCTCCGCCCCTTATGGAACCCCCACTATTCTGATATCGTTCCTTCGTGCCCTCCCTTCTTGATCCTCCAGCTCAGAGGCCATGTGCGAGGCCTGCTGCGTTAGTTGTTGTACCTGGTCTTCGAGGTGATTCGTTGTAGACTTGGGGTGACTGATATGGGTCTCGGCTGTTGCCTCTTTCTCACTTAACTTCGAAAGGTCAACCCTGATCAGCGTGACCTCGACCGAGTCAATTTTCGGCTCTAGGGAGCCCTTTACGTTCTTGATCGCCGCCATTATATCAGCCATTGAGGGTTCTTCGCCTCCCCCTTCCCCCTCCCCCACCGTCCTCGTTTGTTTGCACCGGGCCCGCGCCTTTGGGTTTCACCATCCTCTCCTCGGTTGCTGCCGGGCCTCATGGGGCAGGGCCATCGGATCGTCTCCACTGCACAATGGAGACACCTTTCAGGGTCCCCCACCTACTTGATGTCTGCCACACATCTGGCCTTCTGAGCTCTGCTGGATATCTCCCAAACGTCTTTTGGGGGAGGGGGTCTTCTCTGAGCGGCGGTGTGTAGCGTCACCTACACTCACCCCCTAGGGTGACTGTTCGATGCCCCTTCCTCCGAGGGCCCGTGGCTGCCCCGGGCCCAACGGCCTGACTGCCCCCGACCTTGGCGCCCACTGAGGTTTCTGCAGTGGTGGAGGGCCTGTAAACTATGCCGTAGGCCTACTGGTTCATATGGCTGCTTGACTCCCCACACTTTTTGCCCCAGCCAGCTGCCACGACACTCCGCAGCGCCAGCGACTCTGCTGGCATCGCAGTGTTCCTACCATGGGCTGTCCCGGCCTATGGATGATTCCGGCAGGCTCGTCCGCACCTCCCAGACCCGCCCGGGCCTCTGGGCCCCGACGACCTCCCACGTACTCCGGGCTTGATCTTCGTCGACCCCCAGGTGCAGCACGCCGCCTACCACGATCTCCGGAGAGGCCGATCGCCGCACTCACGGTTCTGTTCCGGCCTGAGAGGCCCAGCCCACAGGGCCCGCACACTCCGCTCCGGCTGCCTGGGCTCTCCGGCGATCTCCGGCGCCATGCCCCACCGAGTGATCCAGGCTGGTAGGAAGGGGCTGGGGGTCGTCCCCTCGTCACTCCATTTCTTTCTGCATGGATTTATGACCCCCAAGGGGTCAGGATTTGGTCTGATATTCGGGCCCGGACAGGAGCTTCACTACAGTGCGGCCATCTTGCTTTTGGACAAGCCACACCCCCCAATGGATGCAATCTGGCCGCGGGTACACTATTCATCAATAAAGATTTTTGCAGTTGGACTAAAATATACAAAACTATAGACCCATGGTAAAAGTGCTGTTGGCAGCCAAGAATGCTTTGCAGAATAGTGTAATGATCTGCTAGGTACATGTTATTTTTTTAAATCTGTGTCAATTCCGGTTGTAGGAAAATCTATTTATTTACCTGGTACCTCCATTTTTTATTTGGCAAGATAACTGGCATGTAAGAACTGCACAATTGGCTTAAACGCCAAATGTACTATATGGGACGCAGTGTAGTCACTACAGGCCATGCTGCAGGATTAAAAGACTCAGTTGCATAATATTTCTAAGTGAAATATGCAGGGGTCGTGGCTTGGACGCCGATGGAGTAGGCGGCAGAGCTCGTGAGCTCCGTCCCGCCGGCTGCTGTTCGGACCCATCCTGACAGCCCACGGGGTACCGAAAGACCATCGCTTGTAGCCCCACACCCCTGGATCAGGCAGGTGACAGCGTGGACCCCCGAGCATTAATACCATGCGGAGAACGGCGAAGGAGAAGAATCCACAGCGGAGGCAGAGAGACGTAAAAATGACGGCGCACGACGGTGCTGAAAAGTCAGAGGCTGTGATGGGCGCATCGGCGGAGCCCCGCCGACAGACCAACATCATCGAGGCATAATGGACTAGATGAGCTGGGGACAACTCACGCCTGAAAAGTGGGTACGCGCGGCAGGAGAGCTGTAATGCTAGCCGGTCGCCTGCTGAGGAGCAGTGGCGTGCTGGGGGAGGCACTGACAGTGGCGCCTGCACAGCAGGAGGGTTGGGGGGGACCCGCCCCGAAGATCAAGATCCCTACCACAACAGGCAAAGAGACACCAGCAGCGCCGGACCTATAGATGCGACTACAGCGCGAAACGGGCCCTGATAACTCCCAAGGAAATGTACAGCGAGGCAGAAGGGTGCGCGAAAACAAGATGGCGGCGCTGGTCGGCGGTAGGAGCTCCCGCTAACTGAGGGCTGTTCCAGCCATAGATAGCTGTGGTGGAGACCTGAAATGTGAAATGTGGAACTGGGGGCGCGAAACAGACTCTGGCCTGATGAGTGATAGCGTGGGGACCTGCACTACAACGGATCGGTTGTTGTAAACGACCAAAGATCTAAAGAGAGCACCGGAGAGCGCCGCCACCGAAGGAAGGAGCTGAAACTCCCTTACCCCATAGCCGGAACGCCCAGACAGGACACTGTGGGGAAGGAGCAGGACGAAGGGACGGGGCTGTGCCCGCAGCAAGCTGAAACCGACCGAACAACCCACTGACAGAGTTGCGGATGGGCCTCCCCTTTTCTCCACAGCCTGACTGCCACACACCAGACCACGTAGGCAGGTGACCTGTGTCAAGGGCCCTACCCCCGGAACTGCAACAGACGAGGCTGTGGCGGGCATGATCAGAGTGCGGCGCCTCCCCACTCAACTTACAAGCGGGTGACAGACTGCAACATACAGGAGACGCCGGTTTAGCGGACGGCGCAGAGCACCGAGGCCCACGCTAAGCCGACTGCACGTAGCCAGAGGTCTGATACATACAACAGAGGAAGACGGCACGGCACTGGGACCCCCTGAAGGAGACAAGATGATTTTCCCCCATCTCAGTGGAACAGGGCGCTCACGGACATAACAAACAGAGAATGGGGAAACAGATTAAGAGGAAAGAGAAGGAGGATGCGCAAATAGACATACCCCCAACGCCGAATGCGCCTGAGAGCTCGACTCTACAGGATATCCTGCAGGCCATTAATGCCTCGAGCGAGAGGCTGGAGACCAAAATTGACTCGATAGGGGCAGATATGGTATTGCTGCGAGATGATCACCAACGCCTCATGAAAAGAGTTACGGCCAATGAACGTCAACTCTCTGACACTGCCCCGGCACTCACGGAACTGAAAGAGCAACTCACGGGGCTGGAATTGAAGGTGAGAGTGCTTGAACTCAGGGCGGAAGATGCGGAAAACCGATCTAGAAGAAACAACGTGAGAATAACGGGTCTCCCCGAGAAAAGGACCAGACATGGTGGGGTACTTTCAGGGGTGGCTTCGCACAGCGGTGGCACCAGAGGGCCTCTCGCCATTCTATGCCTTAGAAAGAGCACACCGAGTGCCAGCAAGGCCGCCTCCGCCGGGGGCGCCACCACGACTGGTGATAGCGAGACTACTACATTATTGCGACAGAGACCATATACTGGCGCAAGCCCGACGGAAAGGCGAAATAAAAGTCAACAATGTGGTGGTGCGCCTCTTCCCGGACTTCTCGAGGGATGTCTAACAACAAAGGAGCTCCTTCATGAGTGTCAAAGCCAAACTCTGCCAACTAGAATACAAGTACGCAATGCAGTACCCAGCGAAACTACGAGTGTCCACCCCGGGCGGAACGGAATTCTTCACCTCTCCACAGGAGGCATGGACATGGCTGGAGCAGCATTGAGGAATATCGCCACCAAAAGACCTGGGACGCCGGGGGAACTGACGCAGGAGATCTTGCAGTAAGGACGTCAGGACGGGCACACTGGCGCCGACGCAGGCGGAGACGCAACTGGAACGGCGGAATGCTATGCAAGTAGTAGCTCTGATCAGCGGAAAGGAACTCACCAGAGGCAACTCAGAAGTGGGCGGATCAGGTACAGACTCGGGTTCTGAGCGGGACTCCAACATCTCGGAGGCGCCGAATAGCGAGCTCTCCGTCGTGACACCTGGTACAGCAGACGAGATCATCTGACAATGAAGGTAGGAGAGCTTCAGTGAGGGGGAAGGCGAGAGAGATACACTGGGGCACACAGATGAACTAATGCAATACGTGTGCTGAATGCCGGGCGGACGCGTCGGAAGTGCCCATAGACTCACCCCCTAACTTTGTGGACGACAGTCCAGGTACTTGAATTCTTGGTTTGGATGGGAGGGTTTTGCCTACTTGTCCTGGGGAAGGGGCTTTGGGAACTTGATATAATGTTGTTTAACTGTTGAGAAGGGAAACACGAGTTGCACTATCTACTCATTTCAGTGGTTGTGGGATGGCACATTCGGTCTGTGCGGGAAGGGAAGTGGGGACGGAGGGGTGGGCGCCAAAAGAAGGAACTGGGATATGGCAGTTGACACGAAGTATAAGTGCTTAACCTGGAATATACGGGGCATGCATACGATGACCAAATGGTATAAAGTCTTTTCTTACCTCAACAGACGGGGGGTACAAATAGCGCTCCTCCAAGAGACACACCTCACGGCAAAGGAGGGCCAAGCTCTGCAGAAGAGATGGCGGGGACAAACATTCTACACTACATATTCTGCTTTTGCCAGGGGCACCTTGATCTGGGTGAGGGCGGGAGGTCCATTTCAGGTCACCAATAAACTAATAGACCCAGAGGGCCGCTATGTAGCGCTGAGAGGGAGATTGGAGGGTAGAGAAGTGAGCATTGTCAATGTGTATGCCCCGAACGTGGACCAACCCCAATTTTTAGCGCGACTATCCCGACAGATAGCCCCATATCTGACGACCGCAGTGCTCATGGGCGGAGACTTTAATGCCATTGCTGTTGACTTGGACAGGTCACACCCGCCGTTGCCAGACTCACCAACGGTCCACCATGCACTGGCATTTTGAGACTGGCAGGGACATTGGAGACTGGTGGACTCACGGAGAACTCTGCACCCCCAGGACGGAGACTACTCATTCTTTTTGTCGACGCATGAGGTACACACACAGCTGGACACATTTTTATGCACACTGGACATGAATGGGCAGGTGAAAAGTACTGAATACCTGACAAGGACAATATCCGATCATAACCCCTTATTACTGGGCCTCAGCTGGGCGGGTTGGGCTCCGGCCATCCCTACTTGGCGACTGTGCCCCGAGACATTGGAAGACCAGGTCTTTAAAGAAGGTACCAGAGAAAAGATCACACAATATTTAGAAGACAATGAAGGGACGGTATCCTCCCCGCTCCCGGAATGGGATGTCTTTAAGGTGACTATTAGAGGCCATTGTATAGCAGAGATAACAGGGGTCAGGTGTACACTGACCGCGGAAGTTATAACTGCTGAAAAGGAGCTAAGATGGATAGAGCGGAAAAGACCGGAGCGCCCTGATCTGCAGGATGCACTCCTAGAAGTGTGCAAGACTGTGGCGCGACAGACAGAGAGACTACGGGCCTTTGAGTATAAACAATATCTGGACCGCACGCATGCGGAACGCGACAAATCAGGCTCATTGCTGACGTGGCTCGCCAACCCACACAACAGGGGGTCATTGACGGTAGAATTGGAAGACAACGATGGGTGCAGACAGTATACACAAGACGATATCAATGACATCTTCGCCAAATACTATCCCAAATTATACAGCAGTGTTGTGGGGAGCGGAGGAGAGGCACTAGGAGATTACCTCAATGAGCTGGAACTCCCTCAACTAGAACTTGAGGAAGCAGAGGAATTGGGGGCGGGCATCTCCCTACGGGAGGTGAGAGTAGCCATTAAGCATATGGCGCGCAACAAAACGCCGGGGACAGATGGACTCCCGGCAGAGTTCTACATGACATATGCTGAGGAGCTGGCTCCTAAGCTGGTTGTGTTCTACCAGAGAGCAAGAGAGCTGCACCACCTGCCCGACACTATGAGGGAAGCTCTAATAGTCCCTGTACTTAAGCCCAGAAAACCGCCCCACGATAAAACTGCATATAGACCACTGTCCATGCTGAACATGGACTATAAAATATTAAGCAAAATTATAGTGAATAGATTGCTTCCCTACATGCCCCAGCTAGTGCACACGGACCAAACGGGATTCATACCGCAAAGGAATACTGCCATTAACATCAGGCGCCTCATGGCCATAATGAGAGCAGAGGACTATGCCAAAGACGAGGCTGCAATATTTGCAGTAGATATCGAAAAAGCGTTTGACAGCCTAGAATGGCAATACCTCTATAGAGTTTTAGAGTGATGGGCCTAGGCGCGGTATTCATAGAGTGGGTGAAACTACTATACTATCAATTCTATTTGCACTGAAAGTACATCTTATGGAGTTTTAACAATGCAATTTTTAGATGTAAAATATAGTTTTAATTTTGAACCTTTTTTGGATCAAATAGAACCTCCCCATGCACGAGCACTTTATATTCAACTAAGATTTGGTTCACTTCCATTGAATCTCTGGAAATGTAAATGGACAAATGCTGGACTATCGCCTATTTGCCCAATATGCTTAAGTGCAGAAGAATCTATTGAGCACTTTCTCTTCTTCTGTCCTATGTACAAGGCTATCAGGAGAGCTTGGATCATTCCAGTCTGCCGATTGTTCTCTTTTTCCAGGCCAATGGAAGCTCTTCGGATTTTACGATTGGACACTTCACAGTGCATTGTCTTTGCTGTTTCAAGATTTTTATTGTATGCGTAGTGGTTGAGATCCAAGGCCCTGAAATGAACTTAATGTGGTGATGTCCTTGGACAATTGACTTTTTTAATCCCCGTATATGTCCTCTTGCTGCTACTTTTAAACTTTTATCTGAGGTGGGGGTTTAAAATGGATGTAGTAATTATTATCTGATTGTTTTTTTTAAAGTTTTGTATTTAAATGTATGTTTTGTATGCTGTTGTAATGATCATATGATTGGTCGAAATAAACTATCTATCTATCTATACGCGCGGATCCCAGAGCAAGGGTGCGGACGGGGAAAGTGATCTCCCAGAGCATGAGGGTAGAGAGAGGGACTAGACAGGGATGTCCTCTCTCCCCTCTTTTATTCACACTGGCCATGGAACCGCTGGCGTGTCGGGCCAGAACGGGACGGGACTATGCAGGGCTGCCGATCAACGGCATTTATCATCGCATAGCACTCTATGCGGATGACTTACTCCTCTTTTTGCAAAATACAGGTGGAGATTTGCAGGGGGCCAGGGATATGTTAGAAGAATTTGGTGCTCTTTCGGGATTGCGAGTAAGCTGGCAGAAATCTAAGGTATTCCCTGTGACGCATAATAGACGACCTCCAGAGGATCTGGAGACCTTGCAATGGGAATCCACATGCCTAGAATATCTGGGAGTGACGATATACTATGGCACGGCGGACCTGGTGGAGGGTAACGTGGTAAGGGGGATACGAGCCCTCCGCACCTCCATGGACTTTTGGGGGTCCCTCCCGCTGTCAGTGGCAGGCAGGGTGGCCCTCCTGAAGATGGTGGTGCTGCCCCGTCTGCTATACGTATTAGGGACACTCCCGATCTGGATCCCTTGTGCGACATTCCGTGAACTAAACTCACAGATCATAACTTTCTGTGGGGGACAGGGCTCAGAAGAGTGGCACTAAGCATGATGCAGCGCTCTACAGCCACGGGAGGGCTAGAGGTCCCTGACCTCGAAGCTTATTACCTGGCAGCACAGCTGCAATGGTTCGTAAGATGGTTGGCGAGCAGCAGAGATCCAGAAAGGGTACAATCACCATTTGCCCCAGAACCCCAAGTCCTAATGAAAATATTGTTACGGCTGCGGCAGAGACCACGTAGGAAGACAGACGAGGAGACAGTGATTACGAGGTGCTGGACGAGATGGCTACAAAGATCGGCTGCAGCGTCCCCTACTCTCCAGACATACCCATCGACATGCTCTGCCAGTTACCGCATGGAGGGGGCTGGGCTAGATGACTGGAAGGAAGCAGGGCTGAAAGTAGTCGGGGACCTCTTTAGAGGATCCCAAATGCTTCCATTCGAGGACCTACGAGAGGAGTTTAACCTCCCGCAGGGACATTTCCTACTACATAGAGCTGTTATGGTGGCATTCCGAAAACACTGGACAACGGGGGCGACAGAAGCTAGAGTGCTAGATTGCTGTAGATATGCAGTCCTTTCTGCAGGTCGGATAAAAACAGTCTCTTGCATATATGGAGCCATCAGGCGGGATGTTCAGAGGCCCATGGAGCGACTGAGAGCACAGTGGGAAGAAGACTTAGGGGTACCAATCATAGCAAAAGACTGGGATGCCATTGTGGAACACACCCTGAAGGTCTCTAGAAATGCGAGGTTCAAGCTCATAAACTACTACGTGCTTCATAGGGCGTACCTAACGCCAGCCAGAATCAGGCGCTACTTCCAAATGGAGGAAGCGGCATGCCCACAATGTGGGAATGGGGAGGCGCACATTCTTCACATGCTGTGGGATTGCCCAGGCTTGAGGGAATTCTGGGAGGAGGTACTAGAGACTGTTGGGAGCGTCATAGATGGGGAAATTGAGCACACACCGCGCCGCTGTATACTCCACTGGTTCCCGCACACGGCCAAGACAAAGACTACTGGAAGATTCCTAGACTTAGCATTTGTACTTGCGAAAAGGGAAATCACAAAGAATTGCAAGTCCACAAGAGGCCCCCAAATAGGGAACTGGAGAAATGGGCAGCCACAGAACATAGAGTCTTACTGCGTGCAGCGAACAGAGGCGTGGGAAACCTAGAAATAGCGAGAGCCTGGGGGAACCTAGTGAATGACCTGCAAACACCAGACCTAGATGATACAGCAGATGACCAGCCGGATTCGCCACCACAGAACAGGGACAATGAAATAGGGACACTAGAGATACGAGAGAGGTAAAGGCCCTAAGCCATGGCAAAAGATGTGAAAGCCCCCGCTTTCCCGCACCCCCGCCCACTTACCAAGCATCGCCCAAAGTAAGGACAGCACAGATAGACGAAAGTTTAGCACACACCGCTGACACATACAACTGACACTAAGTAACTCGTTTGGGGGGATGGTGGTGGGGTGAGAGTTAGAACTGGTTGAACCTGTTGAACAGCTTAATCTGAACAGATATTGACATGGAAGAATGAGAGAGTAATGTAATGTACACTACGGAACAAATGTTTAATACTTGAAATGTGAAAGCTTCAGCAAGTGTTATCTGAACCAAATGCCAATAAAATCTGTTTAAAAAAAAAAAAAAGTGAAACATGCAAAGTATTTTATCTTGCGTGATTCTGCAGTAAGAGAGATCAACAGTGTAATTTACAGCATAGGTTTCAGGGCAGCTTTCCACTAAAAATAGCTGCTTAGAGCATAAATCCCACAATAGTGCAACTTGGCTTAAGAATAACACTGCAATTTCATTATATCTGCATTTTACTAAATAACAAAAGTTACACTTATTGTTAAACTTTAACCATGTCACAAAAATGATTTCTAGAAGTGTTAGTTATTGCCTCATGAACCATACAAGTTCTGTGAGACAGGTTCCTCCTGCAGTGCCTCTATTTAGATTTATCACAGCTGGGCTTTGCCCAGAAAGGTGTCAAATAGTATGAATTCAATAAAAATTTGTCTGTGTTAAAAAATCATAACCATAAAAACAGAAAGATATGTACATGGCAAATGACAAAATGTGAAGGATAAATAACTAAAAAGTGAGAAATTAAACCTAAAATAAAATTAATCAATAAAAAAGTCTAATTCATATAAGCTAATCAGGGACTGAACATCTCATTTTAATGGCCTTAACGTAAAAAGAACTTATGGCATGATAAGTCATAGGAGTAGATAACATTTAAAGATATAGGAAGGCTTGACTAAATATTGTGAAATTCTCTCGTCCCAAAGGTACAGGTTATTTAAATTTGAGCAAAACTATAAAAATCACAACAACAAAAAAACTGAATCATGGTTTGTACAGATCTTTTTCAAATTTCATTTTTTTTTTTACAGTTTTACAAAGAGCAAACTAGGCCCAAAGGCATAAGAGCGTTTTATATGAGCACCAGATTACACTACACAAGGCCAGACTGATGTTTTTTAGGAGAGCGAAGGCAGATGATTTGCCTAGAAACACAGGATGTTGAGCTGGTTCCCCAGTTCCAAAGTTGGCAACTCCGGCCTTTAGGCCACATCACCCTTGCTGTAATCACAATCACCTTTTTCCCCAAAGTAACAGTGTCAGCAATGCCCATCCTTTCAGAAATGACAATAATAATTGCTTTAAACTAGTTAACAGATTCACACAATGTATAACAAAACTAAATATGGTCCGAAACTTCGATTAGTTTTAAGAGTGATAAATTACATGTCGATTTCTTAGGACTCCCTTAGTAATGCTTTTGTTGTAAAAGCATGCTTGGCCGTGAGTATTATCATATTTTACAATATTCCAATGACTTTCATATACCTCTGGCTGATCTGTATCAAGACACACAATTTGACGTAATTTAACCAGTAAATCATATGGCTGGCCTCCAATTCAAACTAAGCCTGAATGAAAACGGAAATTATGGAAAAATTACCAAACATTCTGTGAAATTACATGTTACTAATCAAAATGCCAGTATGCCATTTTGCACTATTTTTTAAAGCAAGAGGCACTCGAGGACGTATTTCTTGCAAAATAAATAGTGCAAAATCTTGTGTGGCGCGAACAGATATTCCATTCAGTTCTTTCACATTGTACCTGTGATAGGATTTTTACCCAAACAAAGTCTCAGGTAAGCAGCGTGGAGTAACGCCGTAACCTCGGGAATTTCACATAGTAATCGCAAGGCAAAATGCAGGGAATTATGCAAAATTATAACCAAAATTTAACCCTGATTAGTTAAAACTATCTCAAGATTTAAACAGGCCACCAGTAATCTATAAAAGTAATAGAGCCAACTTTATTTAATCGTCCAGATAACTTGGGCCTAATTCCTCATGACATAAAAATGTGTGGTACTTTAAAGTAAATGCAACAAATGTCTGCAAAATCTATTTCCTCTACCTCTAAGCTGGAAAGATCTGTAACGCCTAAATTTACACGCCATAGGTGGCGACGTATATACATTTATTTTTATAGATGGTGATCATGAGTTGCAGTGGTGTATTCGCTAATCGAGTGGCAAAATTGAACACTGCCTCCATGAACTAAATACATGTAAGCCTCCTGGATTGTAACAAAGTAATCGAAAATATTGGTGTTATCAGATGGTAAACCTATGTAAGAAAGCTTGAACTTTCTGCAAGACTTTAAAAAAATCTTTTTATGAACATTTTCCACTCAAGACAGTGTCACCATATCATTGTATAATGACTTTCACAAGAAACAAGTAATAGATCATATTTACCTGGCCATGTTTTAACTGCAGTCATTTGCCTTATGGTCACAACATAATAATACTAATGCAATGTCAACTAGCAATAGTGTGATGTAATATCTTCAAGGATAAGGCGGTGGGTCATTTCCCTGTAAGAATTTGATTTCTCTATGGAATACATTCCAGGTGCTACTAATGTTATGGCAGATTGTCTTTTGCGTCTGGTTGACAGTGTGTAATCTGGGGTTAGTAAGGAAGACATGGACATTGTGGATGAGTTTGATGTGAAAGTGTGCGAGATCTCCTTGGGAGCAATCAAAGAGGAAGAATGGAAGGAGGAGTTAAAGAAGGATTCTGAGCTTGTGAAAGTGATGGACCTGATTCTGGAAGACAAAGTGGATAAGCTTGAGAAACCTTGGTCGTTGTTGAGTGATGAATTGGCCATTTGTAATGAGATGCTTACTAAGGGCACGAGGTTGGTTTCCCCGGTGAGTCTGAGGGACAACATCATTCGAATGGCCCACAAAGGGCACATGGGAATTTCGAAAACCAAAGAACGCATTAGACAGGATTTTTGGTGGCCCGGTTTGGATCTCATGGTGGAACGTGTGGTGCATGAAAGTGTACCTTGTTCTATGAGTGATGAGATACTCAGGCCGAGGCAGTCACCTATGGTCTGCAGAAAATTACCTATGTGTCCTTGGGAAGAGGTAGCTATAGATATTGTTGGACCTCTTCACGGTGAACATCGGACACCGTATTTGATTGTTCTTCTAGATTTATCCTCCAGATGGATTGAAGTGAGTTGTGTGCGTGATATTACTTCTCAATGTGTGATAAAATTTCTGGATGCAGTTTTCCTAGATTCTTCTTGTCGGACAATGGTCCACAGTTTTGTTCACATGAATTGGAGCAATATTTGGAAGGTTGTGGAATTGAACACAAGAAAACTTCTCTTTATCATCCAGAGACTAATGGAGCCATTGAGAGAATGAACAAAACTTTGAAGGAGGGAATTCAGTTGGCGAGGGTGAACAGTTTGAATTGGAGAAATGAGTTGCAAAACAAGATTTCAGCCTACAGATTCACACCTCATTCCTCCACGAGGAAGACTCCATTTGAATTATTCAAGGGGAGATCTCCTTAGCTCATGTTAATTGTAAGGGGGAAGAAGTGTGATGTAGCTTGGTTCTATATGGAATGTCAAGGGCAGACGGAGTGCGGATTCGATTGGTGACAGTTGACCGCACTCGCTAATGGATGGGGTGTTAATAAATGCCTCTTGATTTTACCTGTGTCTTCAGAGGTTTCTTTGTCATTACAAATAGTAATCCCCTTTACCTCTTAATTAAAACTTTCGCCAAGGCCTAACTTTTAATTAAATGCAAGTCTTAGATCTGGTAGAATTTGGTCCCTTAACTAAAATCATGTTTTCAAGAGTTTGGTAGTTCAAGAATGTTCATGTATGTTACGTAATTGTCTAACAAGTTCCTAAGCGAATTCAAACAACGTCATCCACATAGAGCAAAACAGGATTTGTCTTTGTGCACAGTCTAGGGGGTGTCCGGATTCTGATCCCTCAAACAAAAGTCTAACTGATTTGTGTATAAAGTAAAATAGTTAAGGGGCACGGACGAACCCCCGACGAACACCTCTCCCCAATTCAAAGTTTTTGGGGCACTCTTCCCTAGGTCAAAATCTGATTTGTAATGTTTCAATGTAAATGGCTCAATTACCATTTAGAGGTAAATTCACCCCATAAACTTTAAACAGCCCAAGGTTTGGGCCTGTTCATGTGGTTATATGCTGAACTGCAGTCTAAATGTAAATACCCTCCTTTGATTACAGCTTATTTGGTAGATAGCAGACATAAATTAAGACACTGTTATATTGCCCCAGGTCGACTTGAAAGCAGTTCTGAATTTCCCCAACGATCTCTTTGGTTTATGCGCAAGCTTGAATTCCAATAATTAAATCCCTTCCTACCATTTTATAAATAGAATCTATTAAGGAGATCAGGCAATATCACCTGGAGTCTGCTGTGTCTCGTATTTTACACACAGGGGACATTCATGGCGTTTGAACAGGAAATCAAAATTGTTGAGATACTAGCATTATTTAACAAGTCAGTTAACAAGGAACTCCGTAATTCAAGGTTGTGTTTAAAGAAATAACTGAGCATCCAATCAGGCCCTAGGATTATTCCAGAGGGCCTATCTTTGACAGCACCAAACTACACAGAAAGAATGAAACTAAGTCTGGAACTCAAAGTGGTTAGCACGGTAATTGCTTGATAAGAACTTGCGGAGCCATAAATGTTACACAAGTGCGGAACCAATATTGCTAAAATATGTGTCTGTACCTTATATTCACAAGGGTTTCTTCTGATATAAAGAGCAATCGACCATTCCCCCCCCCGCCCCCAAAAAAGGGCTAATCCTTAGCAACATCATCGTCAATTAAATCCTCCCATGCTTGGTCTCTTCTCAATAACTTCCATTTATTATTGAATTTTCATAATTACCTCTATGGGCATTAAGTTCCTACTGATTATGAGGGAGTGCTTCAAATCATGTTGAAGATTCAGATTAAACACACAAAAGGTGACGGGACAAATGCCTACATAGTCTAGACCACATGCAATTGCTCTGGGAAGCTATACCTTACTGACGAGGCCTAGCAAAAAGAAAACTGCTCTGTGGTTACCGGTGTTCCCTTCCGGAAGGGCCCTAAACTGGCAATTGGGTAAGGATGGTTCCCACGAGGAGCAGCTTCAATACAGCTCTGCATGTGGAGGGCTTCTGTCTAGAATGGCACAGTAGATGACAAAGAATGGGTTGGATTACTAATCAATGTGATTGCCAGTAGTTTTGACTTCAAACATTCCTCCCATCACCAATTGTGTGTTTGAAGATTCTGGTAAACCCCCAAAAAACACGATCTGTTAAATTGTTTGCCTGGGTTATTAAGGGTGATATAAAAATGCTAGAAACTGTGTCTCAGATTTAAGTAAAGGCACCCAAGATATTATGAACCCCAGCTATTTCTTCCAAACATAAACAGATTTTGTACAATGGAATGTGATTATCCTGCTGCAAGGCCAACATAGAATCAATCATCCCCAAACATAACCTAATAACCACCATCCATAATCCGTAGATCTTTCAACAAAATGATGCTATATTGACTGACAAAGTCAGTCCAACCATTATTTACTAATTTTGATTGGAGACCACCAATGTTCCACAAATAAGGCTACTTGGAGACATACATGAGCAGTCACTATCTCCTCTAGAGATTCATGTGGCAAAAATCTGTTGGACAAAGGGCATAGAGCAGAAAAATGGACTTCTACTTTTGTGCTCGACATTGCAGGTGACTGTGACTTAGCTTTATAAAAAAAACTAAGAGAACTGCTTTAATCTTGAAGTAAGAACAAATGCCACTGTTTACAAAGTCAAATAATCTGCTCACCAAACATGCTTTTTGATGTTTACTACCACATAATCCCTAGTCACAGATTTATGTGAGTTGCCCACCGAACCAACAAATCTCATCATAATCAAAGCCAATTCTCCCCCTACCCACATTAGAAGTTACTCTAGGCACAGTGTGTGTTTTCAGTTGAACAAACTCTTCTCTTTGAACATCCAGTAACACCACAAAAAAGCTGTTGCCTGTGGTAGCAAGAGAGAAGAATTAGTCTACTTCAGAGTTTTCGTTGCAAGGCTACCTTTTAGAGACTAATCATTGTTAACCTTTTCTGATGATCTTGAGCATCGAAAGTGAAGAACGAAAGAGGATATATCGTTTGGCAACTTGTTAGGTGAAGCCTCAATGGTTTGAGTAGCATGATCTCAATACATGTGGCACAGCCACTGGTGTATAAAGAGTTCATTGTTAAACACTCATTTATGTTATTCAACAGATGTAAAACCAAACACTGTAATATCAACAGCAGAACTCCAAGGGGATTTTCAGGATTGTGTTCAATGAGCTTTGATCTTGGATCTTTGCCTCTCTTTAACGCTGTGTGTCTGATGAATGTCGCAATTCAAAGAGCCAGTATCATCCACATTGTCAGTGTACCCCTATGTGCATCAGCTTGTACTGTGATGATATTCTCAGAAATGCAGACAATAAAACTGTGGGAAGATATGGTCTTGTTAAATTGATCTACTGGGTCAATAGGTATTGTGTTCTAACATTTTCCACCACAGCATCAATGCGTAACTCAACCTGTGCAATCTCCTCCTTAATGACCCCACCCCTTTTTCCCCCAAAAATGGAGAGACAGAGTGCCCGAATCCAACAGATGGTGGCCAGGCAAATCTCGTCTGTCCTTTAACGGGCCCACCTTCACCCAGGCTGCATCCGGGCACACCCATATGAGATGTGTGCTGTGGTAAGCTGGCCACCTTTTATAGGTAGTGGGCAGGGCTTCAGCCAAAGTGGGGCCATGGTCCTTTGAGTCACCCTGAGCAGTCCTGATCTCTTGTTGCCCCTGCTGCTGTACTGTGTGACGCTCACACATTGATATGCTGGGGTATATGTGCCATGAGGTGGTGGGCTGAGCTTCAGCTGACTAAAGGGACACTGGCCCTTTGAGTGCCCCAAGTAGTCCTGATCTCTTCCTGATGCCAGAGATGCTGTATGCTGTAATGTCTTCTGTTTTTAGGACAATTGTGCTTTTAGTGTAGCAGACATGCTGGCAGTTTACTAGCTCCAAAATAAGAGAAATACATTTGGAGGTGCTTAAACTCCCAGGAATATCATCCTAAACTCATCAGATAGTTGAGAGCGGAAAAAGGGAAGTTAAAACAGCTGGCCTACTGAAAGACTGTTACATTTGTGTTGAGAGCAGGGTGAAGAACATACCTAAGACTATGCACATTTTGGATGGGAAGAAGCGCTGCTGGCCAGTGTGCTCCAGGACATCACACACAGTGCATGGCTGAGTTGCTGCACTAGCCAGGACTTTCTGGTGGAGGTGTGTACAGCAAGCGGCTGGAGCACCAGACAAAGGACAGAGGTGGGACTCTGAATTCCAGAGCGGAAAGAATGAAAGATTTTCACTCCTTCATTTACCAAATGAATGCCATGACGTTCTGAAAAGGGACATGGATAGGACTTATAACTAGCCATTACCAAGATTGTGGTATGTCCGTAAGGTGTTTTTCAAGGATTCCAATTGAAAAATATATGAAGGAGGCCTTCATGTGAGGAAGATTTTCTCCTTAATTGTTTGTTATTTTCTTCGCCGCTTGCTACATTTTTTGTCCTAGACCTTTGCTTCTAGCACTTTGATTGTCATCTGAAGTCTATGCTAGGATTCTTGCTTGGCTCTTCTCTTTTTCATAATGCAATGGGGAGTTTGGTACCTTGCAGATTGATCAAAGCACAAAGATTAGCAAGAAGGTTTTTCCCCTTTGTAGCTTTTCCCTCCTTCCCTGACACCTTTAATGTATACATTTCTGTGCATGCTGGCACCCTCGATACGGGAAGGACTGACAATTTCTGTGGAAAAACAAGAAGGAGACTCTACTGAGGTTCTTGGTGTCTAGCTTTAACAGACTGGGTGTCTGGGAATTTTTTATTTTGTTGTCAAAGATATCACCTAGTGCGACTAGGATTTTAAAACAGGCCTTCCCATAGACTCACTGGCTAATGTCCCTAAGGGATAATATATTAGGAGAGAACCAATTTGAGCAGGCTTTCCCCTGGTGGGGGTTGGCAGTACCTATTTCGAATGGTCAGGCCCAAAGGAGGTGTTAACCCCTTAGCTGATAGGGCTTTTCCCACAACCGTGGTAAGTCCATTTTGATGTTTGCGGGCATTTCATGCTTAATCTTTCATAACTTCTTCCACAAATGTTATCCAGGAGAAATATGCATTCTTTTTTTAGCTATATCTTGGGTATTCTAAAGGTACCTTAGGGTTGTAGATACCCATTGAGAAAACTGAGAAAATAGCAAAAATATAGCAAAATGTGGGGTTTGTCTGGAAAACTTACAAACTAGAGCTGTGCAAGAAAGCATATGGTGCTTTTTAAAAAAATGGCTCAAGCAACAGGTTTGTTATGCTAAGATCACTATCGCCCCAGATTTCAGAAACAAGCAGAGTTGTAAAAAATAAAACGTTTTCCACACTTTTAGCATTTTTCTAACTGGTAGCCCCTTTTTTAAAAAGGTTTTTGTGATTTCAATCTACTTTCAGCTTGTGGTGGAAAAAGTGTGATACCTATGGGGGAACCCGGCTAGCTATACATTTCTGAAAACTAGACAATTCTCAATTCAGCAATGGGTCAGTTGTGTAGATTACTCATGGTTTTCCTAAGGAAACTAATCATTGAAATAAAAATAAATAATTAAAATGAGCAGGGAAAAAAGCAATTGGAGATTACAGAAAATAATAGATAAAAATATCTGTAAATTCTTTGTCCCGATGGCCTGGTTACAAAAGTAATATACAGTTATTTCCGTCAGACCCTTCTGGTCACAGAGATACATACCATTTGCTGGTTGTCTAAAAACACGAGATACCTAGAGCCAACAACTGAGCTGCAGCTTATTATGATTTCTTTAGTGTACTGACCCTGTAGTAATTCACATGGTACATTCTAATGAATGAATATGATTGAGTTTAGGAACAGTGGTTGTTTGTACGCCTCTGAATTTGTGCCCGTACTCAGTTGCCACCCAGGTACACTTCCCAATACCCAGACATGTTTAAAAACTAAACACCCAGTGCAGTCTAGGATGCTGTGACTTGTGTGGATCCCACTACATTTTCATACCCACAATTCGCTGCAAATCTCAAACTTTGGCTAAAATCATGCATTTTCCTCACATTTCTGTGAGGGAAAGTTCCAGAATCTGCTCTGATACAATCAATCAATCGGGGTTTGTAAAGCATGACTACTCACCCATGAGGGTCTCAAGGAGCTGGGGGGTTAGAGGGAAGGGCACATCTGCTGATCCATCTGTGCGCTGGGGTTCAGCAGAAGAGCCAGGTCTTGAGATCCTTCCTGAATTGGGTCAGCGATGGGGATTGTCAGAGGTAAAGAGGCAGGGTGTTCCAGGTCTTGGCGGCAAGGTAGAAGGATCTTGCTCCGGTTCTAGTCTTGTGGATCTGTTGGATGGTGGCCAGGGCCAGTTGGGCGGAGCTGAGGTGTCTGGTGGGTATGTGGAATGAGAGGCGGTGGTTCAGGTATGCTCGCCCTGCATTGTGAAGGGCTTCGTAGGTGGGTGTGATGAGCTTGAAAGGGATTCTTTTGTTGACTGGGAGCCAGTGGAGTTCTCGGAGGTGTTCAGTGATGTGTCTGTGGCGGGGTATGTCGAGAACCAGTCTGGCTGCAGCATTTTCAACGTTCTGTAGTTTTTGGAGGAGTTTAGTGACGACGGCGTCGAGTGCGTGGCGGTAATCGAGTCTGCTGCTGATAAGTGCGTGGGCGACCGTTTTTCTGGATTCAGTGGAGAGCCATCAAAATGTCTTTTGAAGCAGCCGAAGCGTGTGGAAGCATGATGAGGAGACAGCGTTGATCTGACAGTTCATTTTGAGCGAGGAGTCCAGTATGAGGCCGAGGTTTTGTGCGTGTTCCATGAGGGTGGGGGGTTCCCAATGCGGTGGGCCACCAGGAGTCATCCCAAGCTGAGGGGGTAGGTCCAAGGATGAGGACTTTGGTCTTTTCCAAGTTGAGTTTGATGTAACTGTTTTTCATCCAGCTGGGAACAGCCTTCATCCGCTGTGGAAGTTGTTTCTGGCGGTTGTTGGTTTGTTGGTGAGGTAGAGGATCAGTTGAGTGTCGTCAGAGTAGGAGATGATGTTGAGTCTGTAGTTCCTCATGATGGCAACGAGTGAAGCCATGTAGACGTTGAAGAGGGAGGGGTTCAGGGAGGAGCAGGTGATCTCCGTGGGTTCGGAGAGGAACGAAGGCAGTCTGACTCACTGTGTTTGACTGGTGAGGAAGAGTGGATCCAGTCCAGGGCCTTGTCGCGGATGCCGGCATCGTGGAGTCTCGTGATTGGGGTGAGGTGGGAGACGGTGTCGAAGGCAGCCGAGAGGTCCAAAAGGATGAGGGCTGCGGTTTCGCCCCAGTCAAGGAGGGAGCGGTTGTTGTTGGTGGTGGTGAGAAGTGCGGTCTTGGTGCTGTCGTTACTTCAGAAGCCGGATTGGGAGATGTCCAGGAAGTGGTTTGCTTCGATGAACTCGGAGAGTGGGGTGTTGATGGCCGTCTTGATGGCCTTGGCTGGGAAGGGGAGCAGGGAGATGGGTCTGAAGTTCTTGAGGTCTGTCGGGTCAGCCGATGGTTTCTTTAGCAGAGGGTTGATCTCAGCGTGTTTCCAGTTGTCTGGAACGTGGCGATCTTAATGGAGCAGTTGCTCTGGGCGATGGCTGCTCTATGGAAGATGTGTTGCAGGCATGGGTGCGACGGGGCTCCAGAGTGGATGATCTTCATGGCCTTGAGTGTGTCATCTGTGGTGAGTGGGATCCATTTGAGCAGGATCTGTTGGGATGAAGTGTGGTTGGGTGAGGTGGTTTTGGGCTTGGTGGGAGGGTCTTGTGTGTCGAAGATGTCAGAGATCTGCCTGATCTTGAGGTAGAAGAAAGTGCTGAGTTTGTTGCAGAGGTCTCGGGAGGGTTGGATGTCCTTGGTCTCGCTGTTGGGCCTGGCAAACTATCTTAGCGGTGGCAAAGAGTTCTTAGCTGTTGTGTGCATTGGCATTTATTCTGCCCTGGAGGGCCATTTTCTTTATGGTTTTGAGGAGGTGGTGGTGTGCGGTGATTGCGGCTTTGAAGGTTGTGTGGGTTTCCGGGGTTTTGTTGTTCCTCCATTTCTTCTCTAGGTGTCTCTGGACTCGTGGAGGGTGGGAGTAAACCAGCTAGCTTTCTTGGAGTGTTGCTTGCCAGGTGCCTTCTTGAGGAGTGCCAGAGTGCCTGAGCAGTTGGTGATCCATTGGTGGAGATTGCGTGCTGCGTTATTAGCATCAGCGGATGTCAGCAGTGTGGAAGTGCTGAGGGAGGCAGTGACATGTTCTTCAGTAACCTTGTTAAAGCATTGGCCAGGGGGGCGTTGAGGGCATTGCTGTGCAGTGGGTTTTGTGAAGGCAAAGTGCATGCAATGGTGGTCGGTCCAGAGGAGTTCGGTGGTGTGTCTGTAGGTGTCGTTTACACTGGCGGAGAAGACTGGGTTGAGCGTGTGTCCTGCTGCATGGGTTGGAGCGGTGACTAGCTGCTTAAGTCCCACGTTTGCGAGGTTCTCTAGAAGGGATGCTGTGTTCTGGTCATTGGGGTTGTCCAGGTGAAAGTTGAGGTCATAGAGTAGGATGTAATGGGTGGAAGCGAGAGCCTTGGGTGCAATGAAGTCAACAATGGCATCGGTAAAGGGCGGGTGGGGGCCAGGAGGTCTGTAGACGAGGGTGCCACGGAAGGTGGTATTGGGGTTGGTCTGGATCTGGAAGTGGAGATGTTCCATTGTTGTCGTTAAGTCGTCCGAGTGAGTGGTCAGGCAGAGGATGATGGTGATGACTCCTCCTGGTCTGTTGGCGCAGTCCTTATGGGTGATCTTGTAGCCATCGGGGATAGCAGTGGTGATGTCCAGGCCAGAGCTAGGTTCTGTCCACGTTTCCGTGAGGAAAGGGATGTTGGGAGAGACGGAGTCGAGGAGGTCCCGGTTTTCTGTGGTGTGTTTGTGGATGGAGCGTGTGTTGAGGAGAATGCAGCTGAGCCTGTCGGGTCTGCTGTTGGCTGGTTGGGCGGCAGGAGGAGCTGAATTGCAGAGGTGGAACAAGGTGCAGCTGCAGTTTCAGCAGGAAAAAAGTTCTTAGGTGGCCTTCAGCGAGGCGGCAGGTGGCGTGGCGTCCAGTGTTGAGGGAGAGGAGGGTGCTGGCATCGTATCGGTGGAAGGTCCGAAGACCAGGGTCTGTGGCGCTGGGTGCGGTCCAGGCGTGGATGGGCGCAGACGGCCTTGCCTTTTGTGCGCCTTCGTTGCGCTCATGGCCGCACAGTGGCTGCCATTAAGTAGTGTGCAGGGGGGCTGGACAGTTGCGAGGTGGGAAAAGTGGGGAGTCTGAAAGTGGCACTGGAGGAGGGGCGGGCCGTGGGGAATCGCAGGGGCAAAACACGGCCAAAAGGCACAAGGAGAGAAAAAAATGTGCAAAAGGGTGAAAGGAACAGAAAGAAAAGGCAGAAAAGCCAGGAAAAAGCTGAAAAAAGAGACAGAGGGCACTCCAGCAGCAGAGCAGTGGTGCTCTACCACTAGACCACCAGGGATGAGAGAAAAATGCAGAGAAAAAGCAGATAAGGCAGAAAAAAAAGAAATAAGACAGAAAAAAGCAGAATAAAAGAGAGACAGGGGGCAGTCCAGCAGCAGAGTAGATACGCTCTACCATTAGACCGCCAGGGATGAAGCACAGGTGGGTGCCTGCGGGTGGAGGAGGGCCTCGAACCACAGACCCCAGGGTCAGAAGATCAACAGCAGGGAGCTTGGGGGCAGCAGCTACCAGGCAGAGCTGCGCAAGGAAAGGAGCAGTCCACTAAAAGGTCAGTGGATTGCATTGGATACACAAAATTCCTACCACCCAGCACTCTCACACTTCTTGAGATAGAAACGGTACCCCACTTGTGTGTCTGAGCCTAATGCCCATGAAAGGAATGGAACAAACCTGAGACCATCTTCGCATGTAGACTATTCCTAACTTGTTGTGTGATCAGAAAAATAGGTTGACTGACTTTTTTTTATATATTACTAAACATCACATTTCTGCTATTTCTAAGCACTGTTACAATAACACTATAGTATTCTAGTTACGATGGCCCTCATTATACCCAATTTGAAAGGATAGAAGGCAGAGTCTGTCTTAGGGAACTTTTTCACAAGTCCCAGGTCAGACGTGGGTATTGTCCTCAGAGTGTGACCATCAAGTCAGTTACTACTGAGTCTTGGGGCTTAACCTTACTATTGAGACCAAAACAGAACACCAAGTTACATGTCTTTAGCACTTGGCCTTCAGTGTAGCGTTGTTTAGCAGTCCAAGGCTTAAACATGAGGGAGCTGCTGGATTAGAGACTCAGAGCAGCTCAATATACCATGCAATTGCAATTAACACATCAATGTACAGCCAGGACTGTGTCTTGTAAAAGAAAGTATTTTACTAATCATACACCATACAATATTGTACACAGATAACAGAGTGCAATAGAATATCACTATACATTCAGGTGTTTTTTTGGGAAAAGTCACTGGTGAACAAATGCTAAACAGAACAATCACTTTGGGCCTCCTAAGAGAGATGAAACAATTTGTTTATGCCAAATTAGCCGGAGCCGATGCTTGAGAATGCTCACTTCCTTAAAGAATGGGCTCTCCCCGCTTTTCATCCCACTTGGTGCTGTTTTGTCTTTGCACAGTATCATCTGTCTTTTAATTTGGTAGAACAGGCAGTGCCTCCTGTGTTCAGCAGTTGTCAGGGGGGCAGTGCTACTCAGGTACGGTCCACCAAGGGGATTGGGAGTGTCTCTGCCCTGGCCCAAATGACTAGGGCTGCTGTACACACTGATTCAGGTAAAAAGTCGCAGTGCCAGTATGAGTACCTGGTGGAGCGAGGATGTGCCTTGGTTTACTGGATCTAACTGCTTTGGTTCTTCCTCTTGCCTAATTACAAACTCACCACCCAAGCAAGCTAGAGGGCCAACCTAGGTTGCAGCTGTGAGTACTCTTTATGTTGGTTGAATGAAGTCTCCTCCGATAGTGGGGGGATACGCCTTTTGCCACAGCATAATACATTTTTCGGTTCTCTTGTTTTCAGTGGAGACCAAGGGGTGCGAACAGGATTCTTTAACGTCCTGATGCTTTTTGGCTGGTTGAGAGGATTTCTCACAAGTTCCACATCACCCTTCATATATGGGTGCACAGACCTAACCTCATGCTCTGGGGATACACAAGGGTTTCTAGCAGCAATGCAGGTTCTTCCCTATATAACTGGAGATGGGTTTGGTTTATTCTGCCTCTACTTGTTCCCAGTTGTTTTCCGAGTGTCTTCATCTTGTATGGGCACCTCTAGAGCCCAACCTGGGTCGTTGGTCAGCTCTCTTCTTCAAAGCAATGTTAAACCAGCCTCTCCTGGCAGGTTGGGAGAACTCATCAGCTTTCAGGACCCAAACCACATAAGGAGAATTGGTGGTAATAAACCAAACCTGGAGCACAAAGTTTCTTGGTCACCACTGGTGTGGAGACCCTGAATTTTGGTATAGAAATATCATCATACTGTCTTGAAGTTTCTGATGTACCTTTATGCTATGGTTGCAGACAGCATTTAGACATTATAAGCTGCAGACAGCATTTTCATATTCCGACAGTCAAGTCGGAAACTAGTTTGGGGCAGTTTTTGTTTTTTGATTATTTCAATCAACTATTTTCTTTTTTTTTGTTTTCAGGTGTTAGCAGGAAGCTGGTGTGGAATTGGGAGTGGTGTTAGACTTAGCCCACTCTAAAGGGTTGCCCACACATTTTTGGCTTCTTCCCTCCTGTTTTCTGATCCAGGTTTTTGTTGACTTTAGGAGTGCTAAAGTGTCTGTACACTCTCCTTTAAACCCGGTAAAGTTGGCTTACACCCAATTGGCACATTGAAATTACTTTGTGAGTCCCTAGTAAAGTGAAACTACATGTACCCAAGTGCATTTAAATTAAATGCTACTAATGGGTCTTCACACACATTGTTCCAACCACTTAAGTAGCTTTTTAAACATGTCTAAGATCAGATATTGCAGCCTGTGTACAGTATAAACTTTAAACTGCCATTTCGAAGTGGAAAAAAAAACCTTATGCCAGGCCTCAACCTTACTTTTTAATACATATAAGTCACCCCTGGAGTAAGCCCTAAATAGCCCTTAGGGCAGGGTGCAGTCTATTTAAAAAATTGGGCATGTTCTTTTAAAATGTACATGTCCTGGTAGTGAAAGACTCTTCCATTTGTTTTCACTACTGCAAGGCCTACTTCTGCAATAGGATAACATTGGGTTACTGGATTACATTTAATAAGTGATAACTTTTGCTTGGGAACTGGCAGAAATGTCATTTTTAGTCTCTATTGAATTGTAATTAAAAACCTCTTTAATTGTAAAGTCGGATTTTAAGTCACAATTCGGAAAATGCCACTTTTAGAAAGTTGGTATTTTCTTGTCCTAACTATTTGGTATCTGCAGTCTGTTTCCTGAGTCACATGACTAGGTGCAGATGGCAGTCAGTCTTTGTGCATTCCTCCCAGAGTGTGACACAAAGGGGTACTATGCATTGTCAGGATGGGCCATCTTGTCAGTATAGGAGGGGCGTAGAAGTCACTTACCATACTTGCACTTCAAAGGGGCTGTCTCAGCACACTCACCGAGGACTTCACACTAGTCTTTTGTTCCCCCAGACATCCTGGAGGGGGGGTCTCCCACTTCAAAGGTGGCAGCAGGTATGAATAGTGGACCCTCAGACGAAATCTTCGGTACACTGCTGGACCTGTGGCTACGACAAAAGTATTGCCCCACTGCAAAAATGACTGCCTAGCTGCCTGTGAAGGAAGATTGTACTTGCTCCTGTCTTTCCAGGTTACCTGAAGTGGCTCTAAGGATCAGCTGACTGACCTCCTGTTCAGAGCAACAAGGACATAAGCTCCAGAGGCCTCCCTGCACCTGCCCAGCTGACCTGCTGCAACTGGACCTGTCAGTGCCCTTCTATCCTCTCCTGGAGTGAGTCCCTGATCCCCAAGAGGCGCCTCCCGAGGCCCTGGGCCCTTGATTAGCATTAGAGTACACTTCTGTGAAGAAAAAGGGAGAAATCATGATATTTTGGGCTCTTCGAGAACGGGCGATCATGTTGCCCACAATGACTGCCAATGAGAAGCTCTGATGGACACAACTATTCGCGCTACTGTGATCATCATCGACAACCGTCAACACCAGATCTACACTTTGCACTACAGAGATAACAGCCTGTGGTGATCGCCAACGTAAAACTCCAGCAATGACCGCAAGCAACATTCCACAGAATGTTCACTCTACAGTGACTACTATGCACACCACCAGCCTGCTCTTTGTGCAACAGAAACAACCATCTGCGACCTTCTCTTTGCGGCCCACCTCCACAACTAATTGGATTCTTTGCGCTAGACTAAGAAAATCACTCTTTCAGCTGGACCTACTTGGTCCCTGTATGCAGCTTGTGCTCCATTGCCGTTGGCCTGAACTTGTGACTTTCACTTCCGGTCTTGTGTGGCTATATACCCGTGAGTGGCACTTTGTGCTTTTTGGTGCTATACTTACCTACATTTTTGAAATTGCATATCTCCAGTTCTATTGATTGAAATTTTGTAATTTCACGTCAAATAAATCATTAAACTTAACTCTATTTTTCTAAATTGGTGTGTGATTTTTCTTTTTTGTGTGTTTATACTTTATTACTGTTTAAGTGTAGCATAAATACTTTCCCTCTTAGTTAACCCTTACTGCTTTTGTACCAAGCTACCACAGGGTTAAGCATAGATTAATTCAGTGACTTTTGTGGTTCACCCTGACAAAGAATGTGACTGTTGCTTGAGAAGGGCTCACAATCACCTCATTTAACTATCCAATTTCTCACAGTGGTTTTATACAAGTCTAAACAAGTTGGCCTTTTTTGCTACTGCCCGAATGATCCAGTGAGTAGATTACGATACAGCATCACTGTATGGCCATTCAAACTTTTACAAAATGGTGATTTTCTTGACTTGCAAAAAGAACGATTGATGGACAGAGTGCTGAACAATGTCAATTATTCACCCCAGTACAGAGATCTGTGCCTAAGTCCATCGTTTTTTTGCTCCCCATGCCATTCCCATTTAAACTCAGCCATATGCAAATCAGTCTTGACCCTGCTCTCCATGGGAACAGTCCAGCCTGAACTACCAGGCCATGTCCTCCCTGGACCGGAAACAAGCATCCTGGGACTGGTTTCGGGGTTTCACCCCTCATCAGCCAAGCTAGCTTGACTCCAGTGGCATGGAGAGCACGGGACCCATGTCGGGCATACCTGTCCCACTTGGGGTGCAAAATGCAAAAATAACAATTGATGGACGGAATGCTGAATTACATATGGCTGGGGCCAAACTGGGGTGGCATAGTGAGCAAATGAACGATGGATTAAACCCAGATCTCTTGACTGGGGGAGGAGTGGTTGAAAAGTTTAAGCACTCCGTCCATCATCTTGTTGTGTTTGCGATTTTATTGACATGCTACATGTCCTGCAACTTTTTCACTGTCCTGATGATGACCTTATAGTAACCAACAAGGTTGAAACACCATTGACAGTCCAGCGGACTAAGTTTCAATTACATTAACACAGCAAACAAACTGGGACTCGATACATTAACTGAAGAATTGCACTGTGGAAATTAATCTAAATCGGACACCCAGCTCTATTGATGGGACCCTGGTCATTTGCTACTTGTACATAAACACCTTGAATCACAACCCTTGTTACAAGTCTTTGTGTGATCACTTGGGGACACCAAGCACTTGTTTGCCACTTTACGACCTTTGCATATGTTATAAAGATTTATTCACAACTTTTAATTTTGATTGAAGGAGTCTATGTTATACTACATACACTGCCTTGGCATTACTGTGCAATTTGTTTTGCCTCAAACATAGTAATATCTTGTGAAATGAGCAAGTTGCGAACCACAATCTTGCATATACGTATATACCCAGGTTTCTATTCGTAATATTGGGTTACTTTTGTTTTGTTTATAGGAGTATGGTTCCTTCTGCAAGAATCTATATGCAACCCACAGGACACTGGTTTGAGTCCCATCAAGGGCATATCAGCATTTCATCCTTAGGAAATTGATAAAATGGATATGAGTGAGTCAACTAATAGGAACATTTGTCATTTAGATTGCTATGAAGTGGCAAATATGCTATTATAAGTTGCCACATGAGCACAACTTATATTTGTTCAATAAAAAAAAACAAGTTTCAATGGAAATGAAAGTTACACGTGTATGCAGCAATGTTAGATTTGGGGGTCTCTAGTTGGCAGAGGGAGGTATCTTTGACCAAATAGGGACCCTTGTGTCTAGTCAGGGTAAGGGGGTACACTCCTAAAATAACCCCTGCTCACCCCCTTGGTAGCTTGGCACGAGCAGACAGGCTTATCTCAGAGGCAGTGTGTAAAGCATTTGTGAACACATACAGTAATCAAGTGACAACACTACAGATGGACACCACACCAGTTGTATATTAAAAATAAGTATCTTTTATATAGATTTAACACAAGACCATAAACGACAAAAATCCACAATACTGTAATGTACTTCAAAAATGGTAGAATTAGCTCAGTTCTCCTTAAGATGGTCAATGCAACACTTTGAGTTCAATGTACCTTAGGATGCGTAACGCTATACAATGAAAGTGTTGCAGGGAAGGTGATGCGCGGTTCCTTACACGCAAGAACGGTGATGCGTCGGGTCCCTACTGATGCGTAGGGGATGCGTCGGTTCTTCTCGGCGGTTTCTTACTGCGCTTCCGTGTCGATGCGACCAGCAACGCCGTGATGCGATGAAGATCCGGTGTAATGAAACAAAGATGGCATCTTCTTCTTGATGCGACACGATGCGTGCACGCCCGACGGCCGTGCGGCGACTCAACGATTCTTCTGAGCCGTGACAGGCCCTGCGACACGCTTCCCGGTTATGCGGCGGCGTCTGATGCGACGTCGATCCTCTTCTCCGGCGATGCGAGGCGCTTCGGCAACGATGCGACGGCCGTGCGGCGACTCAACAATTCTTCTGAGCCGCGACAGGCCCTGCAACACGCTTCCTGGTGATGCGGTGGCGTCTGATGCGATGTCGGTCCTCTTCTCCGGCAATGCGAGGCGCTTCAGCAACGATGCAACAGCGGCAGCAGCGGCGACACTCTTCTCCGTTGATGCGGCGGCGTCTGATGCAACGTCGATCCTTTTCTTCGGCGATGCGAGGCGCTTCGGCTGCGGCGGCAACGCTTCTCCTTCGTGAGTCGCGCTTCCAGCTCCTTGCGACACGCAGATCCTCAAAGTCCAGCACAGCAGCAGGCACTTTCCAGAAAGACTCTTGGGGAGCTGGTTGGTGAAGTCTGTTGTCCCTGAGACTTCAGCAGGAGGCAAGCTCTTCTCTCAAGCCCTTGGAGATCTTTTACAAGTTGATGAAAGTACACACAAAGTTCCTTTCTCCTTTCTTTGGCAGTCAGGCAACCACTGCAGGCCAATCCCCCAAACAGCACTCAGCTTAGGGATAGTCTCCTCCTTAGTTTCTCTGGTTCCTCTCCTCAGCAAAGGTCCTTCTTGTTTCCCAAAGTGATCTAAAGTTCTGGGGTTTGGGTCCCCTCTTTTATACTAATTTTCCCTTTGTTCTCTGAAGGCAGAGAGGCCTTTGCCTAGTCCAAACCAGTTCTGGTCAGTCCTGGAGCACTTTGTTGACAAGACTCCTTCTTTCCTTTCACTGTGTAGGCCAGGGACATCAGACACACCACAGGAGGTGGAGCCAGCATTGTGGAGGGAAGGCACAGCCCTATTCAGGTCCCAGGTGCAACTCCTCCCACCCATCTCCATGCAGATCTCTCTATTCAGCCCTGTGCTGACTCACCCTGTCTCCTGGAATCCCCCAGCCCCTGTCACTCAAACTCCAGACAAGGAATACACAACCTAGCAGAGGCAGGCTTGGATAGTTAGGCAAGAAAATACCTACTTTCTAAAAGTGGTATTTGCAAACACAGAATGTTAAAACCAACTTCACTAAAAGATGTATTTTATCATTCTGAGTTCAGGCATACTAAATTCGTTTTTCTACCGTGTTCCCTGGGTCAGTTAGGATTATAAGATGTAATAATCAAACCGCCCATTCTGGCCTATGGGGAACAGGTAGCCTTGCAATAGTGAAAAACGAAAATGGCTGTAATTCACTATTAGGACATGCCACACACACCAGGGCATGTCCTACCTTATACTTACAATGCACCCTGCCCTTGGGCCTACCATAGGGGTGACTAATATGCAGAAAAGGGAAGGTTTAGGGACTGGCAAGTGGGTGCACTTGCCCAGTCAACATGGCAGTACCAGACTGCACACAGGCTCTGCAATGGCAGACCTGAGACACACTTTTACAGGCTGCTTCTGTGAGTGGCACAACCAGTGCTGCAAGCCCACCAGCAGCATTGGATTTACAAGCCCTGGGCACACTCCGTGTACTGTACTAGGGTCTGACAAGTAAACCAATCCAGCCAATCATGGAGTCACTAATCCATACATCAATTTATACCAGAGAGCATATGCACTTTAGCACTGCTCAGCAGTGGTAAAGTGCCCAGAGTCATAAAACAGCCAACAACAGGTGAGAAAAAATATAGGAGGAAGGCAAAAAGTTCAGGGATGACCCTGCAAAAAGGGTCAAGTCCAACACAACCCCCTTCCAGCCAAAACGCAGGGTAGACCAATCACTACCTTGATGGGCTTCCCTGCTTTGGGCGATAGAACCTGGACCTGGCCCGCAACTGCAGGGGCATACTCCAGTTCTATGCCAATCTGAACCTATTGGAATCCCTCTGTCCATACTCTCAGGGCCCACCAAGCTAATCCATGGGGAACCCTTCTCCTCACCTGTGGACACCACCTGTGCAGCACCTAACCTTAACTTGCTCACAGGTGTGTCCCAACAGACAGACAGCCAGCCACAGTGGCCACTGACCGTAGTCAGTGATGAGACCCAGGCCTTATGCCTCTCAGGTCTCTCAAACCTCTGTGGCGTCAGAGAGCGGGGGCCAGTAGCCCCAGGTGCTTGGCACCCTTTGTCCACTGTCCCTCCTGTCAGGTCAGGTATGACATCCTGACACTGACCTACCAGCCCCGGGCCTGTACCCGGCGGCTGGACAGGAGACTGGGGTGGGCTCTCCCACACCCAGTCCTCCTCCTTGGGGCTCTGTACCCTCCCACATGGAGCGGTACCCCCTTCCAGAATTGTCAGGGCACCTGTGGCAGGGGTCCTGCACAATTCGCCCCCCAGTTCAGGGTTTCCATCCTGCAACTGGGATCCCAGCTTAGGGTTCTGTACCCTTAGACTGGGCAGAGGTCAGGGGTGAGGCTGCCCTCTGCCCGCCTCCCTCAGTGGAGCCCTGCACCCTCCCACCTGGAGTGGTGCCCCTAGAAGACAAACTGGTAGGGGCACTGTTAGCAGCTGCCCCTTCCTCCAGGTCAGGGGGGACACCCTGAACCTGGCCTTCCAACCCAGGGTCTGCACCCTTAAGCTGGACCTGTGCCTGGCAACCCAGGACTTCCGGGGGGGTACACCAACCTCCCCGAAGGAAAACACACTCCTCTAGAGTAGTGTAAGAATCTGCCTGGCACACCAGGACTTCCTGGGGAGCACGCATGCCCCCCCGAGGGTAACACATACCTCATGTGTCTTGTGACAGTCTGCCTGGCGCAGGTCTCTCGACCCCTGTCCTTCTGACAGCACGTGAAGACTCCCCAGGACAGAAGTGGCGTCACCATGGTCACTCCTTGGAGACTCAGCCCTTCTGGCTGGCCCCTGACCCACTGGTTCTTCCACTGGGGACTCTTTACCCCTTTCGCCCCTCAACCTGGACTTCTGCACCCTCCCAACTGGAGCAGCACTGCCAGACACCAGAACCACTGGAGTTCTGTTTACAGATGCTCCCAGTACCCCAGATACTAGGGGATCCCTCTCAACGGGCGGCCCATCAGGACAGACTAGGTTCCTGTCCTGGTGTTCCCTCATGGAACCATCCAGGACACGAGACTGGGGTTCGGGCATCTTGGGACACGCAGCCCCACACTCACTCTGCCTCCACCGAGACAGGACGTGAGCCCCTACACCCCTCCCACTACACCGGGACCTAGCTGGGCTACTCTGAACCACTTCCACCACTCCGGGTTGGAAGATACCTGAGCCACTCCCCTTAGGGTCACTCCCCAATGCCTCTTCAGACCCTCTGGAATCCACCAAAAGGTCTTCCTCCCTGGTGAGCTCCCTGGGGTCAGAGAACTCACTCTCCAACAGGTGTTGGCATAGCTCTGGAAAACAGGCACTTACAATATGCTCTCCCACAATTGGGTCACATAACCCCTCACAGGTGTTAACCAAACTATCCTTCACCTCACCATCCAGTGCCTCACACACGTACCCCACACCACTCTCCTGAGATTGGCAAGACAGTGTCTGACTGTCTCCATCACTCAACCCACACTCTTCTGGGCGGTCTTCACACTCACACACCAGGACTTCACCCATGGGGCAACCCCTCTCCCTGCACCTCTCATCTAGAGTCAGTAGAGTGTCCCTCCCACCACTAGGACTATGAACCCCTGTGCCAGTTCCCCAATCCCCCTCAGGGACACTGCGCACCACTGGAGCTACCTCATATCCTTGAACCTCCTGGTGTATATTAACCCCCTCCTTCAAGTCAGGCGCCACATCTCTGGGGGTGTGTACTACTCCCTCCGCACTAGATAACTCACTATTGCTGCCACCATATGAGCTGGATTCCACCTCCAACTCAGCAGAGCTTATTTCTTGAGCTAACCAAATTTCTTCTTCTTGGGTTAAGGCCCTCTTAGCCTCATCAAGCTCTCTCAGCCTCTGCTCACAAGCCAGAAGCCAGCTATCTTTTTCTGTTTCTCCCTCACTCTCAGGGAATTCCTCCTCCACAGACTCAACTGGTAGTGTTGCCTTCCAGGGTGGTAACTCAAACTGAAATAGGGATGCCTCTAGATCCTCCCTGGACCTTCTCCTCACAGGCAGCCCCCTTTCCTTGCAAAACACACGTAGCTTCATTGTGTAGACGAACATGTGCAAGAAGTTAAGTTCCATTTTGCAACAACTAACCAGAGTCCTTGTATCAAAAATACTTCCAGGAGGACACCAGAAAACAGAAAAAACAGTATGTGGTTGCGTTTTGGTCTGCACTCACTAGTAGTGTTCACCAATCACTGTACATGAGTCACAAATGCAAGTCCAGAATGCTCACCGCTGACCAACAATGTTAGATTTGGGGGTCTCTAGTTGGCAGAGGTAGGTACTTTTGACCAAATAGGGACCCTTGCGTCCAGTCAGGGTAAGGGGGTACACTCCTAAAATAACACCTGCTCACCCCCCTGGTAGCTTGGCACCAGCAGACAGGCTTATCTCAGAGGCAGTGTGTAAAGCATTTGTGAACACATACAGTAATCAAGTGACAACACTACAGATGGACACCACACCAGTTGTATATTAAAAATAAGTATCTTTTATATAGATTTAACACAAGACCATAAACGACAAAAATCCACAATACTGTACTTCAAAAATGGTAGAATTAGCTCAGTTCTCTTTAAGATGGTAAATGCGACACTTTGAGTTCAATGTACCTTAGGATGCGTAACGCTATACAACAAAAGTGTTGCAGGGAAGGTGATGCGTCGGTTCCTTACACGCAAGAACGGCGATGCGTCGGGTCCCTACTGATGCATAGGGGATGCGTCGGTTCTTCTCGGCGTGGGGAGGTGATGCGTCGGTTTCTTACTGCGTTTCCGTGGCGATGCGACCAGCAACGCCGTGATGCGATGAAGATCCGGTGTAATGAAACAAAGATGGCGTCTTCTTCTTGATGCGACACGATGCGTGCATGCCGGACGGCCGTGCGGCGACTCAACGATTCTTCTGAGCCGCGACAGGCCCTGCGACACGCTTCCCGGTGATGCGCCGGCGTCTGATGCGACGTCGATCCTCTTCTCCGGCGATGCGAGGTGCTTCGGGAATGATGCGACGGCTGTGCGGCGACTCAACGATTCTTCTGAGCCGCGACAGGCCCTGCGAAATGCTTCCCGGTGATGCGGCGGCGTCTGATGCGACGTCGGTCCTCTTCTCCGGCGATGCAAGGTGTTTCGGCAACGATGCGGCAGCGGCGGCGACACTCTTCTCCGTTGATGCGGCAGCGTCTGATGCGACGTCGATCCTTTTCTTCGGCGATGCGAGGCGCTTCGGCTGCGGCGGCGACGCTTCTCCTTCATGAGTCGCGCTTCCAGCTCCTTGCGACACGCAGTCCCTCAGAAAGTCCAGCACAGCAGCAGGCACTTTCCAGAAAGACTCTTGGGGAGCTGGTTGGTGAAGTCTGTTGTCCCTGAGACTTCAGCAGGAGGCAAGCTCTTCTCTCAAGCCCTTGGAGATCTTTTACAAGTTGATGAAAGTACACACAAAGTTCCTTTCTCCTTTCTTTGGCAGTCAGGCAACCACTGCAGGCCAATCCCCAAACAGCACTCAGCTTAGGGATAGTCTCCTCCTCAGTTTCTCTGGTTCCTCTCCTCAGCAAAGGTCCTTCTTGTTTCCCAAAGTGATCTAAAGTTCTGGGGTTTGGGTCCCCTCTTTTATACTCATGTTCCCTTTGTTCTCTGAAGGCAGAGAGGCCTTTGCCTAGTCCAAACCAGTTCTGGTCAGTCCTGGAGCACTTTGTTGACAAGACTCCTTCTTTCCTTTCACAGTGTAGGCCAGGGACATCCGACACACCACAGGAGGTGGAGCCAGCATTGTGGAGGGAAGGCACAGCCCTATTCAGGTCCCAGGTGCAACTCCTCCCACCCATCTCCATGCAGATCTCTCTATTCAGCCCTGTGCTGACTCACCCTGTCTCCTGGAATCCCCCAGCCCCTGTCACTCAAACTCCAGACAAGGAATACACAACCTAGCAGAGGCAGGCTTGGATAGTTAGGCAAGAAAATACCTACTTTCTAAAAGTGGTATTTTCAAACACAGAATGTTAAAACCAACTTCACTAAAATATGTATTTTATCATTCTGAGTTCAGGCATACTAAATTCGTTTTTCTACCATGTTCCCTGGGTCAGTTAGGATTATAAGATGTAATAATCAAACTGCCCATTCTGGCCTATGGGGAATAGGTAGCCTTGCAATAGTGAAAAACGAAAATGGATGTAATTCACTATTAGGACATGCCACACACACCAGGGCATGTCCTACCTTATACTTACAATGTACCCTGCCCATGGGCCTACCATAGGGGTGACTAATATGCAGAAAAGGGAAGGTTTAGGGACTGGCAAGTGGGTGCACTTGCCCAGTCAACATGGCAGTACCAGACTGCACACAGGCTCTGCAATGGCAGACCTGAGACACACTTTTACAGGCTGCTTCTGTGAGTGGCACAACCAGTGTTGCAAGCCCACCAGCAGCATTGGATTTACAAGCCCTGGGCACACTCCATGCACTGTACTAGGGTCTGACAAGTAAACCAATGCAGCCAATCATGGAGTCACTAATCCATACATCAATTTATACCAGAGAGCATATGCACTTTAGCACTGATCAGCAGTGGTAAAGTGCCCAGAGTCATAAAACAGCCAACAACAGGTCAGAAAAAATATAGGAGGAAGGCAAAAAGTTCAGGGATGACCCTGCAAAAAGGGCCAAGTCCAACAAGCAACATATAAGAAAACACGTCTGAAATGTATGAAAGACATAAGGTAAGATGTTTTTTGAAAAAGAAAAGACATCATAGCACTAAAGATATTCCATAACTATTCCTAGATAGTGCAGTGGATAATGTGTTGGAATATTGGTGACCATTCAAATTCAGTTAAGGGTTTTGTATAGCACAATTCAGTTGGTTTTATAAAAGCACCTTAGCTTTTGTTTATCAGTACATTTGAGAGATGGCTTTCAAGACTGTTTATTCTGCACCCATAGGAACTTTCGCATCTGTTGAAAACTTGGGCTGGAGAAGCAGCAAAGCCTCATTTCTCATTTATTAGGTTGAGCTAGACAGCACAGTTGTCTCTTCGAGACCTGCTGTAATCAGTCTGTGGGCATCAAGTCCATCCCTTTTCTTGAAATTGCTTTTCATTTGTCTATGTCAGTGTCCTTCAAAAATCCGTGCTTGCTAGTGGTCAGTCTTGCCTCTTTGTCCCTCCTTTCTCTTTTCTGCTCCTCCCACAAAGCAGGGACTTAGTACTGTCTCATTCCACTATGGTTCTTTATGTGTTCTTTGTGGGACTCTTTTATTTCTTGGATCCCTGCTCTGTTACTGTTTGTCTGTGTTCAACTTCAGCTCCCTACCTGCTTACATTTATATATAGCATTCTTACTCCCATCCCCTCTTATGCCACAGATACCTTACTGCTGCCTCCCCTGCCGTGCCTCCCGCTCTGTTGCTTCTATTTTATTTAGGTTTATTTAGGCTTTTTGCACTTTTAGAAGTTCACTGTCAGTTGGGCTTTTTTTGGTAGGATAGTTGGGTTTGGGCTTGTTTCACAAACTAACTCTCACGGAGTATTGCCTTGGGAACAAGAAGCAGCGGCCCACGGCGGCACGCGCTTTGCTGACGCTGATCAGGAACGCACTCCTGCCCACACTTGTTTAGACTTGTGACGTGACTAACCGTGGGCAATGAACTCCGCTCCGCCAGTGGAGATTGTGGAAATTTGTTAACTACGCATTAAATTGAAAACACGGAATTCATGCAATAATTCCAACTCCGCCATGTAGCGGAGTTAGCTACTGCACCCACAACCCTTTGATAAAACAACTTTACCCTTACATGCTAAAAAAGCATAACCAATTCACAAAAGTGAACTTTGAAAATATACTAGGCAATGAGAGAGGTGATGATTTTAGGGTCACTCCTAACCTAGGGGAGGGCAAGCAGATGCATTGAACACAAAGAGCATATCATGCTGAACGATTCGGTAGTGGTCCCATCCTCCTAGGACCACCCCAAGCAAAGTTATGGGCAAAAATACAATGCCAAACAAAGGCCCAGCAAAGCATTATGGGGCGTGATTCTAGTGTGCAGTGAATATTATAGTATTAGCTCTCAGCTGAGCCGGAGAGCCTGCCCCTTGAGGAATGTTTTGATATTGGATACTATAATATTCACTGCACTCTAGAATATTGTCCCATAATGCTTTGCAGGGCCTTTGGTTGGAATTGTATTTTTGCCCATAACTGTGCTTGGGGTGGTCCTAGGAGGATGGGACCACCTCTGAATCGTTCAGCATGATGTGCTCTTTGTGTTCAAGGCATCTGCTTGGTTCTCTCCCTAGGTTAGGGAGGACCCCAAAATCATTACCTCTCTCACTGATTGCTATATTTTCATTTTCACTTTTGTGAGATGACTATATGCATTTTAGCATGTAAAGATAGTTATTTGTTGTTTTACTAAAGGTATGTGAGATTTCTGTCTTACTAATACGCATTACACGGAATTCATGCAAAAACTCTGGGGTAAGCTACTACACCCACAACCCTTTGATAAAACAACTTTACCTTTACATGCTGAAAAGCATATAACCAATTCACTAAAGTGAGCGTTGAAAAATATCAAGCAATGAGAGAGGTGATGATTTTGGGGTCCCCCCTAAACTAGGGGTAGGACCAAGCAGATGCCTTGAACACAAAGAGCATATCATGCTCAATGATTGCGGTGGTCCCATCCTCCTAGGACCACCCCAAGCAAAGTTTTGGGCAAAAATACAATGCCAAACAAAGGCCCAGCAAAGCATTATGGGGCGAGATTCTAGAGTGCAGTGAATTTTATAGTATTAGCTCTCAGCTGAGCCGGAGAGCCTGCCCCTTGAGGAATGTTTTGATATTGAATACTATAATATTCACTGCACTCTAGAATCTCGTCCCATAATGCTTTGCAGGGCCTTAGGTTGAGATTGTATTTTTGCCCATAACTGTGCTTGGGGTGGTCCTAGGAGGATGGGACCACCACCGAATCGTTCAGCATGATGTGCTCTTTGTGTTCAAGGCATCTGCTTGGTTCTCTCCCTAGGTTAGGGAGGACACCAAAATCATCACCTCTCTCACTGCTTGCTGTATTTTCATTTTCACTTTTGTGAGATGACTATATGCATTTTTGCATGTAAAGATAGAGTTACATTTTGTTTTATCAAGGGTATGTGAGGTTTCCGTATTATTAATTGGGATGAGACTGAACGGAGAGTTCACGGAGTTTTGGTTTAATTACGCAGAATTCTGCGTAGTGGTACTCCGCCAATTACGCCCACCCTTAGGCGTGACCCTTTTTACGATACACAGGATTCAGGCGGGACCCTTGCGATTTCTGAAACCAAAAACTGCTTTATTTGAATTGTCTCCGGTCTAAAGTTGCCCCGGTTTCAATATTAGCCTCTTAGGGTAAACTACAGTTCCTCGATATTTTTTTTTTCAAAATATCCCATTTTCCAGTTAGAAATGTTGGCATGTATGCTTCTATATGAAGCCTTTTTGATTAAACATTACATGGATTCCCACGGATTTGATTTTCTCTCTGTTGGTACAGCCTTTTTAAAAACAATGACATTGGATGCACTTTCAAGATGGCCGCTTTCTTCGCCCACAGAGAACAGCATGCGCCTCACTCACTCATGACCTATGACGTGCCTCCTAGCCCGCCCCATGCCAATTTCATTTGCCATCTTCTGCCTGCGGCTGCGCCCACAGTCCCCTTGTCTCTGCCTTCTGACTCCCAAAAGCCAGCTTCTTTTGAACATCGTCAGGGTCGGGATGAGTCAGTTGCCGTCCTTTAGCCCCTTGTGCCCTCTATCCCATGGGCGACAACAGTACCTTTGTTACACCTGCCCGAAGGATGGTGCCTTGAAGATCTAGTGAGTGTGCGGGTCACGGAAGGTACTGGATGGGGGAGTGAACATAGTTACTGCAGCGGTACACTGAACTGTTTCCTTTAGCAGTTGGTATTATGTGACTTGTAGTTTAATTTCTCCCATTTCCGCTTAGAGTAGGAGTGGGAAAGCCAAGCAGGATAAATAGGAGCATCCCGCCAAGAGTGGGTCTTCCTGCAGAGAACAAGTCAATGAGCAAGGGTTGCTCAACACGAGGACCGCCGAGGACAGGAACAGCATTACAGCTCCAGCCAAGGGCACGCACGGCACCGTGTTTGGCAAGCAAGAGTGCAGTAGAACAGCACAACCAACAAGGCTCATTTCCTGCTTTGTAGTCATTCTTGTTCCTCACCATACGCCCAAGCAGGGCTTTAAGTGGGCCGGGTCCTGCTGGTCATCAGCACCGGCAGTTCTAAAAATGCAGGTGAGCGAGACAGTTCTCTATCGGGCTCTCTGTTTTTGCCCTCACCATTAGGGTGAAAAAAAATCGTAACTGCAGCGTGACCACCCTTCACTTTCTGTGATGTAACTTTAAAAAGATCTTGCACAGTCTCATAATTTCTGAACTGAAGCATTTTCAATATTATATACAACGAAGCCATAGTTGTTGCCTATTTATCTTATGCAGCTAACAACAATGGACAACGCCAATAGTCCTGGCTTGTTGTAGGTGTAATGTTACATGTTGTATTATATATCTGGATACAATGACAGAAGAGGCAAAATACTAGTCGGGCGGCACACTATGCTAAGCACAGATTTTTAGCTTAAATGTTTCAAGCCACGCCCTTAATTACATCGACTCCGCCCGTTTGAGAGACCCCGATTTTTCACCATCCCCCTTAAACCCCTGCACCCAAGGATGATTTTACGAACCTCTTGTTATAATTGAATTACTCTTATTCCTAAAATACTACCCTGGCCCCCGCTTTAAAGTCTAACCCACACTGCCAAACCAAGAGTTCAGACATTGTAAACATAAAGATATCTCACCTGTTTGCTTGTATGGCAGATCCACGCGACATTTAATCACAGATCAGTTTAAATCAGGAACGTGTCAAGTTAGAGTCACTAGATGGCAGTCTTTCCCTGATTATGAATTAACACAGTTTCTATGAACAGTAGACAATGTACTACAGCCATAGAGGAATGTACACATCTTATTGTAGCACTTATATAGCCCTTGGTGCCCCTATGTCCGCACCAAAGTCCTCTTTCACAGGCCTAAACCCTATACCGCGGAGGCGTGCGTAACTGAAATTTTATTTTTTGTTGCGATCCTGTGCTGAAGTGTTTTGGTGTCGTGCGTTAGTGTCCAGAAACGTACTCTGGTCTTGTGGTGCATCCCCTTGCAGTGTGCGCAATGAAGAGGTGTGAAAGAGGTATATTCATCCTAATCAAATCATTATCACTCAGGGTATTTACGCTTGCTCACCCTGCCTCTCAATCTTGGTTCTATCTCACAATTGAACCTTCTTTAAAAGGACGCAATCCCTTCACCCACACAATGATGGCATGCATTATTATACAGACTGTCCTTCCCAGCAACAAGTATCGCTCAGCAGGCTGTCCATGTGACCATTTGATCTCATCTGTTGCATTTTGTTTTAGGTCGAGCCTTGGCAGCGCTGCGCTGTTCTGCAGGCATGCCGTATTCAGTATAGACTTGAAGCTCCTCCCACTCTCCGCCCATATTTTTTATTGGCTTGTGTCATTGTTCTTTGCAAATGCTGCTTCTGATTTGTTTATAGGTTTGTTAGTCCCTCCTTAGTACCGCCTTGTCTTCATTTGTAACCTCCCATGAGGACTGCCCCTTTTACTTCTGTTGTTACACTGTATGACTTATTTAGTCTGTAAGCACTATTTTCTTTAATGAGTTTCTCCTACTGCAGGCACCACATGCTTTCCTGCAACATTCAGCGCGCCATGCATGCTTTCACCTTCCAAGAAGCCCGGGACAATGGCGGCAGCTTCTTTGAAATTAAATACGTCTCGCATTTACAAGAGTTTGAGCTATTGGCATTGTAAATAACAATGCCTTTTATTTATGTGTTAATTATCAAAACAGATAAATAAAAGGCATTGTCATTTACAATGCCAATAGCTTAAAATCTCGCAAATGCGAGACCTATTGCATTGCAAATGCTTGTTTTATTTTGGAGCACATATTGTTAAATCTAATTAATTTTCCAAAGGCTCCATTCCCCTTCTCTAAAAATAACTTCAGATATTCTGTAATATACTCCAATCTATGTGCCTGATACTAAATAAATGCTTGTGCCCACACACCTACGCATTCCAGAGGGATAAAGACACCCCCGCTTCCCAGGTAATACGTTTTCACTGAAAAACCGAGACCTATAAGCTCAGCTGCGTTAAAATTCACTCTTAACAAGAGTCCCATTTGTTAAGCTATTGTGACAGAAGTGGTTTCTGCCAGGGCTGGAAGTGGCCCGAGACAACATGTCTCAATAGGGTGAAATAACTATTGTTATCAGGCTGAAGAAAATAGCACAGCATGTGGGGCATGCCGCGCGGCGCAGCAGCTGCTTGTAATTCACGCTGTTTTCCACAGAACTCTAATCGCTGCTGAGCAGACCTCTCTGATGGAGGTTCTTCCCTGCGTTCTCAATTTGTCAATTTCTCTTATGATAAGGTCAGCGCTGACAGCACTTCCTGACTTTAGCAGCTGTGCCGTTTGAAAGGGTCATTGTGGAGCTGCTAATTGCAGTAATTTCATTAGCATAAATTAGTTATTCTGCCATTCATTCATCTTCATTTTTAAAGTACCATGCTTTATTTTCTCCTGCGAGCCAGATCAGAGGCAGCCAGTCTCCCACTCAATATATTTGCCACAGCTCGTTCTTTTTCAGTGTAAAACAGCTCATAAACTCGTGCGGCTTGTTGGACAACTGGTTGCATCAATAATCTGTACCAGAGAGTAGTTAAATGTTTAAAAAAAAAAAAATTGTTTAAAAATAAAGGTGTTCACTGCGCTGCTCTAATACATCTGAAGTTAACATACCAACAAACATTTCACTACGTACCTTTGTGTAAATAGATGAAAATATTTGACATACTAGGAAGTGAAATTGAAGTAATACAGAATAAATAAGGCACAAGGCAAGTCTATGCAGTCCGCTCATTAACTTTTCAAACCATGCTGTGCGCGGCACCTGATTAGACAAACTCTGCACTGGAGCAAAAATTAGAAATTGCACTATTAGCATGCTTTGTTACTTGCGTGGTAAGCAATGCATCAAACCACAAAGGCATGCTCTTGTTCATATTATATTGATATTTTGGCATGACGGTACAAAACCGAACAGCCTTTCGTTGCTCTATTTTTGTTGAACAAAGCAAGGAATGAAAACCAAACTATTCCTTTTTAGGTGAAGCCTACCAGGTAGCGCAGCTGTCTGGTTTGCTAAGGATAACTTGGGGACATTCAAGGATGCTTCCATAGGAATGCATTGGCTTTGGGGTTTGCAACTCACATTTTCTGGCTTTCTATTTGCTGCCTTTATTTAAGGCTGACCAGGGTGAGTTCCTGAATCCCAAAGAGCAAAGCCTTTTCACACCAACTCCCCTTGCATTATCCCACGAGTGCTCCTTTCTGTAAACAGGCCTGTAAATCTTGTTCTTAAGTTGTTGCATCTGCTGTGCATTCAAAGACCGAGGTCAAATGTCGGGCTCGGTCTACGGAGGAAGCTTGATGTTTACTTTTCTTTCTCTGACTTCAAAGTGAGAGGATTCTATCATACAACAACATTTAAATGAACTGTACAAGTATTTCAGAAAACATCAGAATTAGGAACACAAATGAAGCACATTTTTGTTAATTCTGAAGTGTGTTGGAAACAAATACTTTAATATGGTCAAAACAAATTATTACACTAGGTAATTTCATTTCCACACATTATCGTTTGTGTGCTGTATAGTTTTATTAGTAAAACCGTATGTCTGTGCAAATGTAATGGTAATTTCAATAAAAAATGTGTTGTCTGTAATGGCATTGTGCTACCACACCATTCACCCTCCACTCTACGCCACTCCACTTTACTCTGCACCACTCCAGGTCACTGCACTCTACTCTGCACCACTCCACCTTACACTACTGAACTCTACTCCTCTCTACTCTACTGCACTTTTCGCCACTGCACTTTACACCACTCCAGTTTAGCCCACTCCAACCTACTCTGCACAACTCCATTCTGGTTGCATTACACAACCACGTATGCCAAAACTACACATGCCTTAACCATGCAGTCTCTACACTGACCGCGTCTTTACCACGCATGCCTTTACAACGAATTTTGTTGTAAAGGCATGATTGGTCAATGTTCATGTGTGGAAGGATTCTACCCCAGCCCCCCCCACCCAGAGTCCTTAAATTCGGCCCTCCTGTGTTGTAATCTACTCGCCCCAACCCTATTAACTACCCCAACCCTGACCCCTAAAACATGGGTCCCTAGCCCAAAAAAATGACCCAACACCAGCACCCCCACCCTGAGCTCTAAAAACTACCCCTTCCCCCCTTCCCCCCTGCCCTGAACCCTAAAATTCAGCCCCCTGTCCCAAAAACTATCCCGACCCTTGACCCCAGCTCCCTGCCCTGAGCCCTAAAACCAGCCCCCACCCCTAAAACCTACCCCACCTCCCCCCAGCCCAACTTACCAAGTCGCGTCCAGGTCCTTCCTGCCGCATGCCTTCTGGTTCCTCTCCCCGCCCATCAACTCAGACAGCTAGAACGCCGACTGCCTTAACCACGCATATGCGTGGTTAAGGCAAGCGTTGTTCAGCTTACGGGGTAACGAAACGCGTGCTTAGGCCCACATTGTAAAGGCTGTTTCCCCTCCATTCAACGCCATTCTACTCTACACCACTCTACAACACTGCACTTTATGCCAATACACTCTACCCCAATGCACTTTACTCTGTAACACTCAACTGTACGCCCCTGCACTCTTTGCCACCATACCTTATGCCACTCTATTCTACTCTGTACCACTGCACTCTATACCATTTTACTCTGAAACAATCTACTCCACACCACTGCACCCTACGACACTCTACTCCACTTTATGCCACTACACTCTCTGCCACTGCACTCTACTCTAAACCACTGCACTTTACACCAATGCACTCCACACTCTCTACTCTACGCCACTGCTCTCTATGCTACTGCTCGTAGTGCCACCCTACTCTACACAACTGCACTCTATGACACTCTACTCTGCACTCTATGCCAATGAATTCTATACCACTCTACTCTGCATTACTGCACTCTACTCCACTGCACTCTGTATCACTCCACTCTACGCCATTGCACTCTATGCCACTCTCCTCTGTGCCACTGCACTCTCTGTCACTCTACACCACTGCACTCTACTCCACTCTAATGGTTTGTCTCATGATCACATACAATTATATCAACAATTTAATTCAAAACATAAAATATATAATGGGCACAGAGAGCTTCTTGTCTTGACTTGTATTGTAGTTTTATTTCTGTTTTTTCTTTTTTCGTTAGACCTTCTACTCCATTCTACTTGGCACCATTTCACTCTGCACCACTGCACTCTACTATGCACCAATCTTTGCCACTGCTCTCTGTGCCTTTTTACGCCACTCTACTCTGCATCACTGCACTCTACTATGCAACACTCTAATATACCCCAATGCATTCTACGACGCTGGATTGTATGCCACTGAATTCTACGACGCTGGATTGTATGCCACTGAATTCTATGCAGCTCCACTCTACGTCACTATACTCTGAAACACTCTATGCCAATGCACTTTGCACCAGCCCACTGTACACCACTCCACTGTATGCCACTCTACACAAATCCACTTTCTGCCACTCCACTCTACAACACTCTACTCCACTCTTCGCCATTCCACTCTAAGCCACTTTCCTCTATGCCAATAACTTTTAGCCATGCTGAATAGTAGCCACGCTGGTGTACAACATGGCTAAACACATTGGCATAGCCAATAGCTCTTGCATAGGCGAGACCTATTGGCTTTGCAATGCTGGTCCCTGTTAAGTAGACTTTTCACAGTTCACAAACATGTGTTGGTAGTTCACCCAGTCTGGTTTTTTTCTGCTTGCACTGGTAACTGAATTCCAGTTTATCTCATTACAAATTCAACACAACAAACACCAGAATGCAAAAAAAGTGCCTGGGCTGCATGAGCTACTCACACATTGACTAGGGAAAATTACAACTCTGTTAAAATGTGAAAAGTGGATCGGGCTCTTATGTTGAAGTCTTTGGGAGCTACCAAGTTGGTGCTAGCCTTCAAGTGAAAACCCAAAGAACGACAGTCTGGAGCTCAGTGGCATCAATTGCTCTGGAACATAAGGGCACTGGAGAGGCAACCGTGCTAACCCTTCAAATGGACCTGTGCCCCCACAGCATGGCAATGTCACTATTAGCGGAAGCAATGAATCAAAATGATCAAGCAAACAATCAGAGGAACATAAAAACGCACCCACAGATGTACAGTTGCCCAATTGGAGGAGTGAGGCTGCCTAAAATAGGCCCACCAAATTCGGGAGCAACCAATTAAGAGGGACACATCTAGATGGAAAATATGTGATGAGTTAGCCATACAGTGACACACAAAGCATACTGACTGTGACAAAGCCATAATAAAATAATGCCTGCCTACTGTGAGAGATGGAGATGATTGCTGCATGGAGTTCACTAAAGCCACAACTGGATTTTACTGCATGGTCTAAGCTTCCCAAACCATTATCAGCAAATGACTTGCTGCTGGTTGTATCAACCTCTCTTCAACAGACATTTTGATCCTTCCATGCCAGTGGAAAGATTTTATTTTCTAGCTGGTGGTTTAGCAAGGGCTGTAGTGGAGAGTGTCTCAGCAACCACCCTACTTCAGAAACTAGAACAGCAAACATCTTCCTGTTTCTTTTACAATCATTCATTGGCAGACATTAGGACCCCATGCAACATTATCAAAAAAATAAACTGGCCCTGCAAACTATTTATGGGCTAAATCTGTCCTCACTTCTGGGGCAACATTCTTGAAGTCTGAAACCACCACTGCAAAGTCTAGACTGGCAACCCATATTACCAGGCCTGAACATTCACGCTGATTATCAGACTTTTTGTGGCTATTGAATTTTTATCTTCAAGAATCTGTCAAATGGACTGACCGCTTTATACTTTAATTTTGGAGCTGCTACTTTCCAACGTCATGGTTACATTTGCACATTATTTCAAGAAGTGGTTTAAAGGAACTGCCCAGACACGAAAGGGTGATGGTATTGTATCCATGGTCTATTGTACATTAAATAGGACATTGCCCTTCATGTTGATATCAACTCATTCCCATCACTTATGGCAGTCCACAAACACCCATGGTTTAATTCAGTCCCCTGCACGACCATTATAGTTACCTACCTCGTTTATGGCCCTCCACTGTTAAACATAGTGCATCACTGAAACAATCCACACCTCACTTCCTTGGTCCTAGCAATATTTAAAATAGTATACCCCTTAACAATGATACCAAAACAAAGCCAAAATAAGCATAACTCATACCTTCTCATAGAATTCTTCCAGATGCTAATTGCTGATACACGTATTAGGTTGGTAAGAGGTGAAATGACTAGGGACTTCCTGTTATGCACTGCAAGTACCAGGCACGGGAAAGAACCTCTATTACTTAACTTCCATCAAACCAATGATCCCTGGAGAATGGAAGTTAGTAGTCACCTCACCGGCTGATATGCCCACTATAAATGTAAACATATACAATACCAGAAACAGGGATCCAAACCAACTAAATGAATCTACAGTCCTTTGACCAGTACTTCTTGAAATTAAAAATTACCTTGCCCACTACCCTCCATCTAAGGTTAAACCATCCAATCCAAACAATCTTCTGATCCTACCCTTGCTATTATAACCATGCCAATGCCCATCTCTCCTGTAAAAGATCAGGTTATTGGTTGAGGGCGGTACAAGCCCCACTCAAGGCAACAACCAAAATCATTGTCTGGGTGAATCACATAAGTCACTAAATTAACCTGTGCTTAATCCTCTGCTAGCTTGACACAAAGCAGTCAGGCTTAACTTAGAGGGACTGTCCAACGTATTTATGCAGCACGCAAATAGTAACAAAGTAAAATACAACACAAGGACAATCCCAAACACTACACAAGTCCAATCAGTAGAACAGAAATGTGTAATTTCAAAGTTTTTGGTAAAAATGCTTCTTACAAGCACAATGTGCCAATTCTGGTTACCTGGTCGCACAGACCAGAACAAAGTCACAAGCCCAGGCCAACCGCGATGGAGCACAGCCAGATTCAGAGACCAGGTTAGGCCCGCTGAGAATTGTACCTTATGTCCTTGATGCAAGGCTTTGCATTGCACTGCATAGTTCCGATGAGAAGCTGCAAGGGCTTCAATATTATGTCCTGCATCGAGTTGCGTCGGTCCCGATGAGGCAGCCGATCAGGAGCTGCGATGCAAGCTCCTGCATCAAGTTGTGTTGCTCTGCATTTTTTCAGATGAGCCCACAGTTAGGCAGGGAGAAGTACACTCTGATGCATGGCAAGGGAGATATCTCTTGGGGAATCAGGAACTCACTCAAGCAGAGGCCAGCAGGGCTCAGGCAGGTCCAATGCAGCTGGTCAGTTGAGCAGTTATATGGAGGACTCTGGAGCTTGTTCTGTCACTGTAGCTTAAACAGTAGGCCAGCCAACTGACCCTTGGTGTCACTGAGGTTAGCCTGGGATGAAGGTAAGCAGGTCCAGTCTTCCTTCTCAGAAAGAAGGGCAGGCCTCAAGCATCAGGGCAATCCTTTGGGGCACAAAGCAGCTTTCAAGCAGCAGGGCAGTCCTCTGGGGGACAAGGCATTTCTTCCTCTTGTAATGTCCGCAGGTCCAGGAGTGTACAGATGCATAGCTCTGGAGGTCCAATATTTATACCTGGTGCCAGCCCTTGAAGTGGGGAGAATCCATATACTACCCCCTCATTTGGCCCTGGAAAATTCATAACTTCCCCTGTCAAGGCTCCAATAAGTCTGGAGTGAGAAAAGACTGTCAGGTTCTTTTGTATGTGCTGGAGGCAAGCCCTTTGACATGTAAGTGGGGCATGAAATGGCTCCGCCTCCAACCATCTTGGGAGGATGGCCCATCCCTCTAACACATAGTCCCCCCTTTGTCTAACTTTCTGGGAAGAATACTCAAAGCACAACAACTAACCTATTCACAGTCATGTGACCCGGGACACTGGCAGCAGGCACCAAATCGTCAGGGTAAGAAAATGCCAACCTTCTACAATTGGCATTTTCAGAATTGTGACTTAAAATCTGACTTCACCATTAAAGAGGATTTTAAATTACAATTTATTTGAGTCCATACCTGTTATTCCTAACTGTTACCAATCAAAAGTTAGCACTTATTAAATGTAATAAAGTAACCCAATATTATCCAATGGGAGAGATGTCTTACAGCAGTGAAAAACAAATTTAAAACACATGTCCTGCTTTTTAAATACAATGCATCCTGACCTATGGGCTTTTAGGGCCTACCTATGAGTGACATATGTATTAAACAGGAAGGATTAGGTCTGGCATAAGGTGTATTTTGCCAGGTCAAAAATTGTAGTTTTAAAACTGCACTACAGGCTGCAATGAAAGGCCTGAAACACGTTTTAAAGTGCTACTTAAGTGGGAGGCACAATGAGTAATGCACCCCAACTAGTAGCATTTAGTTTACAGGCCCTGGGTGTTAGTACTCCCATATATTAGGGACTTGTAAGCGAATTAAATGTGCCAATCAAGTGAAGCACTGGTTAGTGGCGTTAATGTGCACAGAGCCCTAATGCTGTTGCAGGGATTCTGTTTGGAAACAGAACTGTGCCTTGGGAGAACAGGACATCAGGAGGTAGGGACTGAATCCCTCTACCACGTCAGCACCTGTAGACCCAAATCAGACTAGCTCACAGTGCCTCACCTGAACTCCTATCCTTCCAGATTCAAAGGTGATTTCGACAAACCTAGAACATGAACCCTCTAGTCTCCAAGGGAACCATGGAAACAGATCATCACCTTTCGTTCTCATTCTTGCATGTCCATAGTACACAAAGAAAAGACTGAAAGGAAGCTTAAAATATGTCAGTCAGAATACTTTATTCGACTCAAAAAGAGCCATAAATGTTTACATACATATAGTTTCATCAAAAACAAATGAGCATAAAAAACAGTAAAATACTAATTAATAGAAGTACCTAATATTTACTACGGATCTTAAAAACAGTAAAAGGTAGTTTAAAACTCCATATATAATATTGGTGGTTCCTAGGGAAAGCAAATAGACCTTCGCCCATTCATAAACTCTAATCCCCGATGCTAATAATAGTGGACGAATAAACCTCCTCCTCTGGGGAATATAAAATTTACAAAATAAAATAAAGTGCTTAGAGTTTTGGGATGAGAGTCTGTCACAAGGACAGACAGGAAGTGAAGAAAACCATGTGCGCTGGGTAGGAAATGCAGTCAGAAAATGTCGTTTTTAGACGGAGCCTGGTCAGCAGAACTTTTTGCATTTCATTCAGGGTTATTTTCAGATAAAGGGCAGGTTGTATTTGAGGCTGACGAGAAAGCTCCGAATGTCCAGTGGTGTTACACACTGCGCTTGGCCGCTCAAGGCTTTGATAAAAAAGTGATTTGATTGTAGCAGATGAGACATTTCTCAGAGTATCAGGATTTGTGTAATATTCTGAAACCCCCATTTTAGCAAAACTCGTTTTGATGCATCTTAGCCAGGTTATGTCTAAGCAGTTGTCTAATTTCATACAGTCTGCTAATTTTGTTCTACAAAAATCAGCCTCTGGATTATTCCAAATTCTTACCCAGAGCAATAATGGCTGCAGTGTAATATCATCTTTTAAAAAAACTCAGTCCAACTTCCTCGTGACAGAAAGAGGCAGAGAAACTCTGGGGCACTGCAAGAAGTTTCCTTATGAACTTGTTTTCCGCTACTTGGAGTGAGTTCAATTTGTGTATCCCCAGACACAAGCCCCAAAAGTTACTACTGAGAGACTTTTATTCTAATAGACACACAACATTTCTTTGATTGGCTTATGGCCTAGTCTCCTGGCAAGTCTAAAGATGGCGTCAATTAACTTTTGAAATTGCCTGGCCCTAACATTTGATAAGTGTTACAGCAAACAAATGATGGACGGAATGCTGACAATGCAAACATTCTCCCCCAGTCAAAATATCTGGGTTAGATCCATCGTTCTTTTGCCCACTACGCCACCCCAGTTTGGACCCAGCCATATGCAAATCAGTCTTGACCCTGTGCCCCATGGGAACAGTCCAGACCGAACTGCCAGGCCAGGTCCTCCCTGGACCGGAAACAAGCATCCTGGGACCGGTTTCAGGGTATGTCACCCTTCTTCAGCCAGGCTTGCTTGAATCCATTTGATAGGCATTTCCAATTAAAGTCCACATCAAATGGGACCCCCAGGTAGGTGAAATGAGGGACTTTCTTAATTTCTTCCTCCCCGAGTAAAATTTTTCTTGATTTAGACTTTTTTGGTCCACATTTCATTATGAATGATTTAGATCGATTAACCTTAAGGCCCAAATCATTCATAAAAACATTAAAAGTATCAAGAAAAATGTGTAAGCCGTTAGCTGTCCTGGCTATCAGGACAGCGTTGTCTGCAACACAGGAATTCAACATGAGTTGGTCCTCGGAGTGTCTTTCCCCACATTACATAATTGTTCTCCTAGCCCATTAATATATAATAAGAAAAGAAATGGGACCAGAACACACGCCTGCCATTCCCCATATCAGAGGGGAATTCTTCTCTTCGATCCCCCTTGCTATTATACCATACTGAGGTTGAAGTGTATTTGCGAAGCCTACTAAGCAAGGTAATAATTGCTCCATCGATCCCTAACTGTGCAATTATGGACCATAATTTAGATTGGTCCACAGTATCGAAGGCACACATTAAGTCCATAAAGGCTAAGTGTACACAGCCCTTTTGTGCCTTTGTATATTTTTGGACAATTAGTGCCACATTTAGTGTCTGCTCCACGGTTCCGAGGCCTGGCTGAAATCCAAACTGATAGATCGAGAGCGCTTTGGACTCAAGTGCCCACAGTTCTAATTTAGCCAAAATAACTCTGCTCAAGATTTTAACTGAGCCATCCAGCAGGGAAATCGGGCTATAACAATGAGGTTGACTTTTATCCCCCTTTTTGAAAATCTAGAGTATAATGGCTTCCTGCCATGTCTTAACTAAAGGTCACACTATAGCAGCTTTTATGACATTAGTTATTAACGGGGCCCAAAACTCTGGTAGATATTTATACAGATCAACTGGAATTCTATCCGGTCCCGGGGCTTTCTCTGGACGGCTATTCTCTATTGCTAAAAGTACATCACTTACCTCAACTGAGTTACTCGGGGCCTGGGCTGCTCTTGTATCAATGGGAGTTTTGAGGCCAAAACTACGTTTGCTAGCTGATTATGAGAAAATATTTTCGAAAAGTGTTCACCCCAATCTTTAGCTAAGACTGTGGTATCTAGTTTGGGCATTTCATCACCAAACAAGGAAGTAGAATTTACAACCTCCCAGAAAGCATGTGAGTCTTTTAATATAGAGGCGGTTTTTAAATCTTCCCAAGCCTTATTCTTCAGATATATTTTCCTTTTCCTAATTATCTCTTTGTAACCTTTCCTAGCTTTTGCTACTTCATCCTTGTTCCTCTGGATTTTTTTTAAAGCACGCCTTAGTGTCCTATGAGCTTCTGAGCAAGCACTATTAAACCATCTTGTGGTATCAGGTGTTCTGCTGCCACATTTAGTTAGTTTATCTGCCATAAAGCCAGTATAACATCCTCTGGGGTAGCAGAATCTGAGAGGACTGTCTCAATTTGTTGCCATAAAATCTCTGAGTAGGGCCGCCTTATCGATTTTCTCCCATTTCATATTCACACCTTTATTTTTATTCTATACAGCTGTGTGTTGTAATTTCTTATCCCTCTTATTATTCAGGGATAAGTTTAGAGTTAATATAATGGGATTGTGTTCGCTTATACAGCTAGCCATTACCACAAATCCTTTAGAGAACTGTGATAGATCTTCACTGATTAAAATGTAATCGATAATTGAGTTGGATTTGGCTCCCATATATGTTGGAATCTGGGGTAAGGTGGTCATCCAGATCTTGGGCAAATATCAAGTTCTTAACAAAAACAACTCTATTCAGGGAGTCCTCATATGGAGTGTGTTTGAAGTGCATCAGGGGCTAATCCCTCTCATCACAGATCCCACATGATGCCTGAACTCTGGGGTCACAAATTCCTATATTAAAATCCCTGGCCCAGATTACTTGAAGATCCTTTGAATGATCATATTGGGCTTGAGGTATTGCATCCTCTAGGCCATCTATAATCTTAGTCACGGTTGGATCAAATACAATTATAATAATAATTAATTAAAAGCAAATCAAATGACTTTTGCAGGGTAATTAGAAGCAACTGAAAATATGGGGATGTAAAAAGTTCTCTAACCGTAATGTCTATCAAGGTCACTGATATAAAAGTAATCAGACCTTCTTTCGCTCTGCCTGATCTTGACGGAGTTACTGGGACACAATAGGAAGCATAACCATCTATATAGGGTGAGCCTATTAGCCAAGTCTCTTGACAGCAGATAATTGTATGTTGCTCTACCAGCGTTTTCCAGTCAGGGTTGTCAATCTTGGAGTGAAGACCTGCAATGTTCCATGCAATCATCATAAAACCCTCCTCCTGGGTGGTTCCTGGATTAGACGCAGAGCGGCGAAGATGATATTACACAATCTTGTAATTCTAAGGTAGACAGAACCTCAAATCTATTTGACAGGGGCAGGTCATTTTGTGATCTTGAAAGACCGATTTCATCTATTTTAGGGCTTAGACTATCGCAGTCTATTTTGAAGCAAGTGTGCTGCCATTAGTAGACAAATACAACTGAGCAACGTAATCAACATTACTAGCAGACTGTATACAATGAAAAACCCAACCATGGCAACTTATATATCTATCTAGGCCTACCCTTACTATGTGAGCAGTGAGCACAGGGATATATTAGTGATTTCTGGGATTAGCATCGGACCCCATACCTGGTGTGTGTGGTTAGGTGTTTCGCATCATAGGTGTAAACTCTTTTGACGCAAGTCTTCTGCCTCTGTTCCAAGACCGGTCTCTCTGCTGGAATTCTCCTCTCTACGTCCGAAGGGGGTGAGACATGGTTTATGTAATAAAAACTACTGTTTTAGAAAACTGCAGCTGTGCTACCATGTTATGTCTAAAAGGTTAGGAGATGTTGTTGACCGAGCACAAGAAAACAGTACAGCATGTTGTTTGACCTTGCACAAAATGTTCAGACTGAATCCCAAGATGAGTCACTGAATAACAAATAATATGTGCAGCGTATTTCTAAAATAATATCATGTCACAAAAACAAATGCATTATGTGTGGCTGTGCAAAGTAAAAGCAGCCTAAATCTGCTATTACGAGCAACCAAGGGAGAACCAAAGTGGGGTTCACAAGGGGAAATACCACAATACCAACAAAACAAAATTCCGAAAACAGGAGGGGTGAATGCAAAATGGTTGGGAGAAGATCACATCAAGTATGTCAGGTCTTACATCTCCCAACTCATGCCACAATGACCTTATTGTAGATGCCTTCATTACTGCATTATCCATTACTAAAAATGCCTTCAATATAATTGACATCATCATTCAATGTTGTCTTTGTTTCCCAGACATCACAGAAACATGGATCAAAGATACATTTGTTGCTGACATTACTAAACTCCTTCCACTTGAATATAATATCCTGCAAACAGTTAGAGATCATGGATGAGGAGGTGGGACAGCACTGAGCCATTATGACTACCTTCCCTTCAAGATGATACACTGATGATCTTAAACAGTCAGCATACATTTTGTGGGGTATCCCAGAACTCCACCCTGTTTAGCATCTACATGGTGCCCCTGACATCTATAAAGGTACTATCTGAATGCAGGCAAGAGCATTATCCACTTAAATAATTGATGATGAAAGCTTTCTCACTGCCTTGCTCCCTTCCACCATTGGATGGGATACAATTGGCTGTGCCTCAATGGTTAAAAAACTGGAATATTGCTCTTTGGACCAACTACCCCTTCGGCTACCTCCCTTCCATCCAAAGAACTGGGCCCTCCCCCTAATCCAGGGAACCAAGCCAAAAATCTGAGCATGATCTTCGATTGTGATATTTAATTCACCTCACAGATAAATGTGGTTGGCATATCTGCATTTTTCCATCTATGACAGCTAGAAGGGTCTTTGCTACTCATACATTGTTCCCTGCTTGGTTACTGCAATGGTCTGTATAGGGGCCTTCTCAATGCCTCCCTAGCCGTGCTGCAATGAGTACAAAACCAGACTGCTTGGTGCTGGGCCTGGAAGGGCATGACCACATTAACTCTGCTTTCAGATCTCACCACTAACTTCCAGTGAAAGAAAGGACTTCCTTCAAAACTCTCTGAATCGCTAAAAAAGGCACTTCACGATCAACCTCTAAAACATACCTCCATTCTATTTACTCCTTTTCTTCTGACTTCTGATTGATTCAGATACAAACGTTTCTAAGGGCACTTTTTTCATCATCACTGTTCTCTTTGGAACTCTTTACCCACCTATCCGAGACATGAGATTGACTACACCATGTTCAGGAACTCAAGATACACATCTTCACCATAGGCTTCGGGCATTGTCACAAGAGAAGTGTAGGACTGATTTCTAGTCTTATCAGTCAGAAACCTAAGGCCAGTACACACCTCTCAACCAAGTTACAGGCTACATCACATCCACATTATCATCTCTTTTTATACTCTAGTGGGACTATTGGAAAGCCCACGACTCTGTGTAATGATATACTTTTCTCCCTGACCTCCCACCAGTGCCCACCTAAATGCTAAGAGGCCACTAACTGATGTTGTTTGGAGTGCATAAGTGTTAGAACTGGGGGTCTCTAATTGGCAGAGGTAGGTACCTTTGTACAAGTAGGGACCCTTGCTTCTAGTCAAGGTAAGGAGGATACACACTTTAGATAACTCCTGCTCACCCCCTTGGTAGCTTGGCACAAGCATACAGGCTTATCCCAAAGGCAATGTGCAAAGTATTTGCACTCAAAACACATAGTAATATAATGAAAACACCACAAATGGACACCACACCAGTTTAGAAAAATAAAGTGTCTTTATCTAAACTCAACAAGACCAAAACGATAAAAATCCAACATACATGTAGTAAAATAGCACTCAAAAACAGTTATTTTCAAAATAAAGCTAGTAGAAAATAACAACGTTGTAACAGCAATAAATCCAAAGTACAGAGCTGACCACTAGGTGCCCGGCATCGGACACGGAGTCACAAGGACCCCAAACAAACAGTACCTTGGAAAACGAAGTCTACGATGATGCACATCATTGTGGAGGTGAGGCGTCGGTGCCAAGGTCGAGGCCGGCTCCCTGGCTGCCACAAGGAAAGTGAGACGTCGTGTCAGCGAGGAGGCAATGCATCGAATCCAGGATAGAGGAAGTCAGTTGCGTCGGCGGTGAGGCGTCAGTTTCGATGCGAAGTCGGCAAGTTCGTTGAGTCACCCTAAGCGGTTATCAGCGCCTTGATAACAGTATGCAGGCGCTGGCGTCTGGAATGATGAAAGCTGCAGGCGTCAAAGGGCGTTGGAGTGGCAGTGCAGGCCGGTCTCGGTGCAGGTCGCAGCAGCGTAGCTAGCGGCGTCGGATATTGTTTTTATTGCTTTTCTTAGGTTTCTTCCAGCTCCCAAAAGCAGGAACAACCTCCAGAGGCCCAAAACTGGAACAGGCACCTCCTGGCAGGTCAGAACTCTCAGCAGTAGAGTTGGGGGGAACTGGGGGGTGAAGTGTTTGTGTCCCTGAGACTTCAGAACAGGAGGCCAGCACACACAAGCCCTTGGAGATTCTTCTTCAAGTAGGTTTCTCAGCAAAGTTCCAGTCTTTGTCCTTTCCTTGTCACAAACAGCAACAGCAGGCCAACCCTCCACAGCACACAGCAAAGGGGCAGTACTAGTCCCCACAGTTCCCCAGCTCTTCTCCTTGGCAAAGGTTCCTCTTGAGTCCAGAAGTGATTTAAAGTGCTGGGGTTTAAGGTCCACTACTTATACCCCATTTTGTCTTTGTTCATCTTTGTGCTAGGGCCTCTGAGCCCAGTCCAAACCAGCTCTGTGCTCACTGTATGACCACAGGGGGTGGAGAGGGCATTGTGCAAGGGAGACAGGCCTTATTCAGGTGCAAGGAAAACTCCTCCCATTACTCTAAATGCAGCCAAGGTCTATTCAGCTAAGCTCTGAGTCATCCAGGAAGGGCCAGGCACACCTCAACCCCCTCAGTGGCTGTCTACAGTGAATGCACATCCCCAGCCCCTGTCACTCCAAAACCAGACAGTCAATCCACAAACGGGCAGAGAGAGGAATTGGCCTAATGGCTCGGACGGTCGACCTCAAATCTGGGGAACTGGGTTCGAGTCTCGGCAATGACACTGAACATCCTGTGATTCTGGGCAAATCACTTAATCTCCCCGTGCCTAACAAAAATGAATGTGACCTCCTGTAACGCATCTGGTACTATGTAAAGCGCTCTGATACCCGATTCGGGTCAAGTTCGCGCTATATAAAACTCCGTAAAAAAAAAAAAAGAGGCACACAGAATGGTTAAACAAGAAAAGGCCTACGTTCTAAAAGTGGCATTTTCAAACACACAATTAAAAAAACATCTTTACTAAACGATGTGTTATTAAATTCTGAGTTTAGAGCCTAAACTTTATTCCTCCATCTTGTCCCAATGGGAAGTTATACTTGTAAGATGTTACAAAGTATCTCCCATGCTATCCTATGGGACAGATCGCTTTTCAATAGTGAAAAACGAAATTGGCAGTATTTCACCATCAGGACATGTCACACACACCAGTACATGTCCTACCATTCACACATACTGCACCCTGCCCATGGGGGTACCTTGGGCCTTCCTGAGGGGTGTCTTATATTTACAAAAAGGGAAGGTTAGTGCCTGGCAAGTGGGTGCACTTGCCAGGTCGACATGGCAGTTAACAACTGCACATGCAGACTCTACAGTGGTAGGTCAGAGACCCATTTACAAGGCTACTCACGTGTGTGGCACAGCCAGTGCTGCAAGCCCACTAGTAGCATTTGATGTACAGGCCCTGCCACACTTAGTGCAATTTACTAGGGACTTACCAGTAAATCAAATATGCCAATCATGGATAACCAATTATAATCATAATTTACACAGAGAGCATATGCACTTTAGCACTGCTTAGCAGTGGTAAAGTGCCCAGAGTCCCATAGCCAAAAAACTGGTCAACAAAAAATAGGAGGAAGAAGCAAAAGGTTTGGGAATAAATCTGCAAAAAGGGCCATTTCCAACAATAAGAAAAGCCCTTAAAAATATAAATATCTGCTAAGTCTAAAATAGCAGGCCGAGATGAGTCTGCAAGAGTTCCAAAGTGGGTTATACAAAGTAACATGATAACAGGATGGTAAGATCATTTGTTACAATCCTCATACAAGAAAAAACACTTGTACACAGGTATAAAACAAACAAGATTGAATGGCCAACTACTGACACCTGACTACAACCAAGTGCAGAAATAAAATAAATACATGCATAAAACTACATTAGGAATTATGCCAGGCCATAGCTGAGAGCAACATACCATATCTTCCCATACACCTACATGGTAAGGATTTTGAAAGGCACCTGGGATCCTTCTTTAAAAAGGGAGCAATCTTAGTGCTAATAAACGCAAATGAGACCAAAAAGGGTTCCCAAGCCTCAGGTGCTTCCACTCAATATAAGAAAGAAAAAGCATGCATTGTGAAAATAAACTGTTACTGAACAACAGTATACAAGACATAGTGAGGGTTAATAATTTAAGATCATAAACTACACAATAGAAATCCAGCCTGTCTAAGCAGAGCATGCTGAACCTGCCATCCTTATTACTGAAATTAAACTAACTTTAGAAGACGTAGTAGGGGCCAGCTTATCTGCTATTAAAGGAAGATGAGTGAAATTCCTTTACAAAAGCCCTGTTAAGCAAGGTTTAATAAAAAAGATTGTTATCTTGTGAATATCTGCATTCATTGCATTTGGAAATGGTTCCTATTTGAATTCACTGCATGCAAAGTTCTCTCTTTAGCAATCCTGAAAGTTTAGGGAAAATGAGAGGAATTCTTGAATTCCCTGGGCCACATTCGAATCCATTGTTTTCTTGCTTTTTGCGCCACTTCCTATAGAGAAAAAACATATGCAAGTCAGGCTTTATTTTGCCCTGGTAGCAGCAGCCCAGCCCAAACTACCAGGCCAGATTCCCACTAGACTAGCTCATAAGCAACTCCAGGCTAGTTTTGACCTCAATGGTTCTCCAGGACTAGAATGAGGCACGAGCAATTGCAAGTGGCTGATATTAATTCTAGCATTTCACTAACCTACTTTTAGGGCTCACATGCAACAGCGCATTCATGTACTCTTGCTTGTGAGAGGTACTGTTCATAATAAAGGGCTAGGAACCCACCTATTACTTACCATTCATTGGCTTAATTGTCACTCTTCTTTGCTGCCTCCTAATTGGACAGCGCATGTCGGGGGACGCTTCCCTTTCACTCTCTGGTGCTCTAGTTAGTGTCCATGCACTGAGTGCACTGTGATCGAGTTACTAATTCTTTCAATACTTGTTGGACTTGGCCCTTTTTGCAGGGTCATCCCAGAACTTTTTGCCTTCCTCCTGTATTTTTGCTGACCTGTTGTTGGTGGTTTTATGACTCTGGGCACTTTATCACTGCTGATCAGTGCTAAAGTGCATGTGCTCTCTATGGTAAACTTGGTAAGTGTCATGTTCGCACGTACCGGGGAGAGCGTACTACGGTTGCCTGTCTAGTTATTGCGCTCTCCCCCATACGTGCAGTACCACGGGTCACCACACGATCACATCCGGGTGACGCCACATAAAACTCCCTTGGATACGGCACCTGGTGCTTCTGATTAAGCTGCAGCGTGTAGAGAGTCGGACTCCGTATCTCCGCCGGAACTCGGTAAGAACCTTTTCCTTTTATCACTTCTACGGAGACTTCTTCCCTGCAGGCATCCTGTATGCTCCCACCGCATCACCGAGCCTCACGCAGCCCCAGAGGCTTGTTAGCGCAGGAGCGCGTCACCACCTTTGCCCCTTTCCTCAGCTGACAATCCCGGTGAGCGCAGGAGCGCGTCACCACCTTTTGCCCCTTTACTCAGCTGACAATCCCGGTGAGCGCAGGAGCGCGTCACCACCTTGCCCCTTTCCTCAGCTGACAATCCCGGTGAGCGCAGGAGCGCGTCACCACCTTTAGCCCCTTTACTCAGCTGACAATCCCGGTGAGCGCAGGAGCGCATCACCACCTTTGCCCTTTTCCTTCATTCACTTTTCCCGGTGAGCGCAGGAGCGCATCACCACCTTTGCCCTTTTCCTCTTTCACTGTTCCCGGTGAGCGCAGGAGCGCATCACCACCCTGCCCCTTTTCTTTGGTCATCATCTGGGTGAGCGCAGGAGCGTGTCACCGCCTTTTGCCCTTGCCTACATTCCGGTGAGCGCAGGAGCGCGTCACCGCCTTTGCCCTTGCCTACATTCCGGTGAGCGCAGGAGCGCATCACCGCCTTTGCCCTTGCCTACACCCCGGTGAGCGCAGGAGCGCGTCACCGCCTTTGCCCTTGCCTACATTCCGGGGAGCGCAGGAGCGCATCACCACCTTTGCCCTTGCCTACACCCCTGTGAGCGCAGGAGCGCGTCACCGCCTTGCCCTTGCCTACACCCCACTCGCGTGCCACTGTTACCAGAACGCGATGACACTGAAGTGTTCCTTCTGTAAACTATTGTTCCCTGGAATCCTCTCCTTCCCAGTTCCCCTGGTGCCCCGTGAAGGGACGCCTGCTGTCTAGTGCAAGAAACTGGGTTACGGACGCACCTACCGGAGGTTCAAATCTTCAAGAGCTTACTTTCAGGTGACCATTGCAACTGTCCCTAAACCCTTCCCCTGTCTAGTGTGTGGGTGTATACGTGACTAGTTGACAGGGTAGTGATTGTTTGTTGGTTGTCATTCTAGGCTGCCGGTCCAGAAAGACAACCGTCTCCTTGGGTGTTACTCTTCACCTCAGCACTCCACACGGTACACCACCCTTTGAGGATTCCTTCCCCCAGTCTTCACCAATCCCCGGTCTGGTACCAATTCAAGGTAGGACAGGGAAATAGGTGGGAGACGGTGGAGGTGGTCCATGTCATCCCTGCGAGACTACTCTACCGGCAGAAGGTAAGGCCGATAGAGCCCTGACAGAATCAGAAGCCCAAGACTAATCATCTCGCCCAGGTGACATGAACACCCAGAACATTACCCTGCAGGACATAGCTGCTATATTGACCTGCATGCAAACCGAAAATCAAAGCTTGCGACAGGATGTCAATGCCTTACAAAGTCTGCTGGCCTCCGGTCAGCCACCCACGGTTAGACCCAAACAGACGGACGTGTTACAACCACCCACGTTCAACCCTTAGGGGTCCTCACCCCCGGCACAGGGCCCTATCCCTCCTATACAGGTGGTAGCTTCACATCCAGTCCCGCTGGCACCCCCGGAATGCTTTTATGGGGACAGTTCTAAATACAGCATATTCCTCAACCAGTGCCAGCTACACTTCATGGCTCGTGCTTCCGCCTTTCCTGATGATGCAGCAAAGGTTGCATTCATACTTTCGTATCTGGGGGGAGACGCAGCGCAATGGTCCATAGCGTTGGTGGATAACGACGACCCCATGTTGTACAGCCTACCTGTGTTCAAGGAAACACTGCGTAGAATGTTTGCCCGACACACACTTCTGCAGGCAGCCGACAATGCACTCCTCAACCTCAAACAAGGTAACACAGACCTCCTACATTACATCACCACCTTTAACAGGCTGGTCTTTGAAGCCAAATGGCCTGAGACCAAGATGGTGTCAGTATTCTACCGAGGACTACGTGAGGAACTAAAGGACCTTATCTCACAAATATCGGACCCCCAGAGGACATCGGTCCCTTCATAGACCTAACTGTAAAAATGAACTTCAGAATGCAGGAACGCAAAATAGAAAAAACCAAGGGGCCGATGCCAAGTACCCAGTATTCCGAGAAAACCAAATCCGAAAATCCTAGAGTCCGGACACCTCGGAGCCTATGCAAATAGGCGGCATACGTGGACCCTTGTCTAAGGCTGAAAAAGAAAAACGACGTCACCAGAACCAGTGTCTGTATTGTGGCAAAAGCGGCCATTACGTCAAGGAGTGCCCTGTGAAACCGAATAAACCAATGACAAGGAAAACCAGCGCCCTTCCCGTTTCTCGTGGTGAATGGTCGGAAAACGACATAACTCAGTAGAAGGGAAGGTCGGTCTACTGGGTTGTTCGTCCGATAAGACCTCCTCTTCGGCCCCACACGATCACAACCAACATGTGGGTATCATAGTTACGTTACAATCCCGTAAAGGCCAATCATGGACCGTAACGGCCCTCATCGATTCCGGAGCTACAGGAAATTTCATAGACACCCAATATATGGAAGATCTTGGGATTCCTGCGATAACCAAGGACAGACCAGAAACGGTAAAAGCAGTGGATGGCACAGACCTGACCTCTGGACTGATCCGATATCAGACTGACATCATGATGATGACATGCGGGGCAGACGAACATAAAGAGTTCATCGCCTTTGATGTCATAGACGCACCCCAGTTCAAACTAATTCTGGGTCTCCCCTGGCTTGTCATCCATAATCCTCTCATCGATTGGGCAAACCGACTAATGACCCTTAATTCACCATATTACAGCCACACCTGCTACTTAAAACATGGGAACGCCAACGCACGAGTCGTGGAAACCCATATTCTTCCTCTTACGGGAATGGGTGTTATCACACAAGGAACCATACCAGAGGAGTACACCGATTTGTCATCAGTGTTCGATGAACAAAAAGCCAACACACTTCCTCCCCATCGCAGTTTCGACTGCAGAATAGACCTATTGCCGGGATCCAAGCTGCCTTGTTGTCGAGTGTATTCCCTCACTGAAAAAGAAAGCACCCATCTGCGCACCTATCTGGACGAATACCTGAAAAACGGCTTCATACGCCATTCCAAGTCACCCGTTTCTTCAGCACTCTTTTCATAGCCAAGAAGGGAGGGGATCTACGAACCTGCATCGATTATAGAGCCATGAACAACATCACTATCAAGAACCGATACCCCTTGCCTTTGATCTCCAACCTACTGGACCAAGTGAAAGACGCCAGGATTTATACTAAACTGGATCTTCGTGGGGCCTATCATCTGGTAAGAGTCCAAAGGGGGACGAATGGAAGACAGCGTTCCGGACCCGATACGGACTCTTTGAGTACCAGGTCATGCCCTTTGGGCTCTGTAATGCCCCTGCTGCATTCCAATTCTTCATTGATGAGGTGCTACGAGAACATATCGATCAATATTGCGTAGTATATATCGATGATATATTGATCTATTCCCCGAGCGTTCCAGACCACATCCAACACGTCCGTAGCATCCTCAAGAAGTTGCTGCAACACGGCCTGTACGTCAAGCTGGAAAAAAGCGTATGCCACACAACCGAGGTGGAATTTTTGGGACACATCTTGACCCCAGCAGGAATCAGTATGGATGCAAGAAAGGTCGAGTCTGTGTTACAATGGCCTTCCCCGGGTTCCCTGAAACAGGTCCAACAATTCCTAGGATTCGTCAATTATTATCGTCGTTTCATCCCAGGGTTCTCTGGCATCATCACTCCCATCACACGGTTACTGCGCAAGGGGATTAAGTTCGTATGGAACCCTGAAGCTGAGAAGGCTTTTCTCGAACTGAAAACCAGATTCACTAGTGCACCCGTCCTGATACACCCCAATCCAGAACACCCATTCATTGTCGAGGCCGATGCTTCACAGGATGCCCTGGGGGAGTCCTATCCCAAAGGGATACTACATCGGGTCTCCTACACCCTGTAGCCTACTATTCCCGAAAGCTGCAATCTGCGGAACGGAACTACACAGTATCCGATCGGGAACTACTGGCCATCAAGACGGCCTTCGAAGAGTGGCGTCATTACCTAAGGACGCCAGACACCCTGTTACTATCTATACGGACCACCGGAACCTTCAATTCCTCCGCTCTGCCAGGGAGCTAACTGCCCGTCAATTGAGATGGACGTTGTTCTTCAATGAATACGACTTCAAGATTACATACCGTCCTGGTAAAGACAACGCAAAAGCAGACGCCCTGTCCAGACTCGGAGAACCCGGTGAAGGAGGAGACAAACCGACACCATCTCCCATCCTACCGGGACGGTGTTTTCAGGGAGTCATCCTCTCCTCCTCTTTCTTGTCCCGGTTGCACAACGACCTCAAAGTAAAGGACCCAGCAGAATGGATTGGAAAGCTGTCGGGAATCACTACTGATGGTGGGTTCCTCTATAAAGACAACAACTACTTTCTACCATTGCCGCACCATCAACAAACAGCGCTGTACATGTGCCATGACTACATGCTGTCCTTACACCCTGGGTATCACAAGACCCTGGATCTCTTACGCAGACACTTCTGGTGGCCAACCATGCAGGATGACGTTCGCAACTACATAGCCCACTGCACGACCTGCGCGCAAGGAAAAAACCAACCCGGACCCACTGTGGGTTTGCTACACCCTATCCCGGTACCCCCATACCCGTGGCACACGGTATCCATGGACTTCGTTGTGGAATTGCCTCGAACCAGGACCGGATATACCACCATACTCACCATTGTGGACCACCTAACCAAGATGGCGCATTTCGTGCCGTTGCAGAAAGTGCCTTCTGCTATGGAGCTAGCCTTAGTATTCATGAACAACGTAATCCGTCTGCACGGAATCCCTTCCGTACTGATCACCGACAGAGGCTCTCAGTTCGTATCCCGCTTCTGGGGAGCGGTATGTGACACCATAGGGACGGAAGTACGACTTTCTTCCGCCTACCATCCCCAAACCGACGGCCAGGCAGAGAGAACCAACCAAACCATGGAACAATACCTTCGTTCCCTACTCATAGCGGTCGAAAAGGAATGGTCAGAGGTCCTGTGGATGGCGGAATATGCATATAATAACAACAAACACGCTTCCATAGGAATGTCGCCCTTTTACTGCCTACAAGGTCGTCATCCACGCACCACACCCTGGGCAGAACCACAAACCAGTCCTCTGCCCACCATCCAAGCTTATCACAACCTGCTACGTGACTTGTGGCAACAAGCGCGATTCGAGCTGGCCAAAGCCAAAGAAAACTACAAACACCATGCAGACACACACAGACAGGTAGAACCAGAGTACAAGATGGGAGACAGGGTTTGGGTCTCCGTTAAAAACCTCAATCTGCACGGCCCCAAGAAATTGCTACCGCGTTTCATAGGTCCCTACCGCATAACCAAGGTCATCAATAAGGTGGCCATGAAACTTTCCTTGCCCCCTCACATGAAAATACACCCAGTCTTCCACGTGTCTCTGCTGAAGCAGACCACGAGGAATACGAGGTGCGTGCAGTGCTAGATTCCCGTAGGTCCAGGGGGAGGCTCTATTACCTTATCGACTGGAAGGGGTATGGTCCTGAGGAGAGGTCCTGGGAGCCCCTATCCCATGTCCGTCACGCCCCTCAGCTGGTACGTGCCTTCCATGTTCGTCACCCCCTGAAACCGCGTCCTGCCACCCCCGTGTAGGGGAGGGGGTTTGTCTTTGTGGGGGGTGCTGTCATGTTTGCACGTACCGGGGAGAGCGTACTACGGTTGCCTGTCTAGTTATTGCGCTCTCCCCCATACGTGCAGTACCGCGGGTCACCACACGATCACATCCGGGTGACGCCACATAAAACTCCCTTGGATACGGCACCTGGTGCTTCTGATTAAGCTGCAGCGTGTAGAGAGTCGGACTCCGTATCTCCGCCGGAACTCGGTAAGAACCTTTTCCTTTTATCACTTCTACGGAGACTTCTTCCCTGCAGGCATCCTGTATGCTCCCACCGCATCACCGAGCCTCACGCAGCCCCAGAGGCTTGTTAGCGCAGGAGCGCGTCACCACCTTTGCCCCTTTCCTCAGCTGACAATCCCGGTGAGCGCAGGAGCGTGTCACCACCTTTTGCCCCTTTACTCAGCTGACAATCCCGGTGAGCGCAGGAGCGCGTCACCACCTTGCCCCTTTCCTCAGCTGACAATCCCGGTGAGCGCAGGAGCACGTCACCACCTTTAGCCCCTTTACTCAGCTGACAATCCCGGTGAGCGCAGGAGCGCATCACCACCTTTGCCCTTTTCCTTCATTCACTGTTCCCGGTGAGCGCAGGAGCGCATCACCACCTTTGCCCTTTTCCTCTTTCACTGTTCCTGGTGAGCGCAGGAGCGCGTCACCACCTTGCCCCTTTTCTTTGGTCATCATCTGGGTGAGCGCAGGAGCGTGTCACCGCCTTTTGCCCTTGCCTACATTCCGGTGAGCGCAGGAGCGCGTCACCGCCTTTGCCCTTGCCTACATTCCGGTGAGCGCAGGAGCGCATCACCGCCTTTGCCCTTGCCTACACCCCGGTGAGCGCAGGAGCGCGTCACCGCCTTTGCCCTTGCCTACATTCCGGTGAGCACAGGAGCGCATCACCACCTTTGCCCTTGCCTACACCCCTGTGAGCGCAGGAGCGCGTCACCGCCTTGCCCTTGCCTACACCCCACTCGCGTGCCACTGTTACCAGAACGCGACGACACTGAAGTGTTCCTTCTGTAAACTATTGTTCCCTGGAATCCTCTCCTTCCCAGTTCCCCTGGTGCCCCGTGAAGGGACGCCTGCTGTCTAGTGCAAGAAACTGGGTTACGGACGCACCTACCGGAGGTTCAAATCTTCAAGAGCTTACTTTCAGGTGACCATTGCAACTGTCCCTAAACCCTTCCCCTGTCTAGTGTGTGGGTGTATACGTGACTAGTTGACAGGGTAGTGATTGTTTGTTGGTTGTCATTCTAGGCTGCCGGTCCAGAAAGACAACCGTCTCCTTGGGTGTTACTCTTCACCTCAGCACTCCACACGGTACACCACCCTTTGAGGATTCCTTCCCCAGTCTTCACCAATCCCCGGTCTGGTACCAATTCAAGGTAGGACAGGGAAATAGGTGGGAGACGGTGGAGGTGGTCCATGTCATCCCCGCGAGACTACTCTACCGGCAGAAGGTAAGGCCGATAGAGCCCTGACAGTAAGATTGGTCTACACCTGTTTGGCATATTTAATTTACCTATCAATCCCTTGTACCGTGGTATCCCATTTACCCAGGGCCAGTAAATTAAATGCTACTGGTAGGCTTGCAGCGCTGCTTGCGCCACCCACCAAAGTAGTCTTTCAAACCGGTCTCAGGCCTCTGCCACTGCAGGCCCTGCGCGCGCAGTTTGCTGCCACCGTGACATGGCATATAAAGTGGTTGCCACGTCTGCAACTCCCCTTTTACTATATATTAGTCACCCCTAAGGGCAGGGTACGGTGTAGGTAAAAGGTAGGGCATGTGCCTTAACTGTGTGGCATGTCCTCTCATAGGGATGAATTGCTGATATGTGCTTCAGTGGTAATTCCTGACATGAGAGGGGTAGCGTAACCATGTGTGGTATGTTTGGAATAGTAGTGATAAATCCTGCTTATTGGTGAAAGCAGATTTATTATTACTATTTTAGAAATGCCACTTTTAGAAGTGAGCAGTTCTGTGTGCTATGTGTCTTTGTGCCCTGCCTGATGTGTATTGACCGTCTGGTTCTGACTGACAGGGGAGAGGGGATATGCATTCACTCCAGCCAGTCCCTGGGGGGGTTTTAGGTGTGTCCTGTCCTGCCTGGGTGACTCAGTGTAGGCTGAATAGGCCTGGTCTGCATTTGGAGTGGTGGGAGGAGTAGCACCTGCACCTGAATAGGGCTGTGCCTGCCTTCCACAATGCTGGCTCCGCCCCCTATTGTGTGTCTGGAGCCAAGCCTTACAGTACACTTGCAAATGTTATTTTATCCATGTTTTTAGTGAACTGGAAGAGGAAAGACACTGCGTGGGACTGCAACAGATGATGCTGGCTACAGACTGCCAGGAGGAACCGCCATGGGACTTGATGAATCAGAGTGCTGACCTGCTGCCTGCTGGGTAGAAAGAAGGACTGCCACTGTTGTTATCTAGACCTTTTGTGCTGGCCTGCCTGTGCCCTGTTGTTGGTATCCCCAGTTATCTCCCAGGGCTGAGTGGCTTGCCCTGGATGATGTGGAGCAGCGCGTGGTGAGCGCTGTGCTTTTTGCCCTGTGATTTGAAACAGCACAAGTGGAGCGCTGGTCAGGGCCTGGAAGAAGCGGTGTATTTCCCAACCATATAGTTGCGGAGCGTGAGGAGAGCGCTGTTTGCCAGTCCCAGCGCTGGTTCAGGGACGTGCATGCAGTGCAGCACTATCCCGTGTAGCGTGTGGTGAGCGCTCCCTTTTTTTGTGGTAGGAGCCACAGCCGAGGCTCAGCGGGACTCCGTAGGTTGCTGTGGCAACAGGAAGCCCAACGGAGGCAGCGCTGAGTGGCGAAGAGGCGCGTTGACCTCATAAACAGGGGAGGGCCAGACCAGACCCCTGAGGCCTTTCTGTCCTGTCACGCCCCCGGACTAATGGAGTTTGAGTGCTGACGTCCCGTGTGGACAGCCGACAGACAACCTGATGATTGCACAGCCGCCTCCACAGAAGACTTTGGGCCCAGGTCAGGAGAGACCTTGGAGATGTCGAGTGAGCGGCTACGGCTGGGCTGTGGCGCTGGTGCACGTGGAATCGCTCAAGTTGAGGGGCACACAGAGAGGGGTCTCCCCACCGTATGTGGAAGCCAGGCAGGAGCAACTAGCCATGTGGTGGAGTCTGGCTGGGTGCGGGGCCCAAAGCGGTAGAGAGGCCGAGCGGAGCAGAGCAAAGTCGACAGAGACTTCGCTCCGTGTCCTACCGCAGCAGCACTTCACCAGTCAGAGGAGGAACGGGAGAGGAGAGCTGAGGGCTCGTACCACCCTCTCTCTCCCAGTAAGTGCTGGCCTTCGCATCCAAGTATTTCCCCTAACCCTGCTCGCAGCCACAGTGGTGAATTGCTCCGCATTCTTGACATGATTGCAGCTGTGCTGCATGGTCGCGGGCAGCTGCACTCTTATCTGTTGTTTGGGGACATTGTTGTGTGCGAGAAGCTCGGTATGAGACCTCGACGGAGGCCCCTGATTAAGTTTGCCGCATTCCCTGTGGTAGGAGGGCAGGTAGCCCAGGAGCCTACGCAGGGGAAGTCAGTTCTGGTCATTCGCATATGCTATGCCCTGATGCTTATATGTATGTGATGCTGGTCACTCTTATATGGTATACCCTAATGTTATGATGTGATGTGGTGTCCTATAGTGCACAGCTGATATTGCTGGTTATTTCTAATATGTGCACACTACAGGTGGTTACTATGGTGCACTGTGGATAATATGTATGCATAATGTGATACGCTAAGTACAGTTCCTACCAGTAGTTACTGGTCAGCCTAATTGTGATGATAATGACAATGGCCCGATTGGCTAAGTGACCTATGTAATCCCTGTAAAGTCATGACAAGTTTATCAGTGGCCTTCGACACCGTGCCTCATGTTAAACTATTGGACATGATTCAGGATCTTGGTATCGGAGGCTCTATATTAAAATGGCTAACCTCATATTTGAAAGACAGGGATCAGGAGGTTTGGTGTCCTCCCTATGCAGCACAAATCCCTAAAATGGAGGTCAGAGTCCCTCAGGGCTCCATTCTGAGCCCCACATTATTCAATCTCTATATGTCCCCTTTAGCTAGACTGGCTGAGTCTTATGGAGCGAAAATCATCTCATACGCTGATGATACTCAGCTCCTCTTCTCCTGTGACAAAGGGATGAATTTTGAGGGTACCATGATCAAAACCTGCCTCTCTAAAGTGTTTATGTGGTTAAGATCTAACCAGCTGAAATGCAATCCGGAAAAGTCGGAAATCATCTTTTTTGGCACTCAACCGCTAGATGACTGGAGACTCTGGTGGCCTGAAGATATGTCGCCACCCATCCTCGGCTCAACAAAAAGTTAAGAACTTAGGCGTTTTGATAGATGATCGTCTATCAATGAAGGCCCAAGTCCAATCAGTGGTAGGAACGTGCTTTGGTCTCCTCAGGATGTTGAGGAAATTTCTTCCTCTCCTGTCTCTTGAACACAGGAAATCGGTGGTCCAAGCACTAATCACTTCAAGATTGGACTATGTGAATATACTCTATCTCAGCCTTCCAGAATATCTTCTTAAACGTCTGCAGGTGGCACAGAATGCCACAGCTAGAGCCATTCTCAGGCTTAAGGTGAGGACACATATGTCCCCCCACCTTAGAGAACTTCATTGGCTACTGGTAAAAAACAGAATCCGATTTAAAGCGATGGTACTATTCTTCAAAGCTTGGCACGGAACGGGGGCCAAGTATCTGTGTAGAAGGATCTCTCATTATGTCACTTCTAGATTGCTGAGATCCTCCTCAATGAATCTAGCCAAGGTACCCAGAATCTCCCGCGTGCAGTCTGGGGGATCCTCATTTGGGCTTCTAGGCGCTCGGGCCTGGAATGCGCTCCCTGCCTCACTGAGAGCGGTGACGGATTTTACCATTTTCAGAAAGCATCTTAAAACCCTGCTTTTTAACCAAAAACTGTGAGGACTTCTTTTGCACGTTTAGGTTTCCTTATATGTGTCCTTCATGTGCTTGGAGGTTATGGGGCGGGTCTATGCCAGGGGGCCTTTTAATGCGCTCGGACACTCGATTGAGTAGCTGTGCGCTATACAAATGCCTTTATATTCATTATATTCATATTCAAGTGCCTAGTGGCACAGTGATATATATGTGATTGTGATCTAATGTGTTTTTATGGATAATACAAAGGATATTTTTATATAGCCTTGTGTGGAGTTTCTTTTGTGGTGTGCCTAGTGTGTCACTGTTGTGTGTGTGTGTTGCGCAAACGCTTTACACATTACCTCTGGGATAAGCCTGACTGCTCTGACAAGCTACCAAGGGGGTGGGCTTCAGTTATCTTAGGTGTGTAACTCCCTTGCCCTGACTAGAGTGGTGGGTTCTGCCTAGCTTAGGTGCATACCCTAGCCAACCAGAAACCCCATTTATAACAATACTGCACTTTTATATACATGTTTTTTATATTTTTATACTGATTACCACCATACACAATCGTGTTTCAGGATACTTCCTGTTTCCAGTCTTGTGCTGCTTTCTCCATTCCCCTTTTTCCCCTTTATGCCTTGTACCTTTGCACTGATTTTAAGTTTGGTTCCTTGTTCAAGTTACTTACACTCACAACTGTAGAACTCTACGCCATGCTGTCCAATTCTACCCCACTCTACTCTACACCACACACTACTCTACGCCATTGCATTTCACTCTACACCACTCCACTTCACCTCACCTCACTCCATGCCACTCTGTGGTATGCAACTCTATGCCACTCCACTGAATGCCACTCTACAGCACTCTATGCCACTCCCTCCATGCCAATCTATGCCACTCCATTCTATGTCACTCTACGCCACTCCACTCTATCCCATGTCACTCTATGTTTACTCGACTGCGCCACTCCACTCAATGCCACACTACTCCACTCTATGCCACTCTACTCTATGCCACTCTACTCCACCCAATGCCACTTTCGAAACACCACTCTACTCTATGCCACTCTACTCTGCAACCCTCAATGCCACTTTACACAACTATAGGCAACTCCACCCAACTGTATGCCACACCACACAATTCCACGCTACACTACTCCACTACACTTTACGCCATTCCACTTCTCTCTACACAACTATACTTTATGCCAATCTGCGCCAATCCACGCTACATCACACTTTGTCACTCAACACCACTATACTTCATTCTCCTCTATGCTACTCTACTCTATGCCACTAACTTTTATCCAAGCTGAACAGTAGCCACGCTGCTGTACAACATGGCAAAAAGACATCGGCAAAACCAATGGCTCTGGCATAGGCGAGACCTATTGGTTTTGCTAATGCTTGTTTGTTTTTGTAAGCTAGATTACCCAAGTGTGATAGGCATGTCACGACAGGGTCCCATGCTCATTGTGTCAGTTGGCTGAAGGTGTACCTGGCTGTTGAGGCTACACAAAGCTAAAGCCGGGTACTGGTAGTATATGTGTCCATCTATAGGGGCCTGGCAGTTCCTATTGAAGAAGGACCAAGTTTGATTTGCATATGGCTGTTCTCTCTCTAGGCTGCCATTATTGGAAAGCATGCATCCCCAAGTAATTACTATTGGCTAAGATTAATTCAAGCCCCCCACCTCCCCACACTTTCTTTTGTATTACCAAATCAAGAAGGTTTTGCATGACTCCAGTCCTCATGGACCATTGCTAGACACTCTTGCTCTATATAGCCAAATACAGGATTTTTTTAACATAACTTGATAAAACATTACATCTTCTACATAGCAATAATCACAAGAGAAAGTGGAAGATAGTTTGCATTAACTAAACTATGATTTCTGAAGACTGACTGAAATGGAGTAAAGGACTTCATGATACGTGTGCAGTTGTAAAAAAAACAGACACAAAAGATGCCCAAAATGCCACACCATACACATGTTTTCTGTCTTCTGCACAATGAAGGAACATGATGTACGACAGCAAATTGTTCATATTGCAAAACAATGGCCTGGAGCAATGATTTACTTTAAGTGGCTACAGAAAATAAGGAGCCACAGAAAATAAAAAGAAAATAATACATTTTAGTTCAATCGATGATATGCAGGACTTTACCTCCACCATCCTAACGGACCTCTGCTTGCCAAATTTAGAGTTATCCACCAGCCCTGCAGACAACTATGTGCATTGACAGGAACCACCATCACAGCGGTTCCTGTCAATGTATGAAACATTTGGTGGACGGTACCATCAGCCATGACGGGCAGCCGTAATACTTTCCAAACACTTTTTATTTATCAAAAACAAACTGCCAAAGACGGAGTTTTATTTTTGTAAAACAAAACCCCAATGCCCCCCCCACTCCCCATCCTAGGAGTTTTCTCCCAGAGTGTTGAGGTAATTATTGGGGTTTTTTTCATGACCCTTACCACCAGGTCTCGAAAAGGGGGAAAAAGCATTTACACCATCCACAATAATAGGTCAGACACTGTAAAGTCCTTAGTCCAATGTCCCATACTCTGTCAGGCCGTCAGAGGAAGTATTCTGTCCACAGAAAACCAGTGGGCTCCTTGGACTCAATACTTATAGCCCGCATGCCTCCAAATAGGGCGGGCGAACCATCAGTTTGGCGGACAGGGTAGTCAGTCTCATTTACGTAGGAGTACCCTGTTCACCAAAATCTAAGTCACAGCCTATGTCTAAATACCCCCAAATTATTTGAATAACATTGCTAATAGTGTGACACATTTTATTAGGCACAAATATATTTTCAAACGGCTGGACATAGAAAATCTGAATATCATAATAAAAAAAAGTCACTGATGGCACTGACAATGGGGTATATAAGTTGTTAAAAGAGCATGTACAGTGGATTAGTTTCAGGCGGGGTGTTTGGTGTGTGACATCCTTCAAATAAATGCATTCTTGGATTGAAATAGGGATCTGGGGCCCCTAAGTCGAGTCTGCAATCTCTATGCCAGTTTTTCCCATCGTGAGTCAAGAATGAGACAAAAGAGTGACCATCGATGACAGAGAGAGAGGAGAGAGAGCGAGAGAGAGAGAGAGAGAGAGAGACGGAGAGAGAGACGGAGAGAGAGAGATAAAATGACAAATCACTTCCTAGTTTTTAATCATAGTGAAGCAGACTTAGATTGGACAGTTCTAGAGCAACCATGGATTCCAGCACATGTCACAGACATATCCAAATTCCTGTTCAGACGTGAACAGCGTTGGGTATACAGAATCAAGAGCGATACCCTGGGACTCAATGATGAGATTCCCTGGTTAGCTCTCTAACATTTATTTATACCTTGTTGGTCTGAATATTTATATAGCTCCAATCTAATGTACTGTTTAGCCCAGTTTTGGACTAGCTTTCTTGCCGAATACGACATTCTGCCTAGTTGACATATCCTCAAAATAGAGTCAGTGTATGGACTGTTTATCTTCATAGACACTGTTACTTTTGCAGCATTATTCTACTTCCTTTTGATGACACCATGGTCATTAATATGGTTGTGGCTGTATTTTAGATGCCAGGCTGGGGTTTGTGCTTCTAGATAATATAGAATATCAGGGATATACACACACACTTTCTCTAGAGACAACCCCCAATAACCCCCATCTCTAGTTTATCTAGGTATGCATCTTAGAGCTACATTCATATATGTACGTATGTGTTTTGCAGTTTAGTCGAGCTACGTACTTCTGGTGGCTAGTTATAAACCTCATGATGAGTACTCCTCTCTTTTTAAACAGCACTATGGAGTTCTATTTCTGCTAGAATAGGTTTTTTGATAACATAAAAGATTGGTGTTAGTCCCGACCCTTTGATTAAAGTTGCAGGGTTCAATTGTTGCCGTAGTATAGTGTTTCGAGCAACACACATGCGCAATACACTTTTCCGATTTACGCGCGTTTCGTAAGTGCAAACACTACACAGGCTTCTTGTTTAACCACCTTGAGGTCCTCGCGTTTTAGGCGCCGAACTCCAAATGGTTAGGTCTGACACTATTTAAGTTCCTCCTCTACATCCCGTCGGTTACCTCCAGCGGCAGCTCCTGTACCACGACGGGGTACCGACGGAGAGGTAGGTGGGATACAACGTTTCTCTTCTTTTCGTTTTAGGGCAGGGTAGACCTTGATAGCAACATCAGATCGGCTCACGACCTTGAGTCGAGCCTTTAAATACAGTCTCTCTCGGCCAACTCTGTCCTGTTTGTAAGCGCATTAAGATTGTGGACGACCGCTTAGGGCACGTGTCAGTGTCCTCCTACACCAGCGATTCTATTGCTTAAGCGCTTTATATTAAATTTATATCTGGTGACTGATAGATTAAATGGTGTAAGGGATACCGCGTTGCACTTTTAAGGATTGACATCAGTCTTTGAATATATTTATTTTATCTTTTCTGTTATCAGTTAAGTTGTATATCATACTTGAATATATCCTTACTCCCATGACTACTCCTATGATTATATTATCGCGTGTTGTCACTTTTTATAACGATTTATGGAGACACTCACCAAATTTTAACATAGACTTCACACGATTGTTCAACGTATCATCTGTTGACAGTTCATTGAATCCAAACTTCTGCTTATAAGGCAAAACACTTCAGTTAGTATACTGCTTCCCCCTTTTCTTAAAAAAATGCTCTTTCTCTCTTTTTATTATTCCCATGCACTGAGGCATACCAGTTCGGATTGGTTTCACTTGCATAGTAGTATTATCATCAGTGTTCACACTTAGTTACCATCATGTGTGACACATGATCCTACCTTGATTTCTTCACAGAGCGGGCCCCCTTCCCTGAGCTGTTGCCAGGTAGAGGTGTGGCGAATTATCCTATAATTGAGGGTAAGTCATTTGTATAGACTAAAAAATGTCACAGTTTATTCATGTATAAATACTAATATGGTTATTTGCTAGGATATAGACTCAATCCTTGCAATTTAGTAAGTACTAGCATTGACATGCACGTGACTTGTCATATTTGTTCTCCCTTTTTTGTTTGTCTCACAATTACAGATATTTCCAGTAATACTCAATCAGACAAAAACATGGGATTACTGGTTTCGTATATTTTATTTGATTTTTCTTACACTTTGTATTAGCAGCAGCATTTACTTTTTCCTGGTCCTGAAGAAAGCCAAGATACTTTTGTAGATCGCATTGGCTGAAACATGTCGACCGTTTTTTGAAAATGAGCAGTTTATAGTTTATACTGCTTATTGCACTGCTTTTAATCCTGCCAGTGGGAGCAAATAAATAAAGCTTTTTTGTGTTGCTGACACTAGGTAGTTTTAGATTGCACTCACTCTTCTTGTGTTTTTTTGCGCTGCGTCCTCACCCTACCAGACACTGTTCATATGGGATTTTAGCATCCGTAGTAACATCGTGCTATTCCAAAAAAACATCCCTGAGCTCCTACCTCACAGTGAGGGAGTTGTAGCCCTCAGTGGGACTAGGTTTTCCCACTGGGAGGAGAAACCCATATGATGAAGCATGCCACCATAGGTGGGTGAGGGTATTCGTCCTTAAAGGGATCTCTCCCCTGAAGAGACTTGATGAGACATACATTTGACAATTCTTAGCGTGCTATCGTACTTACTTAGACCCAAGGTTATTTTGTGTTATTACAGATTCTTAGAGCCAAGCCGAACCCATGGCTTGGCTCACCCTAGTAGTTTGCTTGCTCATCCCCATCTATTCATGACTCAGGCTTAGTACTTGGGGCCAGCAGTCACTTCATAAAATGATTCGCAAAGGCGAGGACTAGAAAACATGGAGCCCTGCCCACATTCACTGATTTGATAATTGTAACATCCATGCTTTTTGTAGTAGAAGAAGAATGTTAGCAGTAAAATATATTTTATATAAGTGATCCCATGGGAGGGACTCCAGGCTATTGAACTGTACAGGACCATGGGCATGAGTTTCCTGGGAGAACTACTAGGCACAGGTAAAACAGGAAGGGGCGTAACTTCAGCGGGGGTGTCAGGGTGGGACACCCCTCAAATGCATTCGTTGTTTGGTATTTAGGTCTAGGGGGCCTGAGACAAGTCTGCTATATTTATCGGTTTTTCTTGTTATTCTCATTTCACTAAGAGGTTTTAACTTGTTGCGTTTTTTAGATTGGGATCTTCAACATATATAGTGACCAGCTTACAAAAAAGTAGTAAATCTACACTCATAGAAGTACTTCTTTAATGGGTGCAAATTAGCTACCTTTTAGAATTCTCAATCATTGGCAGCAGTAGGCTTCTAAAGCTGTGCCAGTCTCAAGTTTCCAGGAAAAACCTGGCAATAAAATACCAAAAAGTTGATGGGATGAATGCTTGCAAATAGTCCATCCAGAGGCAATGGCTCAGGGTAGGATTACAATCCATTGTTTTTGCCCACTGCACAACTCTAGGCAGAGCCCCACCTAATGCAATCAGCACTGATCCTGTGCCTCATGGAAACAGTCTTTCCTGGACCTTGGTCATCTCACTGCTCCGCCCTAGAGCAACTGATTTTTCAGTTGGAAAATAGGATGTTCACACTCCCCAAAACCCAGAGACCAAGCTACACACCTGGGCATATGTTGTTAATATATAGCCAAAGCATGAAAATAGTAATTGCAGTTATTCATGAAAAATGTGTACTCGCAAGTGCAAAAGTAAATTAGGAAGATTCGTCTTTCACATAGAAAACTGGCAAGAATATGCTTTCTTTACAATTTTCCGTAAGTGTACGTAACATAGCTTTCACTTTACACAATTACAGGTGGTTTAAACCGAACATTTGTTCATTTAGTAAATTAAAACAATCCCGTTTGCACAGAACTGTTTTAGAAAGAGGAACCGTGTGCGGTCTAACATGTTTCTACTTCCACAATTGCAAACTCTGGTGAATTAATTGAATGTAACCCAATGCACAGATCACTCGATATAGGACTGAAAACAATTGGAAGCAACTTTAAACATGTTTTTAATTATGCAATAGCTTGATTGCTTTTTCAAGTTGAGGTATGCTATACCAAAGTGAACACAGACATTTTATAAAAATATAGGTGGTTTAGAATTGCATGGCAAATTCTGGTCATATTCTACATGTGCTGTTGAAATGGTTGCACAGCTTCTAAATGAACAAGCTTCTTACCTTTGGTAATGCCTCATCTGGTAGAGACTCGATCCAGCAGCAGATTCCTTACCTTAGAATTATCCCCAGGCAACTGGATCTGGAAATTCTTAAGCAGTACCCCTGTGCTCCCGTGGGAGGCGTCTATCGAATCCACATCGTCCATGTCTGCACCAGAAGTGACGTGTGTGGTGCCTATATAGGCCCCATCCATTGCGCTGACATCAGTTTCTTTTTGCGATCTTTCCATGCCAGAAGCATGGAGCAACGAAGAATGCTGATGCACTGGTGTGCATCACTACGGGTCTCGAGAAAATGACCCTTTGCAGGAATGTGTTTGCAGAGCAGGGAGGATGGGAGGGTCGGTAAGGAATCTGTGGCTAGATAGGAGCTCTACCAGATACGGCGTTACTGAAGGTAAATCATTTGTTCATCTGAGAGACTTCTAACCGCAGACTCCTTATCAAAGAATAGATAACCAAGCAATACCTCTCAGGAGGTGGGTCTGCGAACAGATTAGAAAAAAAGTCCTTCAGGGGCGAACCAGCAAAGTACCCGTCACAACGGTTCTGACCACAAAGCCAATACTGCTTGGAAAACATGTGTGAAGATGCCCATGTTGCAGCCTGACTTATGTCCAGGACATGGACTCCATGAGCTTATGCAGTGGTTGCAGCCTTGGCTCTTGTGGAATGAGCATGCACGCCCTCAGGGGTTACTTCTTAGTCAGTGCATAGCAGATTTTTATGCAGAGCACAATTCATCATGAGGTGGTCTGTTTCTGCAGAGCTTTGCCTTTCTTTGCCCCAAAATATCCAACTAAACTAAACGTTGATCATCCACCCAAAATGCTCTGGTTCGATCAATGCCCTTTCTGATTCACCCCTACCGCACCCCTTCAATCGACTGCAAGGTACTCACCAGCGCGGGGTCTCCCTGGTGGTGTGTTGTCCATGACAGGCCCTCACTCCTGGCCACGCTGGTCGTTCAGGAGGCCACCAGGTTGGTCTTGGAGTTTTCGCGTTTGGAAGATTCCGCTCAATGAACTCTGGGATGCGGCGGTCTCAGTCGTGGTGCAGTGGGTCCACTCAGCACCTCACGTGGGGGCTCAGCGTGGTGGTGCTGTTCACCGGAGAGCACGCCCGGCCGCGTCACCTCGCTCTGCATCTGGTGTGGTGGATTGCTCGCTCGCACTAGACCCGTTGGCTTGGCTCTGCTAGCGGCCGGTCCTCATGGAGTCCACTGTGCTGGTGCTGCGGCCATGGCTTGCGCGTTCTGAGCAAGGGGGCCTGGTGGACCAATCAGCGGTGCAGGGAACCTGGCGCCTTTGCACCAGACAAGGTGCCTCATCAACACCTGGCCCACCCCCGTTTCACTGAGGGGATCATTGGGGTCTGCCTGCACAGTCCGGGATCTTGCTTTGCCCGACTGCAGGGGGTCCCATCCAGACCTCCCATATCTCTGTCCCCCGGGGGTTCACCTGAGCTCCGGAGCCCTCATTGACAGTGACCAGCGCCCAGTGACAACGGCTGGGAGGACCTGGCTCGGGTCAGATTGACTGCGGTGGCTGGAAGTCAGTCGTGGCCTGAAGTCCATTTTACCTTTCCACTTCAATAAGTTCTGAATCAAGATGGCGACCATTCCCAGTTCATAGGGAAAAAAATCCACAGGAGGATCGGCACAATCTGCCATAGAAATCAAAAGAGGACTTGGAACAACTCTCACTGGCATTAAAAGGAAGGTATGACTATTCTATGTGAAATCCAACACTTCTATGAGGAAAAATTGTAGGTCTTTTCATCAGGCTCATCCCTTGGATCGACCATACTATAATGGGGATATTTTTCTACTCTATGTGCAATCTAACACATCTATGAGGAGAACTTGTAGGACTTAACATCTGGCTTATCCCAAGGATAGTCCCTATTGTAAAGGGGCTCTGTCTATGCTTTTCCGGCCTGATTGATTTTCTCTGTCCCCTTACAGATTCGTTTTGGCAACTAGGTCCATCGCTAACTGATCTAATCCATATATATATATAAAAAAAAAAGAATTCTAGGACCCCGTAAACTCGCCACTCCCTCAAAAGGATTCACCTTCATAGTAGATATTAGTCTTATCCCTGCAGGACCCAACTCCTTCACTGTTATTTACCCACCGAACCTCTCCAAAAATGCGGCCAAAAATCACAAACACCGATTACTCAAATCCCGACCCGAAACATTAATCTCAGATGTTTACTTTTGTGTCAATAAGGGTAAACTATCTAATGATCTCATCTTCTACTCCAGAAAATGGGCACGTTGGAGGTCGGTCTTCTATTCAATGCTTCATATATCGGATATGAGGAAAACTCCACATGGCCTCAAACTATCAACCTCGCCCTCACCCTTTTTCAATGCGAATGCCACCATCACCCTCTACAACAATGGCATTATCCTAATTCAAGCCTCCAATGACAATTTAGCTAAGATGGATAATATCTTCCCTACCCTCAAAAAAGCGGCGATCTCCAAGTCCAATTACCCCTGCCTTAACCATCCTACTACACACATCACCCTCACTCCCACAACTACACAAGGGATGTGTCAGGACCCCACAAGTCTTACCTTCTGCTTGTGAAGCGATCTCACAGAGATGACATGAACAACCACCACCGTCTCCCACCTTACCCTAGAAATGGCGTATGTACTGACCAGGATGAAGATGGGGACCGGGGGAGGAAGCTTTAGAGGCATGGAAGATTTCTTCCTGAAGACCTGAATGGTAACCCCACTGTGTTCACGGAATCCCTCTAGGAAACACCGTCTGGAAGGAGAAGTAAGGGATAACACTATCACCACTGATACACTCAAACGTATTCACACACAGTACTCAATAGGGCTCAACAAATCGTATAGTCGCCTGAGGTGTGGCACCATAACAGTAGGAAAGGAGACTTCTTCACCAAGGATAGAATAAGAAGCAAGCGCGCCTGCGCTTGCTGCCAAACAAAAAGAACCAAGTAAGCGCTCCTGCGCGTGCTACCAAAGTAATCAACCAAGCTAGCGCTCCTGCGCTGAGGCCACTGTATAAACAATAACGCAATCGCTCCTTGGCGTGAGGCCAATGTATAAATGATAAATGCAAGCGCTTCTGCGCGTGTGGCCAATGTATAAGGATAATGCTAGCGCTCCTGCGCTAGCTGCCAAAAAGAAGGAACAAGGTAAGCGCTCCTGCGCTTGTCAAGAAAACGGCTATGTGCCCCAGCACTAGCCACGAAGTATGGAATGAACAAGCGCTCCTGCGTTTGCTCCAAGCAGAGAGGGATTTTGGTTATGCGCGCGAGCCAAAGTGTAAGGTTTTAAGCAAGTGCTCCCGAGCTTGCTCCTGGCAATGAAGAAAAACAGCTACACGCTCCAGCACGAGCCAAAGTATCAGGATTGAACAAGCGCACTCGCGCTTGCTCCCGGCACTGTAGATACGACAGCGCGCTACAGCGCGAGCCACAGCCAAGGAGATAAGCAAGCGCTCCTGCGCTGGCTACAGACTAAAGTACCTGAAAGGAGACCTCCAAAGAGCTGGACGTACGGACTCCAGCAGGGCAAAGGCAATAATCCGAAGCACTGTTCGGGCGGGCACCGCAGCTGTTATGCGGTTTCCCTCGGAAGTGCTAATTAGCTGTTCTGGCGTCTGCTTCTGGTGTTGGGAAGCTAGACCGCCGACCGGCACAACACTTCCTGACGTCACCGGGGTGCCAAGGAAGCTGATAGCAGGTGTGGAGCACACACTCTCGCCAGGCATGCCTGCTCTACGGGAACCATGACAGCACCCCCTCCCAAGACAGAACCCCCCTACCAGCTAAACAGGGGTGGCAGGACGAGGCTTCAGGGGATGTCTAACGTGGAAGGCACGGACTAGCTGGGGAGCATGGCGGACATGTGACAAGAGCTCCCAGGACCTTTCCTCCGGACCATACCCTCTCCAGTCCACCAGGTAAAAGAGCCTACCCAGAGTCCTACGGGAATCAAGAATAGCCCTGACTTCATATTCTTCGTGATCATCACTGAGAATAGGAGGCGGAGGGAAGTGGCCAGACATTTGGGGTGAGTGGCCCGTAGGAGTGATACATGGAAAACAGGATGTATTCTCATTTGAGGTGGCAGAGTGAGCTTCATGGTAACACGGTTGATCACTTTATCAATAGTGTAGGGACCAACGTAACATGGTAATAGCTTCTTGGGAGCATGCACATTGAGATTCTTTACGGACACCCACACCTTATTCCCCTCCTTGTAGTCCGGTTCTGCCTGTCTGTGTCGATCGGTATTCTGCTTATAGGTTTCCTTAGCCTTGGCTAACTCGAATCGGGCTTGTTGCCAGAGATCGTGAAGTAAGGTATGGTATGTCTGTACTGTGGGCATGTGACTGGTCTGTGGTTCTTCCCTGGGTACAGTTCGTGGATGTCGTCCTTGGAGACAGTAGAAGGGTGACATACCTATGGCAGTGTGTTTGTTGTTGTTGTAGGCATATTCCACTATCCGTAGTACTTCTGACCATTCCTTTTCCACGGACAGCAGTAGGCAACGGAGGTACTGCTCCATGGTTTGGTTCGTTCTCTCCGCCTGCCCATCTGTTTGGGGGTGGTATGCCGAGGACAGACGCACATCCATTTCCATAGCGTTGCAAACTTCGTTCCAGAACCTGGATATGAACTGGGAGCCCCTGTCTGTGATCAGCACAGAAGGTATTCCGTGTAATCGTACCACGTTGTACATCAAGACCACCGCAAATTCAGCCGCCGAAGGTAGCTTCTTCAAGGGCACAAAATGTGCCATCTTGGTCAGGTGGTCCACAATGGTGAGGATGGTGGTGTAACCTGTTTTGGTCTTGGGTAGCTCAACGACGAAATCCATTGAGATCGTGTGCCAAGGATATGGAGGCACAGGGATAGGGTGAAATAACCCTACTGAGGGTTGAGACATGATCTTTCCTTGGGCACCGACGGCACAATGAGCTATATAGGCGTGTACTTCGGTGTCCATAGCTGGCCACCAGAAATGTCTCTGTAGGTGGTCCATGGTTTTAAGGTATCCCGGATGATTGGATAAGAGATGGTCATGACACATGTAAAGTGGCTGTTCTTGGTGGTCTACCAAAGGGAGGTAGTAACAATCTCCTTTGTACAGGAAATCGTCTTGTGCTGTGATCCCTTTGAGTTCACCGATCGATCTCACTGGATCCTTTTGTTTGATGTCACTGTATAGCTGAGATAGGAAGGTAGAGGAAAGGATTACCCCCTGAAAACAGTGTTCGGGAATGATGGATACTGGCTCTGCTGTGGTTGTTTCTTCCTCGGTTTCTTCAAGACAGGACAGGGTGTCAGCTTTAGCGTTCTCCCTGCCGGGCCGATAGGTAATCAGGAAGCTGTATTCGTTGAAAAACAGGGTCCATCGCAACTGCCTGGATGTAAGGGCTCGGGCTGAGCGGAGGAACTGCAGGTTTCTATGGTCTGTGTAGATGGTCACCGGATGTTTTGCGTCCTTTAGGTAATGGCGCCATTCCTCAAAGGCTGCCTTAATGGCTAGAAGTTCGCGATCTGCTATTGTATAATTATGTTCTGCTGGCTGTAGTTTCCTGGAATAAAAAGCCACGGGGTGTAACAGACCCATTTTGGCATCCCTTTGTGACAACACCCCCCCAGAGCATCCTGTGAGGCATCGGCCTTTACTATAAACGGCTGTTCAGGGTTGGGGTGTACCAATATGGGAGCAGTGGTTAACCTTGTTTTTAGTTCCTGAAAGGCGTTTTCGGCCTTGAGGTTCCATATGAATTTTATGCCCTTGCGTAGTAACCCCATGATGGGAGTGACAATCCTTGAGAAACCTGTGATAAAGCGACGATAATAAATAGCGAAACCCAGGAATCTTTGGACTTGTTTCACGGAACAAGGGGATGACCATTGCAGTATGGTTTCGACTTTTCTAGTATCCATTTCTATCCCTGCAGGGGTTAGGATATGACCCAGGAATTCGACTGAAGTGGTGTGGAATACTCTTTTTTCTAACTTGACGTACAGACCGTGATGTTGTAGTCGTTGAAAGATGGTACGTACATGTTGAATGTGTTCTGTTATGTTTTTAGAAAAAAAACAGGATATCATCTATGTAGACGATGCAAAATAGATCGATGATATCTCTCAGTACTTCATCGATGAAATACTGGAAGGCAGCAGGGGCGTTACAGTATCCGAAAGGCATGACCTGGTATTCGAAGAGACCATATTTTGTTCGAAAGGCGGTCTTCCATTCGTCTCCCTTCCAGACCCTGACGAGGTGATAGGCTCCACGCAAATCCAACTTGGTGTAAATGGCGGCGTCTTTTACCTGATCCAGAAGGTTGGATATCAGGGGTAAAGGATATAGTTTTTGGATCGTTATGGCTTTCATGGCCCTGAAGTCAATACATGTTCTCAGGCCCCCTCCTTCTTAGCCACGAAAAAGACGGAGACGAAACAGGAGATTTGGAGTGGCGTATGAATCCATTCCGCAGATACTCGTCAAGGTAGGTGCGAAGGTGGTTGTTTTCCTTTTCTGTAAGAGAGTAGACACGGCTACAGGGAAGCGTGGATCCCGGGAGTAGGTCTATCCTGCAGTCGAAATAGCGATGAGGAGGTAGTGTGTTAGCTCCTTTTTTATCGAACACTGTCGCCCTGAGTAACCGTACCCATCCCAGTCAGGGGTAGCGCATGGGCTTGTATAGCCCTTCCACCCGAGGATTCTGTTTGTGGGTAACAGGAGTAGTTACAGTGAGCTGAATCCAATGTCATAACCCTGGATACCCAGTCGATACGAGGGTTGTGGGTCACTAGCCATGGGAGGCCCAATATCAACCGGAACTGGGGTGCGTCAATAACATCGAAGGTGATGGACTCCGTGTGCTTGATCTCAAACGTCATCTCCAGGACCTCGGTTTGGAAACGGATAAGACCAGAAGTAAGATCCGTGCCGTCCACTGCCTTTACGGTTTCTGGTTTTTCCTTGTTCACTGTACCCATACACCTAGGCCCATCATGTACTGGGTATCAATAAAATTCGCAGTGGCTCCTGAATCGATGAGGGCTGTAACCTGCCATAACTGGCCTGTCTGTGCCCGTAATGACACAGCTACACCCAAATGTTGGTTGCTGCCATAGGAGGCCGGGGTCGGTGTCTTGAAGGACGAAGAACCCAGTAGCTGGACCACATTTCCTACTGGGTTAAACTGTTTCCCGACCCGTCTCCCCTGGATATCGGAAGGGCAAATGGTTTCTTCCCTCTTGGTCCGACTGGTTTTACAGGACATTTCCTGACAAAGTGTCCGCTCTTGCTGCAGTACAAGCACTGGTTCTGTTTTCCCCTTTTCTCCTTTTCTTCCTTGGTAAGTGGTCCATGAATACCACCTATCTGCATTGGTTCTGGGGCATCATGGGATTTTGCTGACTCGTCTCCGGGTTTTTCACTGTATGCCAGGAACCGGGAATCGCTACCCTTGGTTTTTTTGGTCTTTCGTTCCTGTATCCTGTAATTCAGCTTGACCACCAGATCGATGAACGGTCCGATCTCTTCTGGGGGTTCAGGCATCTGGGAGATGAGGTCCTTTAGTTCATTACGTAAACCCCTGTAGAAGACTGACACCTTTTTAGACTCGGGCCACCATGCTTCGATCACTAGTCTATTGAAGGTGGTAATGTAGTGTAACAGTTCTTTATTGCCCTGTTTCAGGTTAAGAAGTTTGTTGTCCGCGGCTTGTACGAACGTGTGACGGGCGAACATTCTTCGCATAGTCTCCATAAATATCGGAAGATTGTACAACATGGGATCGTCATTCTCCACCAGGGATATGGACCACTGGGCAGCGTCACCCCCCAGATAGGAAAGGATAAAAGCAACTTTTGAAGCATCATCCGGAAAGGCAGAGGCTCGAGCCATGAAGTGCAGATGGCATTGGTTGAGGAAGATGCTATATTTGGTACTGTCACCATAAAAGCGCTCTGGAGCAGCTAACTGTATAGAGTGTGGGGCTATCACTTGTATGGGAGGAGTAGTATGTGAGGAAGACGAAGAAGAGCGCCCGGGATTGAACAAAGGAGGCCTCAACAGCCCCTCCTGTCTAACCCTGGAAGTAGGAGATGGACCCCAAGGCCCCGTTAAGCCAATGGCTACCTGGCTTTGTAAGGCCGTTATATCCTGACGTAAACTGAGGTTTTCTGCCTGCGTGCTGGTAAGCATGGCTGCTATGTCCTGCAAGGAGATGTCGGGATTGCTCATGTCGCCCGGGCGAGATAAACAACTTGGGCTTCGGATTCTGTCAGGACCCCACAAGTCTTACCTTCTGCTTGTGAAGTGATCTCGCAGAGATGATGTGAACAACCACCACCATCTCCCACCTTACCCTAGAAATGGCGTATGTACTGACGAGGATGAAGATGGGGACCGGGGGAGGAAGCTTTAGAGGTATGGAAGATATCCTTCCTGAAGACCTGAATGGTAACCCCACTGTGTTCACTGAATCCCTCTAGGAAACACCGTCTGGAAGGAGAAGTAAGGGATAACACTATCACCACTGATACACTCAAACGTATTCACACACAGTACTCAATAGTGCTCAACAAATCATATAGTCACCTGAGGTGTGGCACCATAACAGAAGGAAAGGAGACTTCTTCACCAAGGATAGAATAAGAAGCAAGCGCGCCTGCACTTGCTGCCAAACAAAAAGAACCAAGTAAGCGCTCCTGCGCGTGCTACCAAAGTAATCAACCAAGCTAGCGCTCCTGCGCTGAGGCCACTGTATAAACGATAATGCAAGCGCTCCTGCGCTTGAGGCCAATGTATAAATGATAAATGCAAGCGCTTCTGTGCGTGTGGCAAATGTATAAGGATAATGCTAGCGCTCCTGCGCTAGCTGCCAAAGAAGAAGGAACAAGGTAAGCGCTCCTGCGCTTGTCAAGAAAACGGCTAAGTGCCCCAGCACTAGCCACGAAGTATGGAATGAGCAAGCGCTCCTGCGCTTGCTCCAAGCAGAGAGGGATTTTGGTTATGCGCACCAGCGCGAGCCAAAGTGTAAGGTTTTAAGCAAGTGCTCCTGAGCTTGCTCCTGGCAATGAAGACAAACGACTACGCACTCCAGGGCGAGCCAAAGTATCAGGATTGAGCAAGCGCACCCGCGCCTGCTTCCGGCACTGTAGATACGGCAACGCGCTCCAGCGCAATCCACAACCAAGGAGATAAGCAAGCGCTGCTGCGCTGGCCACAGACTAAAGTACCTGAAAGGGAGACCTCCAAAGAGCTGGATGTACGGACTCCAGCAGAGCGAAGGCAATAATCCGAAGCACTGTTCGGGCGGGCACCGCAGGCTGTTATGCGGTTTCCCCGGAAGTGCTAATTAGCTGTTCTGGCGTCTGCTTCCGGTGTAGGGAAGCTAGACTGCCGACCAGCACAACACTTCCTGACGTTGATCCAGTGCGAAGAGGCCAAGGTTTGATATTTTACACACAATAAACTGAATTTTTCACTGAGCCCACATACATTTCATCCAAACATGACTATTTGCATTCTCCTTGGCCAATTTCCGCTGGAAGGGTTTAGTTCTTTATAATTTACTTAAGCTTAGATTAGTTAATTTCCTGTAACCACAAATCAATTACAGTATCATTTCAATGTCTAACTAATCTTCACGAATCAACACTCTTCCTCTGGTCGATGGACCATTAGTTGAGTTAGTTGATGGTGATATTAACAACTTCTTAACTAAAATTCTTAATGAAATAACCACAGACTCTGAATAATAATAATAATAATAAGTTTATCTAAAATTTCTGTCATTAAGTTGAACGCTCATCAATTACAAGTACACAGTGCAAACTCCATCTTTCTTTAAGTGGGAGAGAGAACAATCATACAGCACAATACATTCAATTACACAAGCTCATTCAACAAAATCAAACGCATAAGAGTGGATAGATGTAGAGACAAAAGGCACATAATAATACATTTGCAAAGAAATATGCAAATTTTGGATAGAATGACATTTACCTAATGAAGATAACCGGAAAAACACCCCTCTGGCCAAAGGACTGGTGGGTGTCCCCTGACTTAGGATCAGGAGACAAAGATTATAGGATAGGATCAGGACAGGTCTGATACTTACTAGACTTCTCTACAACCCGACGCACCAGGGCGATTTCCTCTCTTAATCTCTCTCCCTCCTCGATATTCTTCCGCAATCTTCCAATCTAATCAGGCAGTAGTCTGGATCTTCTAAATCTGCTCTCGTCTCTCTCTCTCTCAGCTCCCAGCAGCAGTAGTTCCCTCACAGCTCCATCGAATCACCTCTCCATCAGCAGCGTTGTTAATTTACTTAATTCAAGTCACTCTAGTTATAGTCTTTATTTCTTCATGTCCCACCCACAAGTGTTGCAGATTTACTAAACTATGGAATACGAGTGGACAGGGTTAGGGGTGTCTTCATCATACTAGGCTGACGTATTCACTTTTATTAGTAAATCCTATTGTTTGCTAACTCTGCGTCTTCTACTCATTCATATAATTTGTTTGAAACATGCATATTTTGTTGCAAATGCCATAATTCATTTAATACAAGCTTCACAGATGACCGATACATCATCTTCTTTTCCCATCCCTTTTGTCCTTGGATCTTGGCAGTCATTCAGTTCTCTCTCGGTCACCGGGTCATTTCATGGACTCACTGAGCAAGCGCAGCTTTCGCCATTTTCCTTTTCAGTCATGGATTAGCAGGCCCAAATGTACACTATTAATAAAAGAATCATAAACAGATGTCATTTTCTTAAACATGTAATTCTCACTGTTCACCACCCACTTCTACTCTATACCATGTAATTATTATTACTCTTGGGTAAAAGCGTTAATCGCAGCAGCTTTCTTTTAAATCAAGCAAGCATATGCCGGGCATGCGGTACCTCAAGACTGCGTTCTGAACTTTCTTGCGCATGCGTGAGGTTTTCCCTCTCAAAGCGAGTTAGTCACGTTACTTATACGTAGTTCGGGTTTGCACATGCGCAAAGAGTATTTTGCAAGTTAAAGCGGGTTTTAGTCGTGCTGCATTTTATTTCTCATTAATCCAAGCATGCGTAAGCTTTTCTCCCCGTGTATCTGTATTGGGTGTATGTTAGCTTTGTCTTATTTACTAATTTAATGATTAGTGAGAGTTAATGGAAGATTTAATTGAGCAAGTTTCACTTTTCTCGAATCCTTGCTCCATCAATCCCCCTCTTGGCATTTTTGAGCCATCATAAAAATACCCATCATTACCAAGTGCCAACTTTTATTCATTTAATTTTTAGTCTCTTCCTTTCTTCCTTTCTTTTTTCTAACTCTTCAATTTTCCTTTTCATGCCTACTCCTTTCATTTTATCATATAGACTTCCTTTCTTCTCCTCTAATTAGATCTCTTCTCTGTTTCTTCCCATTCTTTTATTATTTATTTCAGCTATCATTCTTGCTTTTGTTTTATTTGTGGAACATCTATATGTCATTATCAACATCAGACCAAATATTGTAATAGAAATTACTGGTATTAGGATTTTCCCTAATAGACTACTCCCTAAAGTGGAAAACCAACTACCTATAGTGGAAATACTTTTACTAAGGCTTTCCCAAACACCGTCAACCTCCATTTGGGTCAAATCGTCATGAATCTTTGTAATATTCTTAATATATCCCTCAATACCTTTACTTTTGTCTGGGATATATGTACAGCAATGTTGGACTTTCAACATGCACAGACTCCACCCTCTTTTGCCAATAATATATCAAGTGCAAGTTGATTTTGCAAAACCATAGATCTAATTGCAACCATTTCGGTATTAATCATTAAGAATCCCCCAGCAGTATCTGTCGCTAGACGATCAACTACTGTTGACAATTTACGTATCTTATGTGAATTCAGTATGACTCCAACTGATGGTATCAGTGCACCAAATATATCACCTACTATTTCTGAAAAACTTGTTCTTTTAGTTCGTTTTAGTCCTTGATTTATTTCATCCATTTCATTGTTCTTAGTAATGTGGTATAATTATGGAAATACTATCCCAAGATAACAACTACCATACCATTGTGCTGGCAACCTATAATAGGCATTCTTACCACACACGTAATATATTCCCGGAAAAAGAGGATCAGTTCCACCTTTTAGTCCCCATCCCCCATGATTAGGAAGGTGTGTTCACATTCACTAGAACCAATAACATTTTTGTTATAGTCTGTTTTTAGTCTATGTAGACAGAATTTTCCCAACTTTGACAAATTTAGGGACATTGCAGCATGAGTCTTGCCTTTCTTATAGTTCCCCTCCTTATTAGCCCATGGATCTACACGTGACTTCTGTTCAACAGCCTTCTTTTGAAAATCCTGTCTTCTTTCCTCTACTAAATTTAGAAAATCTTTTTCTTCATCTCGCAACATACAGGTTAAATTGTTCTTATGCGCATATGTTATGTCTATTGGGTTTGTTGTTAGGAAAAACTCACCCATAAATTCTGCATCTTTAGCACTAAGCACTGGGTTTAGGTTTCTTCTAATAGGAATCTCTGGGAATACTAAATCCATGTTAGAATCATAATACTGCAATTTGCCTGTTTTATAGAACAGCCTGGACACAACACTACATGACACACCATATGTTAAAGGAAGATGGTGATAAGTCACCCCCTCCGAGACAGACGAAGAAAATTTCATGCAAACATAATAATCACTCACGTCCATTGTCTCTACATATTCAAAAAGAAGTTTAGTAAACACATTTAATGACGAATCACTATTTGATTTGCCATGTTGATACATGGTCTCGTCTATTTGCTCCAAATTAGTGGTAGTTGTTCCTTTGGTACCTGCATTTACTTGATCACTTGTATTAGTATTATTTCTGTCGTTATTTACCATAAAAATAGTTATCACAACTGTTAGTAATAACCACATTAACATTAGTATCAAAATACTGCACAGACATTTAACACATCTTCGTTTTAAACTAGATTTCGGATGTTCAGTCACTTCTGTTTCTGCCATTTTAATTTTCTAAAATTTATTAATTTTCTAAATTTTCTTCTAAATTCTAAGTTTAATTTAAAACTAAATATATATATATAATAATCTTTGTGTGATCCCACACTTCAACAGCTTTTCATCTTTTGCTTTTTCCTTTGTCTTTAATTTCTTTTTTTCATCTGGTTCTCTTATTCTCTTCTTTACTTGTTTGTAAAATTTCCACCTTCTGTGTCACAGTCTTTTCTCTTAAGGTGGTCTCAATTTTCTTTCGTCACTTCTTTCATTAGTGACATTTTCTTGTCCTTCGTTTAGATCAAGATTCTCAAAGTCCTCAAGGATAATATAGGTCCATTCAGGAGCCTTATATTTTCTATTTGGAGCTCTCTCTCTTGTTGATTTTCATAGAGATTTTCTTCTTGGATGTTCTTCTTCAGTTTGACTTGATATTTCGTTTACTTGTTCTAATCCTTTCCCTGTTCTTCTTTTCAAAACATATCTCAGTCCTTTTACTCCACTTGGCCAGTGATCACCCTTTCTGATTCTCTTTGTTTGCACTGCCTTTTCACCTTCTTCGCCAATTTCTAACGGTCTTTTATTTTCCTTTTCTTTTAGTTGAGCTAGTTCTGGGCTTTCTAATTTTTGTCTTTCTGTCAATTGAATTTCTTCTTGATCTTTTAGTTCTTCCTTTTCTGATTCTGATTGAGCTTGATCTGAGTTTCCTGCAGCAAATTCTTCTGTTGACTGAATTTGTTCTGAACCTGTCGGTCTCTCATTTTCTTCTTCTTCTGATTGAGCTTGATCTGTATTTTCTGTTTCAATTCGTTCTGGTCTTTCAATCTCTTGCTCTTCCTCGGCCTCTACAGCAGTCTCTTGAGACCCAGTATCCAGTGCCCACCCTACTTGACTCGTACTTGGTTGTTCATCATCGATACGTTCTTCAGAGTCTGTTTCTCTGATTTCTTCGACTTCACAACTTTCAGCTTCTGTTCTTTGTTCTACCAGCTGCTGCTCTTGTCGTTCAGGAGGACTTGGGACTCTTTTGGTATGACTTGCATGGATCCAGTTTGGCACACCAAAACACTTCACCGCTATTGTTGTGACCAATATAATTTGAAGTGGTCCTTTCCATCTGGGTTCTAAACACGGTTTTCTTGTGTGCTTCTTTATCATAATCCAGTCTCCGGGACACAAATCATGAGCTTGATTCAGCTGTGCTGTGGTTGCATTTTCTCCAACCTGGTGAGACACAGAACGTACCAGATCAGCTAGTCCTTTACAATAGTCCAACACTAGATCATCAGTTATGTTATGTTATGTTATGTTATGTTATGTTAAAGGTGATTTGTAGAGCGCTCGTTCACCAGGCGGTTTCTTGGCGCTGAGGGAGGGCGTCCGTGGTTGCAGATGATAATAGTTTAGTTGTATGCTTGGGTAAAGAGCCAGGTCTTAAATAATTTCCTAAACTTGGTGTAAGAGTCAGCAGTACGCAAATGGGGGGGCAAGGTGTTCCAAAGCTGGGGGGCCAGAATCGTGTATCTCAATCCACCATGTTTTTTCCGTTTGAAAGTGTGGGGGATCAACAAATTTTTGTTAGAGGAACGTAGATCACGGGAAGGGATGTACCGTTGTATATTAGAGGCAATGAAAACGGGTCCATGGCCTGAAAGGGCTTTATAGATGATGCAGCCCAACTTAAATAGGCAGCGTTGGAGTAGAGGGAGCCAGTGGAGGCTTTTCAGCATTGGACTCACTCGTTGATGTTTGGGCTGACCAAAGATGAGCCTGGCTGCCTGGTTCTGGACGAGTTGCAACCGATGTAACTGGTAGGCTGGTACACCAGTATAAAGGGAGTTTGCGTAATCGATCCGCGAGATGACCAGGGCAAGTACCACTTGGGTCAGAACTGCAGTGGAGAGAAATCTGCTGATTTTCCGAATTCTTCGGAGTTGAAAAAAGCACGCAGAGACCACTGAGCTGATCTGGGCCTTCATGGTAAGATCGTTACTGATGATAATTCCTAAGCTTTTTACCGAGTTAGCAGGGAGAGGGGGCTCCCTAACAGCGGTGGCCAAAAGTTGGAATCCCAGGGATTGGCCAAACCGCCTGTGAGAATCAACTCTGTTTTATCTGGGTTTAATTTGAGTTGATTGATGTTCATCCAGTCGCTAATGAAATTCATAGTGGATTTGAAGTTAGACACAGATGATACGGAGGTGTCGATGTTGAATATCAACTGAAGGTCGTCAGCGTAGTTAAAGACTACGGCCTCTCTATTACGCAGGGCCAAAACCAAAGGAAAGATGTACAGATTGAAAAGTAGGGGTGAGAGAGAGGAGCCCTGCGGGACCCCGCAGGTTAATTTCTTTTCCTCTGCTCTAAAGTTGGCCAGACGAACCGATTGGGAACGGTTACTGAGAAAGGAGGTAGTCCATTTCAGGGGCAGGCCCTGGATCCCAGCACAGCCGACACGGTCGATCAGCAGTTGGTGATCGACCGTGTCGAAAGCAGCTGACAAATCGAGGAGGACCAGGGCCAGAGTTTTGTCCTGATCAGCCCCCCTTCTCAGTTTGTCCATGACCGCCAGAATGACGGATTCAGTGGAATGTTCAGGTCTGAAGCCTGCCTGATGGGGGTCCAGATAATGGGTCTGTTCTATAAAGGAGCTGAAGCAGGTGGCAACATGGGCTTCAAGGATCTTACTCAGATAGGGTAGCAGAGAAATAGGGCGGTAGTTGGCCGGAGTTGAGGGGTCTAAACTAGGTTTCTTGATAATGGGGACCACTTCCGCCATTTTAAAAAGATTAGGGACGGTCCCTTGGGCCAATGAATTATTGAGAAGCTGTAAGGGGGGTTAGGATAGCGCAGAAAAATATCCCGAAGAATATAGGAAGGACAGCTGTCCATGGGGGAACCAGAACCCACTTTTGCAAGTAGGGCAAAGAAGGCCTCTCTGGTAATAGGTGGAATACCATCTAGATACACCAGGTTCTTACGTGGATGATGGAGAGTCAGAGGAGTAGAGGATTTAGGAATGCTAGCTTTAATGGAGACAATTTTCTCGATAAAGAAAATATTGATCGAGTCGCACAAAGATTGCGAAGGAGCGGGTTTAACAGTGACTCGGTCTAGTTTAGAGAGTTCATCCACAATTGAGAAAATATCCTTCGCTTTATTTGTGGAGTGTAGTACCTTAGCAGAGAAATATTCTGTCTTAGCTTGAAGGATAGCGGTTTTGTAGTCTCTAGAGAGGGACAAAAATTGGCCTTTTGATTAGGGCTATAATCGCATCGCCATTTACGTTCAGCTTTCCTCAAGGCTGTTTTCTTTATTTTCAAATCTGCTGAAAACCAGCGTTGGGCGTCATGGGGCCTCTTTCTTTTAACTTTCCTTAATGGTGCTATCTGATCTCTAGCCGAGTCCAGCCAGGTGTTAATATTTTCGGCTTGCACATGGAGAGACTCCTCCGAAACCGGAGGGGATGAGACTGCTAACAAGGAGCAGAATTCATTGGTATCCACCCGCCGCCAGTTTCTGGCCATAAAGTTGCCAGTTTGAGGAGCATGATATGGCAGGGCATTGGGGATAAAGAAGGAAATGAGGTAATGATCTGACCATGGGCAGGGAAGAACCTGTAGATGGGAGATTTCTAAGTTGGCAGTCCAAACCTGGTCTAAGGTATGCCCTTTGGTATGGGTAGCTACTTTTATATGCTGGAGGCAATTCATGCCTGCTAGTAGTTCCGTGAATTCGATAGAGCAGGGGCTTTCTTGTGGATCATTTGGCCAAAAATTGAAGTCACCAATGATCAGAATTCGAGCATTGTTGACCACCACCTCAGCCATCATGTCACCCAGTAATTGGGGGAATGTAGGCATGTGATGAGGGGGTCTATAGAATAGAGCACAGATGAATGAGGAAACATTGGACTCAAATTTTAGCAAAAGGCTATCAACCGAGGGGATACCTATGGGGACTAGTGATGTAAATTTAAGTTTCTGGTGGACTATGGCTGCGACTCCTCCTCCTGCCTTACCCGCAGGTCTATCTGTCTGGAGGATATAATAGTTGCCAGGGAGTGCCACGAGAATATCGGGGGCAGAATCCTCTGTCAACCATGTTTCGGAAAGAAGGAGAATGTCAGGCTTCTCTGTGTCCAAAAGGCAGAAGATCTCCAGTTGGTGTTTCACCATTGAGCGTGTGTTTAAATAGTATACTGCCAGTCCCTCTATTGCCTGGTGCATAGAGGTAATTGCTCTATGTGGCTGACTTTGGTTGTTAGGTGTCAGCTCTTGACTGGAGCCTTTGGATGTGTTTTCAAGGTCGGGGTTCCTACAGGACAGGAGTCCAAGAGTATTTAATTTGGCTTTGGTGCGGGGGCTAATGGGCCCGGTCCCTTGCATTGAGTTAAGTTCTTGCGCAGTATATGTAGTGAGAGGGACATACCTGGCCCCTGGTCCCTTCTGGGCGCGGACGGGCGCAGACGGGCTTGCGCGTAGGGAATGGCATCTGCATTAAATAGGAGCTAAGGCTCCGCCCCCTCCGGTCTCCAGCCCGGAAGAGGAAAACCATGCAAGTACGTTGCCGGTACTCCCTCCACTCAATCGGGACAAGGACCCGCGGTGGACCGGGGAGCAGTGCGGTATGAAGAGCAGGTAATAGGTCTAGCAGTGTGCAGGGATATCAGCGGTGAATTAAAAAAAAGGCTTTGTAGTTTTAAAAATGTGAGCACACAAATAAAGCAATGCAGCTCAGCACTCGGCTGAGAAAAGCAACCAGCGGGCATCCGCTGCGCGTGGGGAATGGCATCTGCATTAAATAGGAGCTAAGGCTCCGCCCCTCCGGTCTCCAGCACGGAAGAGGAAAACCATGCAAGTACGTTGCCGGTACTCCCTCCACTCAATCGGGACAAGGACCCGCGGTGGACCGGGGAGCAGTGCGGTATGAAGAGCAGGTAATAGGTCTAGCAGTGTGCAGTTATAGTCATCAGTTTGTTTCCAGGTACAAATGCTTGTCTCATTGCTCTTCCCATAAGAATTTCATGAGGGCTCAAGCCTGTCCTTCTGTCAGGGATGCTTCTAAGGCTCATTAATAAAAGGGGCAAAGCATCAGGCCATTTCAGTGAAGTGGATGCACACACCTTTCCTAACCTGGATTTTATTGTACCATTTAGCTGCTCAACCACTCCAGATGCTTCTGGTCGATAGGCACAATGTAGTTTCTGCTCAACTTTGAAAGCTGTACAAATTAATCGAATTATCTCATTGTTAAAATGAGGTCCTCTATCTGATTCCAAAGTGACTGGAAATCCGAACCTGGAGATGAGTTCTCTCAGGAGTAGTTTGGCAACTGTGAGACTGTCATTCCTTCTTGTTGGATAAGCTTCCACCCAACGAGAAAACAGACACACAATGGCAAGGACATACTTCAGACCGTTGCACGGTGACAACTCTATAAAATCAAGCTGCAGTCTTGTAAATGGTCCCTCTGCCTTTCCGATTTTTCCCCAACTGACAAATGTTTTTCTACCTGGGTTCTGCTGTTGACATATCAAACAGCGCTGGCAGAGACTCTCTGCAATAAGCCTAAACTTGGGATTGTACCATGTCTGCCTAAAGTGTCTAATCATGGCATCCCTCCCAATGTGTGTGGCTCCATGATATACTCTTGCCATTTGTGATAGCATACTATCTGGCATTATCGGTCTTCCATCTGGACACACCCATACCTCATCATTGGTTCTTCTTGTGCAACCTGTGTTGATCCAGAATTCTTTTTCTTTTACATCTGCCTCATCCTGTAACTGTCTAACTTCATCCCATGTTTCAAAAGCAGAGAAAAACATTAGTTGGCAATTGGTAGTTTCTTTTTCCAACCCTCTGTTCAAAGCCATTGTATTTCGAGCACAAAATTGTGCAACTTGGTCAGCATATTTGTTGCCTTGTGTCACATAATCATTTCCTGACTTATGTGCGGCACACTTCACCACTGCAATTTCTTTTGGCAATTGTAATGCTTCCAACAGTTCTTTGACATTTTACTGTTTCTGATAGGAGAACCTGAAGAAGTCAGAAATCCCCTTTGCATCCATAATTGGCCGAAGTCATGCACAACCCCAAAACCATATTGACTATCCGTGAATATGGTTACTCTTAGTTTTTTCCCAATTTTGCAGGCTTTTGTTAAAGCTACCAATTCAGCTATTTGTGCAGACTTGACTCCTTTTCGACAGGATGCTTCTATAATAGCAGATATAGTACAGACAGCATAGGCAGCACTCAGTTCTCCATCTTGTTTTCGCAAGCATGATCCATCAACAAACAGTACATAATTTGATTCTCCCAATGGGACATCAAAGATGTCCGGTCTGGGCTTTGTACACATTTATATTTATTTATATCTGGTGACTGATAGATTAAATGGTGTAAGGGATACCGCGTTGCACTTTTAAGGATTGACATCAGTCTTTGAATATATTTATTTTATCTTTTCTGTTATCAGTTAAGTTGTATATCATACTTGAATATATCCTTACTCCCATGACTACTCCTATGATTATATTATCGCGTGTTGTCACTTTTTATAACGATTTATGGAGAGACTCACCAAATTTTAACATAGACTTCACACGATTGTTCAACGTATCATCTGTTGACAGTTCATTGAATCCAAACTTCTGCTTATAAGGCAAAACACTTCAGTTAGTATACTGCTTCCCCCTTTTCTTAAAAAAATGCTCTTTCTCTCTTTTTTATTATTCCCATGCACTGAGGCATACCAGTTCGGATTGGTTTCACTTGCATAGTAGTATTATCATCAGTGTTCACACTTAGTTACCATCATGTGTGACACATGATCCTACCTTGATTTCTTCACAGAGCGGGCCCCCTTCCCTGAGCTGTTGCCAGGTAGAGGTGTGGCGAATTATCCTATAATTGAGGGTAAGTCATTTGTATAGACTAAAAAATGTCACAGTTTATTCATGTATAAATACTAATATGGTTATTTGCTAGGATATAGACTCAATCCTTGCAATTTAGTAAGTACTAGCATTGACATGCACGTGACTTGTCATATTTGTTCTCCCTTTTTTGTTTGTCTCACAATTACAGATATTTCCAGTAATACTCAATCAGACAAAAACATGGGATTACTGGTTTCGTATATTTTATTTGATTTTTCTTACACTTTGTATTAGCAGCAGCATTTACTTTTTCCTGGTCCTGAAGAAAGCCAAGATACTTTTGTAGATCGCATTGGCTGAAACATGTCGACCGTTTTTGAAAATGAGCAGTTTATAGTTTATACTGCTTATTGCACTGCTTTTAATCCTGCCAGTGGGAGCAAATAAATAAAGCTTTTTGTGTTGCTGACACTAGGTAGTTTTAGATTGCACTCACTCTTCTTGTGTTTTTTGCGCTGCGTCCTCACCCTACCAGACACTGTTCATATGGGATTTTAGCATCCGTAGTAACATCGTGCTATTCCAAAAAACATCCCTGAGCTCCTACCTCACAGTGAGGGAGTTGTAGCCCTCAGTGGGACTAGGTTTTCCCACTGGGAGGAGAAACCCATATGATGAAGCATGCCACCATAGGTGGGTGAGGGTATTCGTCCTTAAAGGGATCTCTCCCCTGAAGAGACTTGATGAGACATACATTTGACAATTCTTAGCGTGCTATCGTACTTACTTAGACCCAAGGTTATTTTGTGTTATTACAGATTCTTAGAGCCAAGCCGAACCCATGGCTTGGCTCACCCTAGTAGTTTGCTTGCTCATCCCCATCTATTCATGACTCAGGCTTAGTACTTGGGGCCAGCAGTCACTTCATAAAATGATTCGCAAAAGGCGAGGACTAGAAAACATGGAGCCCTGCCCACATTCACTGATTTGATAATTGTAACATCCATGCTTTTTGTAGTAGAAGAAGAATGTTAGCAGTAAAATATATTTTATATAAGTGATCCCATGGGAGGGACTCCAGGCTATTGAACTGTACAGGACCATGGGCATGAGTTTCCTGGGAGAACTACTAGGCACAGGTAAAACAGGAAGGGGCGTAACTTCAGCGGGGGTGTCAGGGTGGGACACCCCTCAAATGCATTCGTTGTTTGGTATTTAGGTCTAGGGGGCCTGAGACAAGTCTGCTATATTTATCGGTTTTTCTTGTTATTCTCATTTCACTAAGAGGTTTTAACTTGTTGCGTTTTTTAGATTGGGATCTTCAACATATATAGTGACCAGCTTACAAAAAAGTAGTAAATCTACACTCATAGAAGTACTTCTTTAATGGGTGCAAATTAGCTACCTTTTGGAATTCTCAATCATTGGCAGCAGTAGGCTTCTAAAGCTGTGCCAGTCTCAAGTTTCCAGGAAAAACCTGGCAATAAAATACCAAAAAGTTGATGGGATGAATGCTTGCAAATAGTCCATCCAGAGGCAATGGCTCAGGGTAGGATTACAATCCATTGTTTTTGCCCACTGCACAACTCTAGGCAGAGCCCCACCTAATGCAATCAGCACTGATCCTGTGCCTCATGGAAACAGTCTTTCCTGGACCTTGGTCATCTCACTGCTCCGCCCTAGAGCAACTGATTTTTCAGTTGGAAAATAGGATGTTCACACTCCCCAAAACCCAGAGACCAAGCTACACACCTGGGCATATGTTGTTAATATATAGCCAAAGCATGAAAATAGTAATTGCAGTTATTCATGAAAAATGTGTACTCGCAAGTGCAAAAGTAAATTAGGAAGATTCGTCTTTCACATAGAAAACTGGCAAGAATATGCTTTCTTTACAATTTTCCGTAAGTGTACGTAACATAGCTTTCACTTTACACAATTACAGGTGGTTTAAACCGAACATTTGTTCATTTAGTAAATTAAAACAATCCCGTTTGCACAGAACTGTTTTAGAAAGAGGAACCGTGTGCGGTCTAACATGTTTCTACTTCCACAATTGCAAACTCTGGTGAATTAATTGAATGTAACCCAATGCACAGATCACTCGATATAGGACTGAAAACAATTGGAAGCAACTTTAAACATGTTTTTAATTATGCAATAGCTTGATTGCTTTTTCAAGTTGAGATATGCTATACCAAAGTGAACACAGACATTTTATAAAAATATAGGTGGTTTAGAATTGCATGGCAAATTCTGGTCATATTCTACATGTGCTGTTGAAATGGTTGCACAGCTTCTAAATGAACAAGCTTCTTACCTTTGGTAATGCCTCATCTGGTAGAGACTCGATCCAGCAGCAGATTCCTTACCTTAGAATTATCCCCAGGCAACTGGATCTGGAAATTCTTAAGCAGTACCCCTGTGCTCCCGTGGGAGGCGTCTATCGAATCCACATCGTCCATGTCTGCACCAGAAGTGACGTGTGTGGTGCCTATATAGGCCCCATCCATTGCGCTGACATCAGTTTCTTTTTGCGATCTTTCCATGCCAGAAGCATGGAGCAACGAAGAATGCTGATGCCCTGGTGTGCATCACTACGGGTCTCGAGAAAATGACCCTTTGCAGGAATGTGTTTGCAGAGCAGGGAGGATGGGAGGGTCGGTAAGGAATCTGTGGCTAGATAGGAGCTCTACCAGATACGGCGTTACTGAAGGTAAATCATTTGTTCATCTGAGAGACTTCTAACCGCAGACTCCTTATCAAAGAATAGATAACCAAGCAATACCTCTCAGGAGGTGGGTCTGCGAACAGATTAGAAAAAAGTCCTTCAGGGGCGAACCAGCAAAGTACCCGTCACAACGGTTCTGACCACAAAGCCAATACTGCTTGGAAAACATGTGTGAAGATGCCCATGTTGCAGCCTGACTTATGTCCAGGACATGGACTCCATGAGCTTATGCAGTGGTTGCAGCCTTGGCTCTTGTGGAATGAGCATGCACGCCCTCAGGGGGTTACTTCTTAGTCAGTGCATAGCAGATTTTTATGCAGAGCACAATTCATCATGAGGTGGTCTGTTTCTGCAGAGCTTTGCCTTTCTTTGCCCCAAAATATCCAACTAAACTAAACGTTGATCATCCACCCAAAATGCTCTGGTTCGATCAATGCCCTTTCTGATTCACCCCTACCGCACCCCTTCAATCGACTGCAAGGTACTCACCAGCGCGGGGTCTCCCTGGTGGTGTGTTGTCCATGACAGGCCCTCACTCCTGGCCACGCTGGTCGTTCAGGAGGCCACCAGGTTGGTCTTGGAGTTTTCGCGTTTGGAAGATTCCGCTCAATGAACTCTGGGATGCGGCGGTCTCAGTCGTGGTGCAGTGGGTCCACTCAGCACCTCACGTGGGGGCTCAGCGTGGTGGTGCTGTTCACCGGAGAGCACGCCCGGCCGCGTCACCTCGCTCTGCATCTGGTGTGGTGGATTGCTCGCTCGCACTAGACCCGTTGGCTTGGCTCTGCTAGCGGCCGGCCCTCATGGAGTCCACTGTGCTGGTGCTGCGGCCATGGCTTGCGCGTTCTGAGCAAGGGGGCCTGGTGGACCAATCAGCGGTGCAGGGAACCTGGCGCCTTTGCACCAGACAAGGTGCCTCATCAACACCTGGCCCACCCCCGTTTCACTGAGGGGATCATTGGGGTCTGCCTGCACAGTCCGGGATCTTGCTTTGCCCGACTGCAGGGGGTCCCATCCAGACCTCCCATATCTCTGTCCCCCGGGGGTTCACCTGAGCTCCGGAGCCCTCATTGACAGTGACCAGCGCCCAGTGACAACGGCTGGGAGGACCTGGCTCGGGTCAGATTGACTGCGGTGGCTGGAAGTCAGTCGTGGCCTGAAGTCCATTTTACCTTTCCACTTCAATAAGTTCTGAATCAAGATGGCGACCATTCCCAGTTCATAGGGAAAAAAATCCACAGGAGGATCGGCACAATCTGCCATAGAAATCAAAAGAGGACTTGGAACAACTCTCACTGGCATTAAAAGGAAGGTATGACTATTCTATGTGAAATCCAACACTTCTATGAGGAAAAATTGTAGGTCTTTTCATCAGGCTCATCCCTTGGATCGACCATACTATAATGGGGATATTTTTCTACTCTATGTGCAATCTAACACATCTATGAGGAGAACTTGTAGGTCTTAACATCTGGCTTATCCCAAGGATAGTCCCTATTGTAAAGGGGCTCTGTCTATGCTTTTCCGGCCTGATTGATTTTCTCTGTCCCCTTACAGATTCGTTTTGGCAACTAGGTCCATCGCTAACTGATCTAATCCATAGATATATATAAAAAAAAAAGAATTCTAGGACCCCGTAAACTCGCCACTCCCTCAAAAGGATTCACCTTCATAGTAGATATTAGTCTTATCCCTGCAGGACCCAACTCCTTCACTGTTATTTACCCACCGAACCTCTCCAAAAATGCGGCCAAAAATCACAAACACCGATTACTCAAATCCCGACCCGAAACATTAATCTCAGATGTTTACTTTTGTGTCAATAAGGGTAAACTATCTAATGATCTCATCTTCTACTCCAGAAAATGGGCACGTTGGAGGTCGGTCTTCTATTCAATGCTTCATATATCGGATATGAGGAAAACTCCACATGGCCTCAAACTATCAACCTCGCCCTCACCCTTTTTCAATGCGAATGCCACCATCACCCTCTACAACAATGGCATTATCCTAATTCAAGCCTCCAATGACAATTTAGCTAAGATGGATAATATCTTCCCTACCCTAAAAAAGCGGCGATCTCCAAGTCCAATTACCCCTGCCTTAACCATCCTACTACACACATCACCCTCACTCCCACAACTACACAAGGGATGTGTCAGGACCCCACAAGTCTTACCTTCTGCTTGTGAAGCGATCTCACAGAGATTACATGAACAACCACCACCGTCTCCCACCTTACCCTAGAAATGGCGTATGTACTGACCAGGATGAAGATGGGGACCGGGGAGGAAGCTTTAGAGGCATGGAAGATTTCTTCCTGAAGACCTGAATGGTAACCCCACTGTGTTCACGGAATCCCTCTAGGAAACACCGTCTGGAAGGAGAAGTAAGGGATAACACTATCACCACTGATACACTCAAACGTATTCACACACAGTACTCAATAGGGCTCAACAAATCGTATAGTCGCCTGAGGTGTGGCACCATAACAGTAGGAAAGGAGACTTCTTCACCAAGGATAGAATAAGAAGCAAGCGCGCCTGCGCTTGCTGCCAAACAAAAAGAACCAAGTAAGCGCTCCTGCGCGTGCTACCAAAGTAATCAACCAAGCTAGCGCTCCTGCGCTGAGGCCACTGTATAAACAATAACGCAATCTCTCCTTGGCGTGAGGCCAATGTATAAATGATAAATGCAAGCGCTTCTGCGCGTGTGGCCAATGTATAAGGATAATGCTAGTGCTCCTGCGCTAGCTGCCAAAGAAGAAGGAACAAGGTAAGCGCTCCTGCGCTTGTCAAGAAAACGGCTATGTGCCCCAGCACTAGCCACGAAGTATGGAATGAACAAGCGCTCCTGCGTTTGCTCCAAGCAGAGAGGGATTTTGGTTATGCGCGCGAGCCAAAGTGTAAGGTTTTAAGCAAGCGCTCCCGAGCTTGCTCCTGGCAATGAAGAAAAACAGCTACACGCTCCAGCACGAGCCAAAGTATCAGGATTGAACAAGCGCACTCGCGCTTGCTCCCGGCACTGTAGATACGGCAACGCGCTACAGCGCGAGCCACAACCAAGGAGATAAGCAAGCGCTCCTGCGCTGGCTACAGACTAAAGTACCTGAAAGGGAGACCTCCAAAGAGCTGGACGTACGGACTCCAGCAGGGCAAAGGCAATAATCCGAAGCACTGTTCGGGCGGGCACCGCAGCTGTTATGCGGTTTCCCTCGGAAGTGCTAATTAGCTGTTCTGGCGTCTGCTTCTGGTGTTGGGAAGCTAGACCGCCGACCGGCACAACACTTCCTGACGTCACCGGGGTGCCAAGGAAGCTGATAGCAGGTGTGGAGCACACACTCTCGCCAGGCATGCCTGCTCTACGGGAACCATGACAGCACCCCCTCCCAAGACAGAACCCCCCCCTACCAGCTAAACAGGGGTGGCAGGACGAGGCTTCAGGGGATGTCTAACGTGGAAGGCACGGACTAGCTGGGGAGCATGGCGGACATGTGACAAGAGCTCCCAGGACCTTTCCTCCGGACCATACCCTCTCCAGTCCACCAGGTAAAAGAGCCTACCCAGAGTCCTACGGGAATCAAGAATAGCCCTGACTTCATATTCTTCGTGATCATCACTGAGAATAGGAGGCGGAGGGGAAGTGGCCAGACATTCGGGGTGAGTGGCCCGTAGGAGTGATACATGGAAAACAGGATGTATTCTCATTTGAGGTGGCAGAGTGAGCTTCATGGTAACACGGTTGATCACTTTATCAATAGTGTAGGGACCAACGTAACATGGTAATAGCTTCTTGGGAGCATGCACATTGAGATTCTTTACGGACACCCACACCTTATTCCCCTCCTTGTAGTCCGGTTCTGCCTGTCTGTGTCGATCGGTATTCTGCTTATAGGTTTCCTTAGCCTTGGCTAACTCGAATCGGGCTTGTTGCCAGAGATCGTGAAGTAAGGTATGGTATGTCTGTACTGTGGGCATGTGACTGGTCTGTGGTTCTTCCCTGGGTACAGTTCGTGGATGTCGTCCTTGGAGACAGTAGAAGGGTGACATACCTATGGCAGTGTGTTTGTTGTTGTTGTAGGCATATTCCACTATCCGTAGTACTTCTGACCATTCCTTTTCCACGGACAGCAGTAGGCAACGGAGGTACTGCTCCATGGTTTGGTTCGTTCTCTCCGCCTGCCCATCTGTTTGGGGGTGGTATGCCGAGGACAGACGCACATCCATTTCCATAGCGTTGCAAACTTCGTTCCAGAACCTGGATATGAACTGGGAGCCCCTGTCTGTGATCAGCACAGAAGGTATTCCGTGTAATCGTACCACGTTGTACATGAAGACCACCGCAAATTCAGCCGCCGAAGGTAGCTTCTTCAAGGGCACAAAATGTGCCATCTTGGTCAGGTGGTCCACAATGGTGAGGATGGTGGTGTAACCTGTTTTGGTCTTGGGTAGCTCAACGACGAAATCCATTGAGATCGTGTGCCAAGGATATGGAGGCACAGGGATAGGGTGAAATAACCCTACTGAGGGTTGAGACATGATCTTTCCTTGGGCACCGACGGCACAATGAGCTATATAGGCGTGTACTTCGGTGTCCATAGCTGGCCACCAGAAATGTCTCTGTAGGTGGTCCATGGTTTTAAGGTATCCCGGATGATTGGATAAGAGATGGTCATGACACATGTAAAGTGGCTGTTCTTGGTGGTCTACCAAAGGGAGGTAGTAACAATCTCCTTTGTACAGGAAATCGTCTTGTGCTGTGATCCCTTTGAGTTCACCGATCGATCTCACTGGATCCTTTTGTTTGATGTCACTGTATAGCTGAGATAGGAAGGTAGAGGAAAGGATTACCCCCTGAAAACAGTGTTCGGGAATGATGGATACTGGCTCTGCTGTGGTTGTTTCTTCCTCGGTTTCTTCAAGACAGGACAGGGTGTCAGCTTTAGCGTTCTCCCTGCCGGGCCGATAGGTAATCAGGAAGCTGTATTCGTTGAAAAACAGGGTCCATCGCAACTGCCTGGATGTAAGGGCTCGGGCTGAGCGGAGGAACTGCAGGTTTCTATGGTCTGTGTAGATGGTCACCGGATGTTTTGCGTCCTTTAGGTAATGGCGCCATTCCTCAAAGGCTGCCTTAATGGCTAGAAGTTCGCGATCTGCTATTGTATAATTATGTTCTGCTGGCTGTAGTTTCCTGGAATAAAAAGCCACGGGGTGTAACAGACCCATTTTGGCATCCCTTTGTGACAACACCCCCCCCCCCAGAGCATCCTGTGAGGCATCGGCCTTTACTATAAACGGCTGTTCAGGGTTGGGGTGTACCAATATGGGAGCAGTGGTTAACCTTGTTTTTAGTTCCTGAAAGGCGTTTTCGGCCTTGAGGTTCCATATGAATTTTATGCCCTTGCGTAGTAACCCCATGATGGGAGTGACAATCCTTGAGAAACCTGTGATAAAGCGACGATAATAAATAGCGAAACCCAGGAATCTTTGGACTTGTTTCACGGAACAAGGGGATGACCATTGCAGTATGGTTTTGACTTTTCTAGTATCCATTTCTATCCCTGCAGGGGTTAGGATATGACCCAGGAATTCGACTGAAGTGGTGTGGAATACTCTTTTTCTAACTTGACGTACAGACCGTGATGTTGTAGTCGTTGAAAGATGGTACGTACATGTTGAATGTGTTCTGGTATGTTTTTAGAAAAAAAACAGGATATCATCTATGTAGACGATGCAAAATAGATCGATGATATCTCTCAGTACTTCATCGATGAAATACTGGAAGGCAGCAGGGGCGTTACAGTATCCGAAAGGCATGACCTGGTATTCGAAGAGACCATATTTTGTTCGAAAGGCGGTCTTCCATTCGTCTCCCTTCCAGACCCTGACGAGGTGATAGGCTCCACGCAAATCCAACTTGGTGTAAATGGCGGCGTCTTTTACCTGATCCAGAAGGTTGGATATCAGGGGTAAAGGATATAGTTTTTGGATCGTTATGGCTTTCATGGCCCTGAAGTCAATACATGTTCTCAGGCCCCCTCCTTCTTAGCCACGAAAAAGACGGAGACGAAACAGGAGATTTGGAGTGGCGTATGAATCCATTCCGCAGATACTCGTCAAGGTAGGTGCGAAGGTGGTTGTTTTCCTTTTCTGTAAGAGAGTAGACACGGCTACAGGGAAGCGTGGATCCCGGGAGTAGGTCTATCCTGCAGTCGAAATAGCGATGAGGAGGTAGTGTGTTAGCTCCTTTTTTATCGAACACTGTCACCCTGAGTAACCGTACCCATCCCAGTCAGGGGTAGCGCATGGGCTTGTATAGCCCTTCCACCCGAGGATTCTGTTTGTGGGTAACAGGAGTAGTTACAGTGAGCTGAATCCAATGTCATAACCCTGGATACCCAGTCGATACGAGGGTTGTGGGTCACTAGCCATGGGAGGCCCAATATCAACCGGAACTGGGGTGCGTCAATAACATCGAAGGTGATGGACTCCGTGTGCTTGATCTCAAACGTCATCTCCAGGACCTCGGTTTGGAAACGGATAAGACCAGAAGTAAGATCCGTGCCGTCCACTGCCTTTACGGTTTCTGGTTTTTCCTTGTTCACTGTACCCATACACCTAGGCCCATCATGTACTGGGTATCAATAAAATTCGCAGTGGCTCCTGAATCGATGAGGGCTGTAACCTGCCATAACTGGCCTGTCTGTGCCCGTAATGACACAGCTACACCCAAATGTTGGTTGCTGCCATAGGAGGCCGGGGTCGGTGTCTTGAAGGACGAAGAACCCAGTAGCTGGACCACATTTCCTACTGGGTTAAACTGTTTCCCGACCCGTCTCCCCTGGATATCGGAAGGGCAAATGGTTTCTTCCCTCTTGGTCCGACTGGTTTTACAGGACATTTCCTGACAAAGTGTCCGCTCTTGCTGCAGTACAAGCACTGGTTCTGTTTTCCCCTTTTCTCCTTTTCTTCCTTGGTAAGTGGTCCATGAATACCACCTATCTGCATTGGTTCTGGGGCATCATGGGATTTTGCTGACTCGTCTCCGGGTTTTTCACTGTATGCCAGGAACCGGGAATCGCTACCCTTGGTTTTTTTGGTCTTTCGTTCCTGTATCCTGTAATTCAGCTTGACCACCAGATCGATGAACGGTCCGATCTCTTCTGGGGGTTCAGGCATCTGGGAGATGAGGTCCTTTAGTTCATTACATAAACCCCTGTAGAAGACTGACACCTTTTTAGACTCGGGCCACCATGCTTCGATCACTAGTCTATTGAAGGTGGTAATGTAGTGTAACAGTTCTTTATTGCCCTGTTTCAGGTTAAGAAGTTTGTTGTCCGCGGCTTGTACGAACGTGTGACGGGCGAACATTCTTCGCATAGTCTCCATAAATATCGGAAGATTGTACAACATGGGATCGTCATTCTCCACCAGGGATATGGACCACTGGGCAGCGTCACCCCCAGATAGGAAAGGATAAAAGCAACTTTTGAAGCATCATCCGGAAAGGCAGAGGCTCGAGCCATGAAGTGCAGATGGCATTGGTTGAGGAAGATGCTATATTTGGTACTGTCACCATAAAAGCGCTCTGGAGCAGCTAACTGTATAGAGTGTGGGGCTATCACTTGTATGGGAGGAGTAGTATGTGAGGAAGACGAAGAAGACCGCCCGGGATTGAACAAAGGAGGCCTCAACAGCCCCTCCTGTCTAACCCTGGAAGTAGGAGATGGACCCCAAGGCCCCGTTAAGCCAATGGCTACCTGGCTTTGTAAGGCCGTTATATCCTGACGTAAACTGAGGTTTTCTGCCTGCGTGCTGGTAAGCATGGCTGCTATGTCCTGCAAGGAGATGTCGGGATTGCTCATGTCGCCCGGGCGAGATAAACAACTTGGGCTTCGGATTCTGTCAGGACCCCACAAGTCTTACCTTCTGCTTGTGAAGTGATCTCGCAGAGATGACGTGAACAACCACCACCATCTCCCACCTTACCCTAGAAATGGCGTATGTACTGACGAGGATGAAGATGGGGACCGGGGGAGGAAGCTTTAGAGGTATGGAAGATATCCTTCCTGAAGACCTGAATGGTAACCCCACTGTGTTCACTGAATCCCTCTAGGAAACACCGTCTGGAAGGAGAAGTAAGGGATAACACTATCACCACTGATACACTCAAACGTATTCACACACAGTACTCAATAGTGCTCAACAAATCATATAGTCACCTGAGGTGTGGCACCATAACAGAAGGAAAGGAGACTTCTTCACCAAGGATAGAATAAGAAGCAAGCGCGCCTGCACTTGCTGCCAAACAAAAAGAACCAAGTAAGCGCTCCTGCGCGTGCTACCAAAGTAATCAACCAAGCTAGCGCTCCTGCGCTGAGGCCACTGTATAAACGATAATGCAAGCACTCCTGCGCTTGAGGCCAATGTATAAATGATAAATGCAAGCGCTTCTGTGCGTGTGGCAAATGTATAAGGATAATGCTAGCGCTCCTGCGCTAGCTGCCAAAGAAGAAGGAACAAGGTAAGCGCTCCTGCGCTTGTCAAGAAAACGGCTAAGTGCCCCAGCACTAGCCACGAAGTATGGAATGAGCAAGCGCTCCTGCGCTTGCTCCAAGCAGAGAGGGATTTTGGTTATGCGCACCAGCGCGAGCCAAAGTGTAAGGTTTTAAGCAAGTGCTCCTGAGCTTGCTCCTGGCAATGAAGACAAACGACTACGCACTCCAGGGCGAGCCAAAGTATCAGGATTGAGCAAGCGCACCCGCGCCTGCTCCCGGCACTGTAGATACGGCAACGCGCTCCAGCGCAATCCACAACCAAGGAGATAAGCAAGCGCTGCTGCGCTGGCCACAGACTAAAGTACCTGAAAGGGAGACCTCCAAAGAGCTGGATGTACGGACTCCAGCAGAGCGAAGGCAATAATCCGAAGCACTGTTCGGGCGGGCACCGCAGGCTGTTATGCGGTTTCCCCCGGAAGTGCTAATTAGCTGTTCTGGCGTCTGCTTCCGGTGTAGGGAAGCTAGACTGCCGACCAGCACAACACTTCCTGACGTTGATCCAGTGCGAAGAGGCCAAGGTTTGATATTTTACACACAATAAACTGAATTTTTCACTGAGCCCACATACATTTCATCCAAACATGACTATTTGCATTCTCCTTGGCCAATTTCCGCTGGAAGGGTTTAGTTCTTTATAATTTACTTAAGCTTAGATTAGTTAATTTCCTGTAACCACAAATCAATTACAGTATCATTTCAATGTCTAACTAATCTTCACGAATCAACACTCTTCCTCTGGTCGATGGACCATTAGTTGAGTTAGTTGATGGTGATATTAACAACTTCTTAACTAAAATTCTTAATGAAATAACCACAGACTCTGAATAATAATAATAATAATAAGTTTATCTAAAATTTCTGTCATTAAGTTGAACGCTCATCAATTACAAGTACACAGTGCAAACTCCATCTTTCTTTAAGTGGGAGAGAGAACAATCATACAGCACAATACATTCAATTACACAAGCTCATTCAACAAAATCAAACGCATAAGAGTGGATAGATGTAGAGACAAAAGGCACATAATAATACATTTGCAAAGAAATATGCAAATTTTGGATAGAATGACATTTACCTAATGAAGATAACCGGAAAAACACCCCTCTGGCCAAAGGACTGGTGGGTGTCCCCTGACTTAGGATCAGGAGACAAAGATTATAGGATAGGATCAGGACAGGTCTGATACTTACTAGACTTCTCTACAACCCGACGCACCAGGGCGATTTCCTCTCTTAATCTCTCTCCCTCCTCGATATTCTTCCGCAATCTTCCAATCTAATCAGGCAGTAGTCTGGATCTTCTAAATCTGCTCTCGTCTCTCTCTCTCTCAGCTCCCAGCAGCAGTAGTTCCCTCACAGCTCCATCGAATCACCTCTCCATCAGCAGCGTTGTTAATTTACTTAATTCAAGTCACTCTAGTTATAGTCTTTATTTCTTCATGTCCCACCCACAAGTGTTGCAGATTTACTAAACTATGGAATACGAGTGGACAGGGTTAGGGGTGTCTTCATCATACTAGGCTGACGTATTCACTTTTATTAGTAAATCCTATTGTTTGCTAACTCTGCGTCTTCTACTCATTCATATAATTTGTTTGAAACATGCATATTTTGTTGCAAATGCCATAATTCATTTAATACAAGCTTCACAGATGACCGATACATCATCTTCTTTTCCCATCCCTTTTGTCCTTGGATCTTGGCAGTCATTCAGTTCTCTCTCGGTCACCGGGTCATTTCATGGACTCACTGAGCAAGCGCAGCTTTCGCCATTTTCCTTTTCAGTCATGGATTAGCAGGCCCAAATGTACACTATTAATAAAAGAATCATAAACAGATGTCATTTTCTTAAACATGTAATTCTCACTGTTCACCACCCACTTCTACTCTATACCATGTAATTATTATTACTCTTGGGTAAAAGCGTTAATCGCAGCAGCTTTCTTTTAAATCAAGCAAGCATATGCCGGGCATGCGGTACCTCAAGACTGCGTTCTGAACTTTCTTGCGCATGCGTGAGGTTTTCCCTCTCAAAGCGAGTTAGTCACGTTACTTATACGTAGTTCGGGTTTGCACATGCGCAAAGAGTATTTTGCAAGTTAAAGCGGGTTTTAGTCGTGCTGCATTTTATTTCTCATTAATCCAAGCATGCGTAAGCTTTTCTCCCGTGTATCTGTATTGGGTGTATGTTAGCTTTGTCTTATTTACTAATTTAATGATTAGTGAGAGTTAATGGAAGATTTAATTGAGCAAGTTTCACTTTTCTCGAATCCTTGCTCCATCAATCCCCCCTCTTGGCATTTTTGAGCCATCATAAAAATACCCATCATTACCAAGTGCCAACTTTTATTCATTTAATTTTTAGTCTCTTCCTTTCTTCCTTTCTTTCTTCTAACTCTTCAATTTTCCTTTTCATGCCTACTCCTTTCATTTTATCATATAGACTTCCTTTCTTCTCCTCTAATTAGATCTCTTCTCTGTTTCTCTTTCTTCCCATTCTTTTATTATTTATTTCAGCTATCATTCTTGCTTTTGTTTTATTTGTGGAACATCTATATGTCATTATCAACATCAGACCAAATATTGTAATAGAAATTACTGGTATTAGGATTTTCCCTAATAGACTACTCCCTAAAGTGGAAAACCAACTACCTATAGTGGAAATACTTTTACTAAGGCTTTCCCAAACACCGTCAACCTCCATTTGGGTCAAATCGTCATGAATCTTTGTAATATTCTTAATATATCCCTCAATACCTTTACTTTTGTCTGGGATATATGTACAGCAATGTTGGACTTTCAACATGCACAGACTCCACCCTCTTTTGCCAATAATATATCAAGTGCAAGTTGATTTTGCAAAACCATAGATCTAATTGCAACCATTTCGGTATTAATCATTAAGAATCCCCCAGCAGTATCTGTCGCTAGACGATCAACTACTGTTGACAATTTACGTATCTTATGTGAATTCAGTATGACTCCAACTGATGGTATCAGTGCACCAAATATATCACCTACTATTTCTGAAAAACTTGTTCTTTTAGTTCGTTTTAGTCCTTGATTTATTTCATCCATTTCATTGTTCTTAGTAATGTGGTATAATTATGGAAATACTATCCCAAGATAACAACTACCATACCATTGTGCTGGCAACCTATAATAGGCATTCTTACCACACACGTAATATATTCCCGGAAAAAGAGGATCAGTTCCACCTTTTAGTCCCCATCCCCCATGATTAGGAAGGTGTGTTCACATTCACTAGAACCAATAACATTTTTGTTATAGTCTGTTTTTAGTCTATGTAGACAGAATTTTCCCAACTTTGACAAATTTAGGGACATTGCAGCATGAGTCTTGCCTTTCTTATAGTTCCCCTCCTTATTAGCCCATGGATCTACACGTGACTTCTGTTCAACAGCCTTCTTTTGAAAATCCTGTCTTCTTTCCTCTACTAAATTTAGAAAATCTTTTTCTTCATCTCGCAACATACAGGTTAAATTGTTCTTATGCGCATATGTTATGTCTATTGGGTTTGTTGTTAGGAAAAACTCACCCATAAATTCTGCATCTTTAGCACTAAGCACTGGGTTTAGGTTTCTTCTAATAGGAATCTCTGGGAATACTAAATCCATGTTAGAATCATAATACTGCAATTTGCCTGTTTTATAGAACAGCCTGGACACAACACTACATGACACACCATATGTTAAAGGAAGATGGTGATAAGTCACCCCCTCCGAGACAGACGAAGAAAATTTCATGCAAACATAATAATCACTCACGTCCATTGTCTCTACATATTCAAAAAGAAGTTTAGTAAACACATTTAATGACGAATCACTATTTGATTTGCCATGTTGATACATGGTCTCGTCTATTTGCTCCAAATTAGTGGTAGTTGTTCCTTTGGTACCTGCATTTACTTGATCACTTGTATTAGTATTATTTCTGTCGTTATTTACCATAAAAATAGTTATCACAACTGTTAGTAATAACCACATTAACATTAGTATCAAAATACTGCACAGACATTTAACACATCTTCGTTTTAAACTAGATTTCGGATGTTCAGTCACTTCTGTTTCTGCCATTTTAATTTTCTAAAATTTATTAATTTTCTAAATTTTCTTCTAAATTCTAAGTTTAATTTAAAACTAAATATATATATATAATAATCTTTGTGTGATCCCACACTTCAACAGCTTTTCATCTTTTGCTTTTTCCTTTGTCTTTAATTTCTTTTTTTCATCTGGTTCTCTTATTCTCTTCTTTACTTGTTTGTAAAATTTCCACCTTCTGTGTCACAGTCTTTTCTCTTAAGGTGGTCTCAATTTTCTTTCGTCACTTCTTTCATTAGTGACATTTTCTTGTCCTTCGTTTAGATCAAGATTCTCAAAGTCCTCAAGGATAATATAGGTCCATTCAGGAGCCTTATATTTTCTATTTGGAGCTCTCTCTCTTGTTGATTTTCATAGAGATTTTCTTCTTGGATGTTCTTCTTCAGTTTGACTTGATATTTCGTTTACTTGTTCTAATCCTTTCCCTGTTCTTCTTTTCAAAACATATCTCAGTCCTTTTACTCCACTTGGCCAGTGATCACCCTTTCTGATTCTCTTTGTTTGCACTGCCTTTTCACCTTCTTCGCCAATTTCTAACGGTCTTTTATTTTCCTTTTCTTTTAGTTGAGCTAGTTCTGGGCTTTCTAATTTTTGTCTTTCTGTCAATTGAATTTCTTCTTGATCTTTTAGTTCTTCCTTTTCTGATTCTGATTGAGCTTGATCTGAGTTTCCTGCAGCAAATTCTTCTGTTGACTGAATTTGTTCTGAACCTGTCGGTCTCTCATTTTCTTCTTCTTCTGATTGAGCTTGATCTGTATTTTCTGTTTCAATTCGTTCTGGTCTTTCAATCTCTTGCTCTTCCTCGGCCTCTACAGCAGTCTCTTGAGACCCAGTATCCAGTGCCCACCCTACTTGACTCGTACTTGGTTGTTCATCATCGATACGTTCTTCAGAGTCTGTTTCTCTGATTTCTTCGACTTCACAACTTTCAGCTTCTGTTCTTTGTTCTACCAGCTGCTGCTCTTGTCGTTCAGGAGGACTTGGGACTTTTGGTATGACTTGCATGGATCCAGTTTGGCACACCAAAACACTTCACCGCTATTGTTGTGACCAATATAATTTGAAGTGGTCCTTTCCATCTGGGTTCTAAACACGGTTTTCTTGTGTGCTTCTTTATCATAATCCAGTCTCCGGGACACAAATCATGAGCTTGATTCAGCTGTGCTGTGGTTGCATTTTCTCCAACCTGGTGAGACACAGAACGTACCAGATCAGCTAGTCCTTTACAATAGTCCAACACTAGATCATCAGTTATGTTATGTTATGTTATGTTATGTTATGTTAAAGGTGATTTGTAGAGCGCTCGTTCACCAGGCGGTTTCTTGGCGCTGAGGGAGGGCGTCCGTGGTTGCAGATGATAATAGTTTAGTTGTATGCTTGGGTAAAGAGCCAGGTCTTAAATAATTTCCTAAACTTGGTGTAAGAGTCAGCAGTACGCAAATGGGGGGGCAAGGTGTTCCAAAGCTGGGGGGCCAGAATCGTATATCTCAATCCACCATGTTTTTTCCGTTTGAAAGTGTGGGCGATCAACAAATTTTTGTTAGAGGAACGTAGATCACGGGAAGGGATGTACCGTTGTATATTAGAGGCAATGAAAACGGGTCCATGGCCTGAAAGGGCTTTATAGATGATGCAGCCCAACTTAAATAGGCAGCGTTGGAGTAGAGGGAGCCAGTGGAGGCTTTTCAGCATTGGACTCACTCGTTGATGTTTGGGCTGACCAAAGATGAGCCTGGCTGCCTGGTTCTGGACGAGTTGCAACCGATGTAACTGGTAGGCTGGTACACCAGTATAAAGGGAGTTTGCGTAATCGATCCGCGAGATGACCAGGGCAAGTACCACTTGGGTCAGAGCTGCAGTGGAGAGAAATCTGCTGATTTTCCGAATTCTTCGGAGTTGAAAAAAGCACGCAGAGACCACTGAGCTGATCTGGGCCTTCATGGTAAGATCGTTACTGATGATAATTCCTAAGCTTTTTACCGAGTTAGCAGGGAGAGGGGGCTCCCTAACAGCGGTGGCCAAAAGTTGGAATCCCAGGGATTGGCCAAACCGCCTGTGAGAATCAACTCTGTTTTATCTGGGTTTAATTTGAGTTGATTGATGTTCATCCAGTCGCTAATGAAATTCATAGTGGATTTGAAGTTAGACACAGATGATACGGAGGTGTCGATGTTGAATATCAACTGAAGGTCGTCAGCGTAGTTAAAGACTACGACCTCTCTATTACGCAGGGCCAAAACCAAAGGAAAGATGTACAGATTGAAAAGTAGGGGTGAGAGAGAGGAGCCCTGCGGGACCCCGCAGGTTAATTTCTTTTCCTCTGCTCTAAAGTTGGCCAGACGAACCGATTGGGAACGGTTACTGAGAAAGGAGGTAGTCCATTTCAGGGGCAGGCCCTGGATCCCAGCACAGCCGACACGGTCGATCAGCAGTTGGTGATCGACCGTGTCGAAAGCAGCTGACAAATCGAGGAGGACCAGGGCCAGAGTTTTGTCCTGATCAGCCCCCTTCTCAGTTTGTCCATGACCGCCAGAATGACGGATTCAGTGGAATGTTCAGGTCTGAAGCCTGCCTGATGGGGGTCCAGATAATGGGTCTGTTCTATAAAGGAGCTGAAGCAGGTGGCAACATGGGCTTCAAGGATCTTACTCAGATAGGGTAGCAGAGAAATAGGGCGGTAGTTGGCCGGAGTTGAGGGGTCTAAACTAGGTTTCTTGATAATGGGGACCACTTCCGCCATTTTAAAAAGATTAGGGACGGTCCCTTGGGCCAATGAATTATTGAGAAGCTGTAAGGGGGGGTTAGGATAGCGCAGAAAAATATCCCGAAGAATATAGGAAGGACAGCTGTCCATGGGGGAACCAGAACCCACTTTTGCAAGTAGGGCGAAGAAGGCCTCTCTGGTAATAGGTGGAATACCATCTAGATACACCAGGTTCTTACGTGGATGATGGAGAGTCAGAGGAGTAGAGGATTTAGGAATGCTAGCTTTAATGGAGACAATTTTCTCGATAAAGAAAATATTGATGGAGTCGCACAAAGATTGCGAAGGAGCGGATTTAACAGTGACTCGGTCTAGTTTAGAGAGTTCATCCACAATTGAGAAAATATCCTTCGCTTTATTTGTGGAGTGTAGTACCTTAGCAGAGAAATATTCTGTCTTAGCTTGAAGGATAGCGGTTTTGTAGTCTCTAGAGAGGGACAAAAATTGGCCTTTTGATTAGGGCTATAATCGCATCGCCATTTACGTTCAGCTTTCCTCAAGGCTGTTTTCTTTATTTTCAAATCTGCTGAAAACCAGCGTTGGGCGTCATGGGGCCTCTTTCTTTTAACTTTCCTTAATGGTGCTATCTGATCTCTAGCCGAGTCCAGCCAGGTGTTAATATTTTCGGCTTGCACATGGAGAGACTCCTCCGAAACCGGAGGGGATGAGACTGCTAACAAGGAGCAGAATTCATTGGTATCCACCCGCCGCCAGTTTCTGGCCATAAAGTTGCCAGTTTGAGGAGCATGATATGGCAGGGCATTGGGGATAAAGAAGGAAATGAGGTAATGATCTGACCATGGGCAGGGAAGAACCTGTAGATGGGAGATTTCTAAGTTGGCAGTCCAAACCTGGTCTAAGGTATGCCCTTTGGTATGGGTAGCTACTTTTATATGCTGGAGGCAATTCATGCCTGCTAGTAGTTCCGTGAATTTCGATAGAGCAGGGGCTTTCTTGTGGATCATTTGGCCAAAAATTGAAGTCACCAATGATCAGAATTCGAGCATTGTTGACCACCACCTCAGCCATCATGTCACCCAGTAATTGGGGGAATGTAGGCATGTGATGAGGGGGTCTATAGAATAGAGCACAGATGAATGAGGAAACATTGGACTCAAATTTTAGCAAAAGGCTATCAACCGAGGGGATACCTATGGGGACTAGTGATGTAAATTTAAGTTTCTGGTGGACTATGGCTGCGACTCCTCCTCCTGCCTTACCCGCAGGTCTATCTGTCTGGAGGATATAATAGTTGCCAGGGAGTGCCGCGAGAATATCGGGGGCAGAATCCTCTGTCAACCATGTTTCGGAAAGAAGGAGAATGTCAGGCTTCTCTGTGTCCAAAAGGCAGAAGATCTCCAGTTGGTGTTTCACCATTGAGCGTGTGTTTAAATAGTATACTGCCAGTCCCTCTATTGCCTGGTGCATAGAGGTAATTGCTCTATGTGGCTGACTTTGGTTGTTAGGTGTCGGCTCTTGACTGGAGCCTTTGGATGTGTTTTCAAGGTCGGGGTTCCTACAGGACAGGAGTCCAAGAGTATTTAATTTGGCTTTGGTGCGGGGGCTAATGGGCCCGGTCCCTTGCATTGAGTTAAGTTCTTGCGCAGTATATGTAGTGAGAGGGACATACCTGGCCCCTGGTCCCTTCTGGGCGCGGACGGGCGCAGACGGGCTTGCGCGTAGGGAATGGCATCTGCATTAAATAGGAGCTAAGGCTCCGCCCCCTCCGGTCTCCAGCCCGGAAGAGGAAAACCATGCAAGTACGTTGCCGGTACTCCCTCCACTCAATCGGGACAAGGACCCGCGGTGGACCGGGGAGCAGTGCGGTATGAAGAGCAGGTAATAGGTCTAGCAGTGTGCAGGGATATCAGCGGTGAATAAAAAAAAAAGGCTTTGTAGTTTTAAAAATGTGAGCACACAAATAAAGCAATGCAGCTCAGCACTCGGCTGAGAAAAGCAACCAGCGGGCATCCGCTGCGCGTGGGGAATGGCATCTGCATTAAATAGGAGCTAAGGCTCCGCCCCTCCGGTCTCCAGCACGGAAGAGGAAAACCATGCAAGTACGTTGCCGGTACTCCCTCCACTCAATCGGGACAAGGACCCGCGGTGGACCGGGGAGCAGTGCGGTATGAAGAGCAGGTAATAGGTCTAGCAGTGTGCAGTTATAGTCATCAGTTTGTTTCCAGGTACAAATGCTTGTCTCATTGCTCTTCCCATAAGAATTTCATGAGGGCTCAAGCCTGTCCTTCTGTCAGGGATGCTTCTAAGGCTCATTAATAAAAGGGGCAAAGCATCAGGCCATTTCAGTGAAGTGGATGCACACACCTTTCCTAACCTGGATTTTATTGTACCATTTAGCTGCTCAACCACTCCAGATGCTTCTGGTCGATAGGCACAATG